>OY757269.1:1183586-1613586 GCA_963584085.1 Pyrausta aurata | reverse complement strand
TAGCTTAAATCGGCCGTTGAATATGGCATATTAGAAATATCTTGATTTTCATAATTTTTATTTTTATTGTTACCTTTGCATATTTTTATCAAATCTGATATTTAGTGTTCCTCTATGTTTAAATAGAGCTCATTTGATAACAAGTACATACATTATGTACCTACTACTAACTTTAACCACGACCATATGAGTTAATGAGGGATCCAAAATTTTACTTACATTGCACTCAAATTTCGTACTTTATTAACAACAAATAAACAAGAAACAATTGAAACTAATATATGTATCGTAAAAATAATCTACAACCCATTTATTCACAAACTAAATCATTTCCTTGAGGCTTGGGAAAGCTAAACTAATCCTTGGTAATTCATTGTTGGTAGTTCGTTGGTAACGACATTATTAACCAGACCAGTTAAATATCCATCACGCAACTATGTTAACTGCATTTAAAAATACTCTTGCTATCAATATGCATTGACATTGGTCCCATATGAATGACTCAGCTTTTAAATATTAATACTAATAATAGATTGTTATTGATTGTAGATTATTTTTACGATGCATATCTTAGTTTCAATTGTTTCTTGTTTATTTGTTGTTAATAAAGTACGAAATTTGAGTGCAATGTAAAAAATTTTGGATCCCTCATGAACTCATATGGTCGTGGTTAAAGTTAGTAGTAGGTACATAATGTATCTATTTGTTATCAAATGAGCTCTATTTAAACATAGAGGAACACTAAATATCAAATTTGATAAAAATATGCAAAGGTAAAAATAAAAATAATGAAAATCAAGATATTTCCGATATGCCACATTCAACGGCCGATTTGAGCTAAAAATTACCCATTAAGTAGATCGTTTTTTGTATGGTAATGAAAGTTTATGAAGTCAAGCAGTTTTTAAAATAAGTCAAAAACTATGAAAACCTTTTTTATATTTTTAAATTTATGTTGAAAATTCTATTCGGTTCTGCTTAATGCAATATTTTTTAGTATCGATCAATAATTTTGTATCTTGTGTCAAAGTTAGGATGGCGATTATTTTACTCATAATATTGCAAATTATGGGCATTCTATTGAGATCAAAATATCTGAGAAAAGTGGACCCAAAAAAAGTTATAATTTTTTAAAGATATCGTCTAGGTGCATCATGAAAAATATCGAAAAAAAATTATAACTACTAAACTATAAATAGTTGTCTAACATACATGGGGGTGAAATGGATAGGTATGGTACTCACCTATTACCACGCATCGGCTTGACACGTTACATGAAACACCCTGTATAAGTCATGAACAGTCAACGTGAAAAATTATGTATTTTTATTTGAAATTGCTTTTTATGTAGCGAGAAGAAATCATTTTTTTATGTTATAGGTACAAAAAGTAAATAGAATAAAATAAAATAAAACTAACCCAACACCGAATCACTTTAGTGAAACTGGTAACAAGAAGGCTGGCGGCATTATGAATGGCCAAGCATATGCGTTGGCCAAGGTGGCTGCCAGCCCTCGTATCACCAGTTGTGAAGCTGATTACAAAAGTAACTTTGAATCCATTTACAAAAGATTACAACATTATCCATAATTCGAACGATTCAGCTATAAAATTATATACCAAATATATTTAATTCATACTCTTTTACCCGATAAAATTCTATCTCTGCTTCAGCGCTACCAATGTTAGGGGAAAAGGCGGGAATGAGATTAAATCCTACAATGAGATACGAGATTGTATCTCCAGTTATTACAGCGCTCAGGATTACCTGAACAATATGTTTTGGCGCAATTTTTATTCAGCAAGCGTTACAATTTACTGCTTATTTTGTTGGATTTATTTTAACCTGATATTCGTGATTACTTCATAAACGTTACGAAAATGATGTAATAAATATCCTACAATTTATCGAACACAAAAAGGTATAACAGCAAGCATGTCATTTCCGAATAACTTTTTCTTTGTTCGATTTACAATGTTCTAATTAGTTCTGCTGACAGGCGTCATCTAACCAATACTTTCTACGAAATGACGTAGTATTATTTTTAAGTTATTCATTGGTTATTGTATTTATTTTTTCGATGAAATATGCTCTTAGTAGTAAGAGCCTTAGGTTACCGTGAAAAACAAATTAAGTAATAACAAAATTAAATGATTTAAATGAAATCACTTTTTTTTAGAAAAAAAATATACTTATTTTTGTTTACTTCGACCACGCAATATCATTCCAAGCTTTTCAAGAAGCCGTCTATTGCATCTAGCATAATGCCAAGCAACTTGTTTGTGGTCTTTGCTTTAATTTTTTTTTGCGCCTCGTGGTCGGAATGCAAATTAATATTTTAATAAGATTTTCCGATGAAACAGCTAACTCGAAGTTTCCTTTGATACTCAAACGAGATTGCCTTGGCAGTAAACGTGGTGATAAAAAATGCAGTGAAGTGGGGACGTTTCAAAAACATGATACGACGCCAGCTTACATTACTCGAGTAATCTGTAGCGTTTCGCACCTCATCTGGTAAAAAGATTGGTTAAGCTGAGAACTTGGTTTTTCTTTTTACTTTATTTTTAAAAATAAAATAAATAAATATCCTTGGACATTTCACACAGCGCCATCTGGTCCCAAACTAAGCAAAGCTTGTACTATGGTAACCAGACAACGGATATAAACATACTTAAATACTTTTTTTTGTAAATACATACATAAATAACCTGATCTTTTCTATTTTTGTCATCCGATATACTTTATTTAAGAAAGTAGTACTTACAGTAAGTAGTGTAGTCATTGTCCTGTTTTTTACTTATAATACTCGCAATATAAAATTTCTGAGTTGCCTCAAGTAATAAGAATTGACGTTACTCGTGTAATGTCTTTCGTTAATTGGTAAGAAATAATAATAATAATGAATAAACGCTAGACAACATATCAATTGTAATAATAAGCAACATATTTTATTATTTCATAGTTATTAAACTCTTTTAGATGTCAACGTATGTACTTATGGGACTTATTCAATGAATAACAATAAAAATATTACTTTTATTATTTAACTAGGTGCCCAAACATTATTACTTAGAAAAATAAGGATAGAAAATCAACACAGTACCTAATGTGTTTTCGTGTTATTTCGCTCTTGTCGACTGGAATGTTTTAAAGTCGAGCTTTTAAAAGCACTTTGCGAGAAAGTTAGCCGTAAGTAACGTGTTTCAACAACGCTGAAGTTTAATCATTAATATTATGAGACTAGAGTAAAAACATTTTAGTAAACTAAAACTATTTTTATGTTAAAGAAGATATGATTCTATAGGAAAATTATTGTTTTATTAAAAAATAAACATTTTAAATGTCCATAGAATTACACACTTATTCATAAAAACGCTAACAGTCTTATAAACTTGTTTCAACTATTACACTGTTTTGTCTCGTTTTTTCTTGGTGCTGTCATCATTTGACAGAAAGTGACAAAACAGTGTAATAGCTAAAATAGGTTTTTTGACTGTTTGGATTATTATGAATAAGGAAATTTAAATTTTGGTAAGTTGTATACTCGTTTTATACTTATGACCCCTTATCACTGCGACTTTTAGCAGCGCTGCAAACGCGATGCAGCATCAATGCAGTCGCAAAATGTCAATCTTTGCTCAATGCGCTACTTTTAGCATCGATGCAGTAGATGCAATCGCGATGCAGAAGCTGGAAATCGACTAATTTTGTACTAAATATTGGCGACTGCATCGATACTAACGCGCGTTAGCAAAGATGCAGTTGCGCTTCTGCATCGATACTAACGCGCTTTTGCATCGATGCCAAATGAAATCTGTTCATTGCGTGAGTCGCGATGCTGTCGCGTGTTTTTAAAACGCGCGTTAGTATTGATGCTTAAAGTAAGTCGTGTCAGTGAATATTGTCAACACTTAGGTATATTGTATTAAAAATATCATTCAAGACGTTTGTAAAAAATAAAAATATATATGCTTCGGAAATGTTGAAGATAAAAACTCTTGTTTCAAGATTACTGTGGGCGTAGTAATTGTAAAAGTTCGTCTTTTATTCTCGTTCTGAAGAATCTCCTTAAAACGTCTTTTGTCAAAAATTTTACGACGAAATGACCGGCTTTTGTGCGTTTTGCATTTTTTGATTACGGTAAATAGTGCCCACGTTAAAAATTAAATGGTAGACTGGGTATTGTTTCCGATTTTTAGTACACAATTGATTCCTGGATTCCAATTTTCTCAAAACCTTTTTTTTGTAAGGTCTTGGAGGCAAAGTTTAGGAAAACTTTCATAAATAAAGAAAGCATTTTTAGAGTTATGATGTGAACCAGGAAAAACCACTTTTCAGCATATAATGTTTAGAGTCCATCACACCTATTCGCACCTGTAGTATCGAATTTTGAACAAAATATACTGGCACAAGCCTGTAAAACCGATTGACACAGCGAAACAACACCATGTCGAAGTTCCTGTGAATATACAAAAAGAAATAAAAACCGCAATTGTAATACGTATTGCTTCCAAAAACTGCAAACTGAACCGATTCTGAATTCAACGGTGTGAAACGCCACTCATTCAATTTGCTCGGTGGAACAGCGAAATATACGATATTTGAAATCATTTCTTAGAGTCAATTTTTGTAGATATAAATAGAGCAACGCTAGCAGGGCTGCAAAAATGGTGCTTATTACAATATAAAACAGTGACAAAACGATTGCCAAGCAGAAAATCGGTCACAATCGGTAACAACAAACAATGTTTCCTAACTATAAACAATGTCCGGTGTCGATTGCTCTAATCACTGTTGAGATTGTCCACAGTGTTCGGTCAAATGCGACAAATTTTTCTTTTTTCAAACTATTAATAATGTTTATAAGTATTTATAACCGACTTAAAAAAGGAAGAGTTTGTAATGCGAAATATTGACTGACAGAGTGTTCCCAGTGGGAATCGAGAACTTACAGGTGGGAACTTCCCACCTGTAAGTTCTTCAGTTTGTGTAATGATGAATAAAGGAGAGTTAAGTTAATAAGTTGTCACTTTTGATGCTCCATAAAGAAGCGGCTACCATAGCTATTACCGTTCACTGGCGGAACATTTCAAAGTGTTTCGGCTTGTTATAATTCTTGGCGCGTGGCCGTACTGGGAGTGACTTGAATGGTGATATGCGATGTGGGCTACCGGGATGGAGCAGGAATGTTGACTAGACGTTATGATGTGCCTGACCTATTGAGGATAGGCTCGTGTAGTTGTGAATAAAATATTATTGAGCAAGCAGGTGTCGAAAGCTTGAGCTTTATATCAATTGTGATACTATAAGTTTTGATACCAAACTTGCCGCTAGTTAGAAACTCGTCAGTAATATACCGCTGTGCCACAGATTTTAAACCTTATGGTTTAAAAACATGATAAGACAGACTTTCACTGTTGTATTGTTTTGGCATTCACTTACAATTATAAACAACTAGCGGTCCCAGCGAACTTCGTTCCGCCCCGGCCCTGTTTTATGGGAATTTTCTTTGCTATAAACCTTACAGAGCTCGAGACCTTTCCAACGAATGCAAAACCGTGGACATCGGTTCGTGCGTTCTGGAGTTATAGCGTCAGGAAGGAAAAATAAAGTACCCTTTTTTGTCCTAAGAAATATGTATCTAGCACTAGTTGAATCTCATATATCATACGGCATCACTAGTTACGGCCGCACGTACAAAACCTACCTAGATAAAATATACTCTATACAGCTTAGATTTTTGAAGTTAATAGTCCCAAAACACATTAAAACTCAGTATGAAAATAACTACCATGATCTCTTCAGCTACTGTAATATTGTACCCGTGCACCAAAAAGTCTACCAAAGATTGCTTATTGAAAATTACCATCGGAAAGAATTACACATTCCTATACAACACAATAAAAATACAAGAAAAGCAACAGATAAAAAAGTAACCACAATAACAGCTAAAAATGTATACGGTAAAAGAACAACCCAATATATCATTCCAAGATTAATTAATTTGCTACCAACTGAAACCACAGGTAAAATAAACAAGAAAAATATTAAAACCGTCCTCAACAAATTCTTTCTTAGTAACGTTATCTGTTAGGCCTAGATGAATAACTCGTCTAACTTACCTAACATTTACAACACTTACCAAAATGGCTTTCACCCTGTATACGCGTTCACTTTAACGCATCCAACGCACAGGCGCATCCGCCTGCTAGTGCGATATCTATTCACCCGATAAGGCTATAGATAGGTATATGGTAGCTTTAAGCACGACTCTGATGACTCGGGCTCGGTCCGTGCGCGACCGACGTCATTCATTATTATGTCATACTTAGACGTATATGTAGATACCTACTGCCCTTCTTTTCACACCGTAGGTGTAGCCTAGCATGTAATTTATTACTAATTGTAATGCGACCGGGACCCCTTAGTAGTAAACAAACATGAAGTCTATTTATTTATGCTATTATTACCTTTTATGCTATGGGCACCCGGTTGCAAGTTATCGTTGGAATTATTTTATATTGTTATATTTCTCCCGAGCGTCCAACCTCGAATGTGCAGTGTCACAACAAACACCCATGTTTAGTGACACCAAGATTAGTAAACATTATGTTAAACATTTTACTGTGAAATAAAAAAAAAAAAAAAAAAAGGAAAACTCGACTTATTTTTGTATAGTACACGTTACCGTCATCAAATACTTATTTCAACTTGTATCCCTTTGTCCTCAGAATACCCTGGCGATACTGGACAAGCTGGACATCGACAGCGAAAAGCCTTCAGAGGAAGAAATCGCCAGGATCTTCGGCTATGAGGAGGCTTACTTGGCAGGGGAGCTTGGGATCTGGCAGAGACTTAAACCGAAAGTGTGGGCTCTGTTTGACGAGCCTTCCAGTTCACCACCAGCCAAGGTAAGTAAAAAGTATAGCCTGTAAACATTCTACTGCTGGGCGTCACCTCATAGGTAGTATTAGCCATATTAATCCACGCGAGCGTAGTGCGGATTGGTGGAGGGGTGTTTGCAAGGACCAACCTTGCTGTCAAAGTTTATCAAGTCGCACATAGCGCTTCTGAGGTCAGAAGCCTAGTGGCTTAACGACTAATACTAACCAATATTAAAATTTTGGTATATTGTGTTTTTAATTGGAGTTGAGCGACCTAAAGCTAAGAGTTCTCTGTCTGTTAAACCTAGATTTATACGTATACTATTCTGTATTTGAGTAGAAGAAAAAGTTGCACGAGTCTCGCCCATGCGCAATTTTTGGTTTCTTATTTCATCTTTAAGAGTACTTAATACTATCCTCAAATTGTACTCTTGAGTTTTTCCATAGCCTGCTTTCCACACCCGTCCTTGCATTATCATTTTCCCTGATTAAATTAGGTACCGATAGGTCGAAATTGAAGATAGGGCCATTTGCATATAAATTTAGGTCCCAATGGATTCGTGTGAAGACAGACGCGGGATCTAATTGTCTTGATTATGGACATCGATTGTCTGATGGGCATTAACAGCCATTGTCCCAAATTAGGGTTGTCACATTGTCGTTGAGAAATTACCATAAGTCAATATAAATAGGAGTCAATAGGAGCAAAGTAAGGGTTTTACATTACGTGCTGAAAAGCTGCAATACATGGTACCTCAAATTAGTTTTTTACTAACATTTATACGTAAGAATCTTATTAAAATACCCTTTTTCAAAGTCTTAAATAAAAGCTTATAAGAGTTTCAGTACTAATTAGGGTTCCGTAGCCGAATGGCAAAAAACGGAACCCTTATAGTTTCGTCAAGTCTGTCTGTCTGTCTGTCTGTCTGTCTGTCTGTCTGTCTGTCTGTCTGTCTGTCTGTCCGTCCGTATGTCACAGCCACTTTATTCTGAAACTATAAGCATCACATAGCTGAAACTTGGTAGGTAGGTGTATTTGGTTCACCGCTTTCCGATTCAGATACAAAAAGTAAGAAAAAATAATATTTAAGGGGGGCTCCCATAAATGAAACTAAAACGTAAAAATTTTTTTTTACTCAAACCTAAGCGTGTGGGGTGTCTATGGATAGGTCTCTTAAAATGATGTTGAGGTTTCTAAAACCATTTTTTCTAAAAGTGTAAGGTTTGAGATATAGACGCTTCCAAAGTGGTAAAATGGGCGTCCCCCCCATCTAACTTTTGAACTAAGAAAGTGAAAATTTTGAAAAAAATATATGATGTAGATCTCAACAAAAACTTGCAACGAAAATTAGTTTGAAGGAGATCGAACCAGTAGTTTTTGAGATATTGCACATTTTTATCAACCGCAAATATAACTTTGTCTTTCATACAAACACTATGAAAAACAAAGTTATTTTTGCAGTCGCAATATATTGTGATGTTTTCGTTAAGTGAAAGTAAGTGGATCCTGAATTCAGTTAAGGGTGGCACGGAACCCTCAGTGCGCGGGTCCGACACGCACTTAACCGGTTTTTTTTTTTTTACAAATCCTTCTGACCTTTAATAATTCGGATTAAAGAAATGAGCACGAATTGCCTTTTAGTCGTGTCTGAGCTTATGCCGATTAGTTCGTTTATTTCAAATGCAGATCTTGGATTATCAGGCCGAAATGTGTATTTCATTACAAATGTAAGCCTTTTCTAATTTCACCTTTCGATACTTAGTACTGATATCTTGATTGTTATGTGACAGAACGCTGTAGATCCGTTCAGTGGGTATAATAGAGCGTATTGTGTACTTTTTCCTGTCTAATATGCTCTTAACATGGTCAAGGTATAATACGGTGTGGTGGGCCCAGACCTCTATAATATGACAAATATTATTGTAGATAGAATATCATTTTATCGTTATCGTGTTTTGTTTCTACTCGTACCATAACAGTTTCAAAAACACTTAGAAATACCTGGCAACAGTGTCTACTTGTACTATTTTAAATGAAAAATGGATGCAAATGAAAACTGTGAAAGATATCTGTATTCATTTGTATTTGTTGGGACGTATCTTTCTGTTATTTATTATGGTCATTTAGGTCGCAATTTGTGCAGCTAATTGTTGGTAAATGTTTGCTTAAATACAAACTGAAATGAAATATTACACTCAATAGCATCCTAATAGCTGCTGCTATAAATTGCATTTACTTTGGAAGCGTATAGTAATAAATATTTGTGGTATTAAAAATGGCGATGATGCTGCATGTTATTCAGGAAAATAAAAGAAAACAATGCTAAGTCATCATCAACGAATTTAAGAGGCTCCTGTCAGAGAAGTTATAAATTAGGGAGTATAGTGTGGTGGTTTCCCTGTTTTCAATAGTCATTATTTTAATTACAAAGCAAATATAAAATATAAAAATAATGGTTGTAAAAACTATTATAACATATTGTGTTATTGCTTTTACTGTATTTTGTTTTTTTGTTACAATGTCAAAAAGATGCCAAATGTTTTTCCAACGTCAACAATAGTTGAGTAGTACATTTTTTTTTCTGTTTTTGGATCGTTGAATTAATATCTTTTACCAGCTGTAATAAAAATAAAGTAAGATTTTTACTGGGGTTCATAATATTATTGTTAATTAATTATTATAATGAATACAATAACTAATTAACTACTGAAGCAATATGTAAATACAAAGAAAGGAAAATTATTAAAAAAAACTAACAAAAACACATGAACTAGTTTCAGCTTTTATGATAGAAAGCACACTTACCAGAAGTCCTGAAAGTCCTGATGGTGTATTTTTTTTCAATCTGAAACAAACAAACAAATTCTTACGTACGAGCCTCTATCTAAAATTCAAAAACATTGATTTTAAACTTCGCTCTATATTTCCTCGTCGGTTTGAAACCAATATCACTAATGTCACTGATATCTACTCGTAGATTGTTAGATTTTATATTTGTTTGTTAGCATTTCTTGTTTGTTTCAAATCGTTGCAAGTGGTTGCTTAGTGCAAAATACCAATAACATAGTTTTAGATATATGCGATTGCGTTGAAGTAACTTTATGGAATAGGTTTTAACGAATTGTATTTAAAATACCTTCTTATCTTTAAATTATTAATCACATTTTTCTCTTTATAAAATTTTTGCCAAATAAACGTATCATAACCAGGAAAACAGAAAAAAAAATGGCAATTACTCCACCGACAAGAACGAAGCTTATAGGTTTAAGAAGAAACGTAACATGTAAAATTCATTATCTTTAATGACAGCCCAGCGTATACACATTAACAAAGTAGTAAAAACAAAGTATTTTTTGATCTCCATCAAACATTTTTAACAAACAATAAGCCAAACGTTGAGTTGATCGATTATAGCCGAGCCACTCTACTGAGCTCGCTTGTCAAGTGTACGAGTACAGAGTTATTAATTACTGTGACTATGCCTCGTTTGAACAATGGCTAATACGATAGCAAACGATAGCAAAGTAGGTCCGTCCAGGACTGGCTTTCTTTTAACTTCTGGATACTAACGGCCTGATTCACAATATCTGAATAAGTTCTCAATAGCGTTATCTCGTCTCCATTAAATATGTTTAAATATGAAATGACGTTCCATATTTGTATTATTTCTTGGTTAGTGCTTATTTGTCGATGGTCAAATAGGTCTTTAGTAGTTGGAAAAAATAAAGTGCTAACTTTATCAGCCTAAATGAATATTTATCAAGTGACAAAAGACCATGAACTAAAAAATATATATGCCAAGGTATGATCTTGGACGTCATAACTCTGGTTCCTTTTCGGTAATGGCTGTTTTTCTGAAAGCTTACACTGAAAAATAGTTAAAGACATTACGATGAACAGGTGTAATATGTATTTCACAACTTTGTTTGACTATCCCTATATCAAGAACAGTATGCAACAACAGATATCTCTTACAAAACAAAGATGCACTCATAAAATACAAGTCAGAACAAATATCCCACAAAGCGACATTGTATCCAGTAGCTGTCTGGATCCGGTAACTCTACATCATGTAAACGAGGCATCGTATAGAAAATATGTCTGAAAAATGAGCGAAGCTTGATAGGTTTATTGCAAGCCGTATTTTTGCAAAGCTCTAAATTTCGTCTTATTTTTGCAAAATGTACTCGAATCTGATGTAACTTTAAGGTTTAAGGGGCGGATTTTTCAAATGTCCAAATGTACTACACATCCATTAAGAAATGTTTACTATGTTTATTATAATTAACACTTTCATTCTAGTAAAGTAAAGTTGTCTGTTTGAACCATACTCGCATACTATCAGGTAATTAAAAGCTACTCAAACTATCGAATTACTAAGGCTCAATTACTTGTAAACTGAGAAATAAGTCATCTTAACTTTAGGTATAACTTTTTCATCATATACCTATGTCTGATGCTCAAGGCAAATACATAATAAGCTCTCTGAGCTATTCATCCCTTTATGGCCATCTGTGCGTTAGTCGTGACGTCATTAACAAGTGACGTAGGAGGTGAAATTAGCCGCGTAGTCCACTCAACTGTCGTAGAAATACCCACGTACAGATATGTGTCTAAATACATGATGCAAGTATATGTAAATACACAGACACACGAGGATTAACGCGATCGCGATAAACATAATTACCTTATTTATTTATAATGCAACGTGAAAGTTTAAAAGTGCAAGTACATGTAGGTACTTCGTGTGTGAAGTTGTGGCAAGTAGAGTTTTACCCAGCGACTGTTTAGCCGATAGATAAAACATTTATCTAGTCTAGAGCAAACCCATATCATAAAAAAGCTCTATTAACGAATCAATTAATAAGAAATTCGCAACTTTTATTCAATACAATTACGAGAAGTTCGGACAGCCAGCGTTTTTTAATCATTTACCTTAGCTCTCACAACCGTGAATAAATAAATATTGTTTTTGTAGTTCGTCCTATAATGAAAAGTGATGTAAAAATACAGAAAAGCATAACGTGTCTAGGACATAGCACAGAATATAATAACGCAGAATGAATGAGACGTCTCTTATAAGAAAAATGCTTACAAATAAGATTTAACTTTCTGCATTTCCAAGCGGTTGACTGATAGAGAATGTAACAATTTTACAACTCATAGTGCAATAAAGTAAACATAAATAAATCAATAAGTAAGACCTAGTTTTACATAATGAAAATTAAAATGAAAAAGGAATATTTATTAGGAATATGAAATAGGTAACAATAACAGAGTCTGAATTGTTCCTGAAGTGTGAAAACACTTGTGCCAGGAAAGGCCACTTTTCCATAGCACGGTAGATAACATAGGTGTTCAATTTCATACATACTTGTATAAAATTGAAGTTTTATTGCATAGTGACTTGTGTCATCTAATCAGACACATATCTCAGGTACCATGTCTCCTTGATTAGTCCAGTAATTTATCTTCTCGATTAAGTAGCTCTCCCGATGGACAGAGAACCTTTTAGCAGTTCCTTTTACTAATGAATGTAGGAACTGGAAGGACGATATTATTCGTTAGAATTGATTAAACTTGACGAGATTTATTGACATAGAAGAAGTATATCTGTGTGTTAGGTACTAACGTCAGTAGTTTTGAAATTAAGGAATTGTCTATAGGGAAGGAAAATTATGAGTTGATTATGTGGTTGGAATTATTATAAGTGGCGTCATTTAAGATCTAGGCGTTTTTAGGGTTCTGTAGCCGAATGCAAAAAAGCGGAACCCAGAACGGCGCGCCGTTCCAAACTCCATATCTAAAGCAAATTGCTCGCATAATCTGCAATATTTCGAATCTTTATGCAAATTTGTTCTCCGCAAAATCTTGCATCGTCACCGAATGTCGGGCAAACGTTTAAAATTTGCATGTTTGCCTTTTATCTGGGTTCGGGCACAGAACAGGCAGAACAAATTATACCGGGTGGCGATTACTCAACGCTTGCTCATTTGATGTGTGGACGTTTAAAATGGCGCTTTTTATTATGATTTATTTTAATAAAGCTATTTGCTGAACTAAAGCGTATGCACTGATACCGGGTGACGATTACTCAACACTTGTTCGTTTGCTGCGTGGACGTTTAAAATGGCGCTTTTTATTATGATTTATTTTAATAAAGCTATTTGCTGAACTAAAGCGTATGCACTGATACCGGGTGACGATTACTCAACACTTGTTCGTTTGCTGCGTGGACGTTTAAAATGGCGCTTTTTATTATGATTTATTTTAATAAAGCTATTTGCTGAACTAAAGCGTATGCACTGATACCGGGTGACGATTACTCAACACTTGTTCGTTTGCTGCGTGGACGTTTAAAATGGCGCTTTTCAGTATGATTTATTTTAATAAAGCTATTTGCTGAACTAAAGCGTGTGCACTGACACATACGAAGCAAGTGAGTAACCGACACACCTGAAGTTGTCTATTTGAGGATGCAGTCTAGAATGATACATATTTTATTATCCTAATAGGTTAATAGATATCTATCGACTCTTATAGGTAATTGCATTTTTGTGTGAATAATGTTTAAACTATACAAACTTAATAATGTTAATTGCACTTGTGAAAAGCAACTGTGATAAAAAGGGGAATCGAGCCCCGTGTCTTACGCTATCCGGGGGCATGCCTATACCACTTGGCCTACCTCGCCTGTCACAGTTGCTTTTTACAAGTGCAATTTATATCTATCGACTCTTACTAAACAGAGCCCAGGTCCAATATCAGTAAGACAGTCTCTTTCCGTATATTATTTCACAAACAATTCAGTCAAAACAATATAAGACTCCTTTACGGAAAAATACACAAAAAGACAATCAGGTTTGCCACACAACTTTCATGGAACAGAGCCTTAAAGTTTTGAACTCTCATAAAAAAAGTAATAACGTCGCTTCATTCATCCATTGAAAAGTAACACTGGCTTCATCCAAGTCGTTGGCTCTTATTGCATACGTGCAAATAATGTTCACTGATCCGGGAGCAGACAACGGAACGGAAACATGGAACGTGTTTTCATTCCCCTTACGAGGGTAACTCTCCGAACACGAGTGATTTCCGAAGAATTCGTAACATGGCAGTGCTATTTTGTAACCTAATCGTTGACGCTTTTGACGACCGCGCATCGCCGTCGATATGTTGATACCAGCACGGTAGCGTCTTCCTTTGAAGTGTCGTGGGAAAAATTAAAATTGTAGCTGACTAACGACTGCCACCGACATATGCCGTCAATATATCGTCAATTCGTCGTCAACATGCCATGCCTTTGACATGCGGGCGCCGACGGACCGTTGCCAATTGATGCTTTATTTATAGTGTAAAAGCACAAGAAGTCACGAAGTCTGTCATGATAGACTATGAAAAGCGCTCAGGGTACTGACGAATAAATCTGCAGTGATATATTGAGTGTCCGCCGTTTTCTAAGCAAGTGTTACACAAGGCGCATGCCACACATAACAGTCGAATTGCAATTGGTATCATTAAGTTACATAATAAACCAGCCAGCGAGTCTCAAGTTGTGTGCACACAGAATCGTGACGGCTTAAAAAGTCTGATGTCAGGAATCCTTTGTGGGGGAGATTTTGAAGATTATTTTCTTGCTTTAAAAACGTTTGCTATTTCTGCGTTAGTTCGAAACTGTTATTCTTTTTTTTTATTCGATAGCTACACATTTTGCCACAATCTGATTGACAATGCTGTCTATGATGTACCATCTCTGCCTAATAATAGCCTATTCACTCTCCTCTTAAAAACGTCCAAATCATAGTTGCCAGGAAACACTGGCAGCAAATTCCATTGTATTTTGTATTCGTTTTTTTTTTTGCCTTTTGGTAAGTAGATTTGTTATGTTTTGTTATTCATGCATAAATAATGAATAAATGATTACCTTTTGGCTCTGCCTTCTTTTAAAGAACATTAAACAAGAACGTCGTCAAAATGTAAAATTCAAAAGCTACATTTTAGCACGAGCATTCCCGCATCGCGAAACGGCTGCAGGCCCGTAATATATCAGACTTAGAATAACCCGTTTCTGACGAACGAACATTTGTGCTGTGACTTCGTGTTTTTTTAAAAAACGCCCGCAATTTAGCTTTACGAGGGCACAAATCTGTTTTGCACCCATTAAAGAAGCAGATGTCTTTAATGTCCCCAACAGAGTGAAGTACTAAGGAAGATGGGTTAATGTGCTTTCATGATCCTGTGAAACTTGAGTTGTGCTTAGTCAGAGTACAGTGTGGTCTGCTAAAAACATACTTTGGTCAGCTGTTTTAAATTGTTTCGCATTCGAGTTAATTTTTCACCTCCATTTTAAACTTTAAGCACATCCGTGTTTCATGAAAGGCTTTATGAAAATATGCGAAACTACTTTAAAATAGCATTACCACATTAAAACAACAAATTGAAATTATTTTTGATTGTTTTCCCAAAACACACTAACTTTAATGATTCCTATGAACAAACTAATCTCTTTTAATTTCATTAAAGTTAATACTTACAAATATTAACTTTATAAAATATAAATAAATTGAAAAACAAAGTTCGTAGCTTTCTAATTGTCATAATGTTTTTTACTCCATGAAATTGACATAAATTCTGAAAACGTCCGAGAAACGATCATCTCACATAAAGTATGGATACGTTTTTGAAGAAATATGATGTCCCAAAAGACGGATTTTATATAGCGCCAATGATTGATGGCATTTCCGTGCTCTCTCCGCGTGAAAACACACAGTGTGGTCCCGTAGTGGGTTGATGGTGTGAAAATAATAATGTTTTTGTTATAAAGTTGCTTGCAGGCATCTTATGCTTACCGTACCTATGCATTGATGTTAATAAATGTCTACCTATCCTTCACGTTACTGCTTCCTCCCTTTACCCTAGTAAGCAATGGGAAAAAACATATTTGCTTACACCACCCTGTATAGAAGATGCCATATTTCATATTTGACCGAGTGATGCGACCAAAAATGTAACATGTATTTTTCGCCATCAAAGGAGCCAGAGGGGCGAAGTGAGGCTTTTGCCCAGCAGTGGGATGTTTACAGGGGAGGTAGTAGGATGTCAAAACTTTACAATGTTAACGATTTAGATTGTTTTTAACACTCGCAGTGTTATTTTTGTATTATTATAAGATTAAATAAGAAAACAAAATAAGTGCGGGACTCGAACTTGCAACCTCTGGCAACATCGCTCTTACAGATCGATCAGATGACAATATGGGCAGATAAAATCATTAGTCCAAAGCATACTCTATGTTGTACCTGTATTATAAAAATCCTTTGTAACTGAGACACATTTTAAAAGTTTTTATAAAAAATACCTTACAAATATTAAGTTTACGGTATTTCATCGCATCCTGTTATACCTACTTATCTATAGTGTCCATTCTATGATATCGGTTCGACTGTCAAAACGGTCTGCCAACGACACTACCCTATTAATCCTGATCCGCCGTCCAATTGATCTATGAATGCGTTCGAATTCGATTCCGTTTTTGCTAACGATTTCAATTCGCGCAATTTTGTGGGCGATGTAAAGCTGGAAACTGGAATGGTGACATAGTCAGATTTTATCAGACAGGTCTCTCAGAAATGTACGAGGTCATTCAACATTCGCTTGCCCTATTCCCAGTTTATCTGGGGTCGGCGCAGTATGTTTTATGCTTCCACACTATTCTATCACTCGTCATTGAATCGTCCACTCCTTTCAAACTCATATAGTTTTTCACACAGTCGGACTCTTCCCTTCGAACTATTCACATTCATACTCATCACTCTTTAAGTTACATGACTTTCTTCCCTCCTCGTTACATGACCGTACTAAGACAGACTATTACCTGACGACGATCTTCTCAGTTACGGTAACTGCCTCTCAGAAATCTACGAGGTAGTTAACCTATATTGAATTTATATTTGAACCACTGGATAGTAAAATTTACAGAAAATAATACTTTTTGTTAAAATAATTATTGCAGAATTAACATGTTAGATGTTATTGCAAACTAAGAGCAAAGTAAACTTGAAAGGGCTCCTTAAAATTGCAAAGGAGTCGGTGCATGTTCGTAATTACACAATGTCTCGGGTTTTCAGTCATGTCATAGACGACTATGAAAAAGATAATTAGATTGGTTGCATTATTAAGGCATCAAAACTCTAATAGGGTATACTAAATATTGTATTTTTTTATATTTCTAATAAACCACATCGTCAAATTACACCAATGCGACGTAACTACATCCTTTTGCACTCTGTGAGTCGCCGACGAGTTGCTGTAAGTTACAATGAGATGTCTGTCCTATACCGGCTACGACATGTCTGTGAGTGAAGATTAATTAATAGCGTTATTTAGAGCGGAAATGATGCTGATTTCTCCTCCGATGTTCTCTCCTTCGATTAAGGCGTCCCACACTGTCTCTGTGTGCGAGTTAATGGAGTATGAGCGTTTAGGAGCTACTGAATACTGGGACACATACCCTACTATGAACGACGATGTTAATATTTTTCACTCTTGCCGTCTTGCTCACTCAGGGCGGTGTCTTAGTTTGAATGAGAAAGACGGATGGAAATAAAATGGACCACTTCAGATTGAGTAAGATCATTAAGCTTATATTCAGCATTCAGCTCGTAATCACGCTAAAATAAATATGTAAAAACAAAAATAAAATCTTCTCTGTTCTTTCCTATTTTTTATATGTATAATAATAAAGTGATTGGTACTATTGAGCGTTGATTAAAAATTCCAATCTTTTTCCATACCAAATAACCATAAACAGTTCTCCAGTTTTAGGACCAAAACGCAATGTAAATACAAGTTACAAATTCGGTCGCATCGCTAGATCAAAGATGAAATATATCATCTTTCATACAGGGTGTTGAAGGTAAATATATTTTTTCCCATTGCTTGCTAAGGTAAAGGGGAAAAGCGGTAACGTGAGGGATAGGTAGACATTTGTTAACATCGATGCATACCGTAAGGATAGATAGCTGCGTAATTCGTGCTAACAGTTGGCAAACGTTTTTGAAAAATTAACCCTTTCTGGGACGAGGTCGCGGGGAAGGTCAAAGATATAAATTACTTTAATAATTAAATTACGTACTGAGCTCTTATGGATCACCCTTCAGGGGAAAGATGCAACATCTCTTAAATTTTGGTTCTCAACTCTGAACATGCATCAGGGAAACAATAAATTTAAATATGCGCCAGCTAACACACACAAATTGGCTTGGTTTCGAAATAAGGACTTTTATTCCTTATGCTACGAATACCAGACAACGATTACGAAGGGGGCGTCTCCCATAAATACTTATACGTATAAACATCTATGACTTAGGTAAAAATGTTCGTGCTCTTCACATAAACATTTACCCCTTGCGGGATTGTAACCCGAAACAAAAACAACATCATATAAAATTAATAAAAAGTGAACCAAAACATACGTGCAATAGGCACAGTAAAAGTTACTTACGATGTGTATTGAATATTGTAAATAATAAATATAGTATTAAATTATTTAAGCTGTCTTTCATGAATGAAATACACTTTTTAAAAAGGGTACATTTTAGTTGGTATTATAAACAATGTAGTTCAACTTTGCATTTTTCATTTCATGCAAACGGTTGCAGAAATACCAAATTTACTTAAGAGATTTTATCTTTTGATTTCATCCAATAAAACACTTTCGTGAAATAAATACTTATCACAAACATGTCATCAAAACCGGGTAAAGAGTTTAAAACTTCAAAGAGAACATGCAAAAAAGAAGATTAAGTCCACCTTCGTACACCATGATTTTTTGCAAAAAAATATTTAAATAAATAATAAATAAAGATTGCGTTACATTCAAATATTAGTCCGTCTGCTTCGTCCAATGCAAAAGTTAATACTCGTTTTTAATGCTCTTACAAATCGAAAAGAACATACCATAAAAAACAGTACCTATTGAATCTGAGAAACTAAAAGGATAAATTCTTCTTATTGATAGCACACTCCTGCACAAACATAGGGTGACCTCACTGGCGATATAATCGAGAAATGATCAGCAGCAACACACGGGTTAAGTGTATGTCAGTTTCGGTGACATAATTATACAAGTGGTACAATGATTAGCCTTAAAATTTTAAGTGAGAAGAAATACAATTTTAAATAAAAAAAAGAAAATGTAATAAAATTGAGACAGATGCAGAAAAGTATACACTACCTATACAACAATAATACTTTTTTTGCAATGATGGTAAACATAATCATTTAAATAAATTGCCTGACTTTATTTTCATGTCAAGAAACAATAGATATTGAATATGGTAAAAAGTCGTTATAATGGGTTCACAATAATTGCTAAGAAATAGGATTTTAATTCTGATTCTGGTTTTAATTCAAATTGTAATGTAAAATGATTCTCTTTTATAGCCTTGTTTTTTAGAAGCAGCAAATGTTAAAGATCCTGGCACTGTTAGCGAGCCTTCTGTTTCTTACTTATTTATATTAGCTTTTAGTAAACAGTTTTGTGTTTGAACAGAGAAATACGACTTATTTCGAGACTTTTATTTATTTTTTCTGATTGTTCAAGCTGAAGTTATTTAAGATGGCAAATAATAATCTACAAAAACGATTTTTGCTATGAATTCTGTAGATCAAAGATTTTCTATACAGTAATTTTATACTCAAGATTTTTGACCGGAAAAGGCAAAAATAAGAGTAAAATACGATAATTTTACTTGTATTTTCGCTTTTTTAGCTTTTACTCAGCACAATTACCCCACGCAGACTGCCGACTTTTTATCGGCCGATAGTTTAGTCGGATTCTTCAACAGTATGGACAGGTATGCATGCACATTACAACGACTCTGTATCCATACTATTTCGTAGCTGACCAAACTATCGTCCGATAAAAAGTCTGCAGTCTGCGCGGGGTCTAAGTATAGGTGCTCGTAGTAGTGCAGTGATGGTAGGCGCGGTCGTGATCGGATGAGTGACCATTCCGACTGTGGCGATGCACATGACATATCAACTCGGCTCCGGAACGGCTAGATGGCGCTGATAGCCGAACTCTGTACAACATCCGAATCTTCATACAATCCTGAACCGCGATAGGTTAGTTTTCTATCTGACTAACTATATATAGAACACGCAGACGGTATTCCTGAGGACTATAGTCCCCGACCAATAACACCTCGGTCGGCAGGAAGCGCTTCCCTTTTCATTCCTGATTCTCATTGCGCCAAATGACCATATTATAAGCATTCTTTCGGAAGACACGTCAAGCACTTAGTCTCAGCTAATATTAGTAGTTGAGCCAAGTAAGAGGCCCTATGGGCGGTTTAATAAAATCTGAGAGTAAGATTCGTAGCTTGCCTTGCAAAAACCTCAACGCCAATCCGATTTGAGCCCGCGTGGTACTTATACTACCTCATGCTTGAGGTAAGACCTTTGCCCAGCAGTGGGATATTTACAGGCTAACTTTATTTTACTTTTTAGTACACATTACCATCATCACGTACTTTAAAAAATATAAGTTTTAGACATGCACCCGTTGCATGGGTCGGCTTGTCGCGTCGCGCGCGACGCGGTATAGATAGATATAGGTATATAAACGATCGCAAGATGTCGATATAACTGACGCTATGCTAACTTTCCTAAACTGTCAAACTTGTATAAAAAACGGCAGCCATAATGCAGCCATTACGCACTAGAGACAAATTGTCTACCACCTCGCGTTATAGATATATTAAAAGACTGTACCATGCACGTGGAGATAAATTATCTAGGTAGACGCGGTAAAACGCGCGACAAACGGGTTTATCGATGTGCCATGCAGCGGGTGCAGCTTTAACCTAATATTTACAAAAAATATTTTATATCACTAAAAACAGTAAGACGCTTGTGTTTCGAATCAACAAAAACACCTTGAGGTTATGTTTACTAAGAGTATTAGTGCTAAAACACAAATAAAGATTTACAAAGCTCAGGAAATCCGAGTTAAATCTAGTTATTTTTCCTTTACCAACTGTATTAAGTGACCTCAAAGGTTCAAAGCACAGTCTATTTGTAGCCACGGATGTCGCTTTTCGGTTTTGCTAAAATAACCTCAAACTGAATCTCGAATGCAGCAAACAGATTAGCAGGTCTGAAACCGGACCGTACTTTTAATGAAATATTGAGGTATAGTATTCATATTCTAGAAAGCAAAATGTTTAGTGATTGGCTAAGTTTTTTATTGCATTTGAGATTTTAGACTTATTTTTTTATTTTGAAGTAGCTTTTGCCCGCGACTTTGTCCGCGTGGAATAGTGACTTCTTTCTCCCGTTTTTTACACATTTACCACTATATCTTTGCTCCTATTGGTCGTAGCGTGATGTTATATAGCCTATAGCCTTCCTCGATAACTGGACTATCCAACACAAAAATAATTATTCAATTCGAACCAGTAGTTTCGGAGATTAGCGCGTTCAAACAAACAAACAAACTCTTCAGCATTATAATATTAGTATAGATATCTTTTAAATTTCATAAAAAGTTAAAAAAAAACCTTCTCATACATTTTTCATTACATACATCGTTTTTTTTTGTATCAAAATTACAATTAAAGTACAAAAAAACATTTCGATCTTTACGTAGTAAGGTTCAGTCGCCAGTACATCAGGTTATATTTTTTTGTTGAAAACTAACCCTTATTACAACTGCATAAGATACCGCGGTATTTACCTTGATGTACCATTGTCCATACCTATCTACTTATATTTTAATTTTTTAATCGAATTGAGTAAAATGTCACTACAACCTACCATTAAATCGGATAAGTTTTCCTGCAAAGGTATTATTTCACTTTATATTTCAATATAAAATTAATACTTTTCTTCAGGTAAAGAAAAGGTTTTCAAGATGTGTCAGTCCCCTGGTGCTTACATCAAATATTTGCACGACAGCACTATGACAAATGGACTGTTTTGGGTATTCATTCAAATACCTTATCTTTTGTACTGTATGTTTACTGTGTATGCGATAAACAAATTTTCTTTACAGAAATGGAAAATTATTTTTATTTTTATAGTAATATCATAATTAATTTTCTATTATAATTGTTTTTTTATAGTGTTCTATCAATAAAATAGTTTTGGCGACCGATTTGGCGCAGTGGTTAAGAAATTGGCTACTGCGCCAGAGGTCGCGGGTTCGATCCCCGCATATTACAAACATTAGTGTGCATGAACATGTCTGGTTGTAGTGTATTTACAAAAAAAAAAGTATTTAAGTATGTTTATAACCGTTGTCTGGTTACCATAGTACAAGCTTTGCTTAGTTTGGGACCAGATGGCGCTGTGTGAAATGTCCAAGGATATTTATTTTTATTTCAATCGAACCCTGTGTCTTACGCTATTCGGGCACATGCATTTACCACTCGGCCACCGACACATGGGCAAGCCTGTTGAATTTTTCAAGTGCCTGTATCCGTTTAAATACATAATAATTGCTTAGGTAATAATGCACAAGGGATTTTTGCTATCTGAATTCATAGCTGTCATATTTCAAAATGTGCCCATTTTTCATACTTAAAAATCCTTTGAAACAAAACTATTTGTGGAATTCCTAGACGTTCTAGCCCGAAATACAGATACAAAACCCTGAGGAATAAAGCAATGATTAATGAGAACCACGGTATTGCCAAATTAAAAATGTGGCACAAAGTGAGATGGGTATTATTTAAAGAGTATTGCGATATGAAATTTTTGCGGCTCATTTTTCCACATTGGCACGCCGGTTAAGGGTAGCTTACACTGTAGATATTCAGTTTTTCTTGTTTGGATACCTCTTGTTCAAAGTCACAGTAAAACACGGGGTCGCTTTTATTAGAGTATTGAATGTTTTGAGCAAATACGAAGAGGCAAAATTAGAATGTACAGATCCTGTATCAGTGGTTTAGCGGCTTACCCGATTTGAGTAATCAAAAATATCAAAGCTATTTCAATAAATCAGCACATTGTTTAGCACTTGTAACTAAATAACCTAATTGCAGAAAACCTAGGTAAGTACTTAAACAAAGATATTTATCGTCTCATAACTACAAAATTTGTTGTGTGTCATTTATTTATCTGTGTGTTTGACCTGATTTGCAAAAACGAAAACAGTGTGGGCCACTCTTTAGAATTTCATTATTTTAATGGAATCTCTTGAGAAGTAACGGATATTTTTCAAGTGCCCACAATAGCGGGATTAAATTGAAAACGATACTGTACCATACTGAAAAGAACTTTAATGCGAATATTATCAGGTGTTCATAATTAATTAGAAAATTCATTTTTTGTAGTTCTCTATGTACTTTCGAGGTCAACGTCGCCTTACCATCTTAAGATCCAAAATCGCTTGCACCTTGTATATTAATTGAAGTGACGCATATTAATTTTGCGTTGTGTTCTTATTTCCGTACTTAAATAAAAACACATTACAGCCAAATCTTCTTCCACAGGTGATATCAGCCCTCTCCGTGTTCTTCATCTGCGTGTCAGTTCTTTCCTTCTGTCTGAAGACGCACCCAGACCTCAGGGTGGTGATGCCACCCCTGCCAAACTCTTCGGAAGCAGAGAACCCCACAGCCTTGGTGGAAATGCGGCCGTGGCACGACAATGGGCAGCCGCACGTGGCCTTCTTCTATATAGAGCTGGTGTGCAACGTGTGGTTCACAATTGAGCTGATTGTGCGGTTTTTGGTAAGTTTTACAACTTATTTTGTTAAGTTTAGTGTTAATAAAATCTCCATGATAATTTCTTGCCAATAGGCTAGAAGCATAGAGGCCTCACAATTCACAATTTTGTTGGAAAAAACATTGTCAATTTGTGTCATTAATCAAAGGCTTGTTTTATACGAACTCCAAGGCGTCAATTTACGCATTTTCGACATCTACTGTTGGTCATGTGTTAGAATACAGAAGTGCTAGATCATATCGTGTGCTTAAAGTCAGCAGCACTGAAAAGTAACACGCCGCTGTCAGAATAGTGAGGTATATCAATTGTACTCTCGTAGTACAACTGATGCACAACTCAGTGACGACTTAATTGGCGGAATTGAGGCCCATCCTACTGCACTATGCCCAATAATACCTAATAAACCTTACGCTTACTCAATCAATTAACTTATATTCCAAAGCAAATAATTTACTCGACTTAAGCCCATCCCACGTAATCTCAACTCTGTTATTAAAGCAAGCCAACAGATGTAGAACCTTGGTATTTATGACATCTTGACATTTCAACATTAGACCACAAGACAACTCTTCAACTCCAAACTAAATCCATCAAATGACCGTTACATGACAACAACGTAACCTTATCTGTGAATATCTCTTTCTTAACGTAATCTTGAGTCAACCTTAGATCTGTACAACGTAATATAAAATAAGTACAACTTTTTTGGTACATAGGTATTGTACAAAAATAACCATGTTCTGTTACGGAATAGAAAGGAAAAAAACACAAATATAAGACAACTAATTGCCCAAAAATGATAACAAAAATTAAAATCTACCAATCTTGGAAGTTAAATTAAAGCCGGAAGACATTTCCAATACAAATAAAATGTTTTGTCCAACTGTCTGAAGCAACAGGCTTACAACTAACAATTAACCAACTTAATAGGAAGTTTACGTAAAGCCGTTTTATTTGAACAAAAGTTAGTATCATTGGAAATGACAAGCGCTCGACGACCGAGCTCTTTATACACATACAAAAGTGTCCGTCTGTCCGTGAGCGGTGTCGAGTGCACTGCAGAACAATAATTTTGTATACACACGGGATTTTTATTCAACGAAATTGACATCAAATTCAAAAGAAGAAAAAAAACAGCGTTTATTGGAAAACTTTGTATGACCTACATTGTAACTACACTAGACTTACAACTATGGTATTTTGGGGTTACAACTTTTCACTATGTTAAGTGAAGATATAAAGACAACAAGAAAGGCAACCGTACATACAAATCGTAACAATTTTATCAAGGACTAGTTTGTGCGTACAATCTTTTTGTCAAGTATAACACGATTTTATGTGATTTAGGTACTTAATGTACAATTTGATATTTTATTAATTAATGTCCCGATTTTATGGTACACAAAAACATGTTTGTTCAGTAAAATACCCTTCCGAGAAAAAATGGATTCAAAACATCTTTATTTGTCTGTTTTAACACATATTAAGGTTTCAGATTGCTTAAAAATGCATAAAAAGTTAGAACGTAACCATCCCACTGTTGTATTGGGTAAAGGCCTTATCTTAACACGTTCCGGGACACTACTCCAGACACAATAGATGTTTTATTGTTTTCACGCCTGTAGGCGGGCACTGTCCCGGAACGTGTTAAGTATGAGGTGATATGAATCATATTCTACTAAAACGTTACAAAAAAATAAAAATAAAAATTGTAAGTAGGAACGTTTAGCATTTCCAAAAATGCATAAAAAGTTAGAACGTAACCATCCCAAAACTTTTGTATTGGGTAAAGGCCTTATCTTAAGTATGAGGTGGTATGAGTCATATTCTACTAAAACGTTAACAAAAAATGATTTTTTTTTGTAAGTAGGAACGTTCAGAATTTGCACCCGTATATTCACACTGACATACCTAATGACTGACGGTGAACAATGCACCCAAATGGAATTCCTAACGTGCACGTTACTACTTAGCCAAGGTACTGTTACTTATGCTGCCAGGAAAACGGATTGTAACGAATTAAGGTTCTGTAGAGTGACAGACAGACGGGCGGGGAGAAAATCTGAAAATAGGAAGGTAGATTTCGGTGTACTGCAGCCTCATAATTAATTTTTCGTAATTATGCAGTTAATTCGTTTATCGTAATTATATCTCCACTATTAAGTAGAGTTAAATGTGTGCACTGCGTTTTTACTATAAGCAAATCCAAAAATCTATAAAAAGGCCTAATAAAAAAGATGTGAGGAGATGTAAAAAAGCCATTTACATTTTGTGAACGCTTTTATCAGACGTTTCATTAAATAATTTAAAATTATAATACTTACTTAGTAAACTTTTGGCATCAGAAAAATGAAATTGACTTTTTAATAACAAGAACGAATGCTTTTTGTCCTGACGTAAAAAGGCCACCCACATTTATTTGGAAGCAACTTTTATAACATTTCAAAACAGGGAAACTTAGCACAATGGAAACTCCGTCGAAATTGTTAAGAGTAATTAAAAATTAATTACGCCAACGCGAGTGGGGCGAGACAAAGCAATGTTGGTACGGCATAGCATGGCCTTCCGTTTGAATGCATTGTGCCAAAGTTTTACAAGAGTTATTCAGTTAGAATTAAACTTAAAATGTTGACGGATTTGTGAAGTGAGCCTTTTAAATACAGGGAATACTTCCTACTGAGCATCTATTTCGTTATTATACAGTGAAACCTGGTTAAGTGAGACATCAAGGGACCTGCAATGTCGTTATTATAGAGGTATTCCAATTACCCAGTGTCTCAGATATACAGGTATAAATAAATATCTGTCTCATTTACAGAGGGTTCCATTAATAGAGGTGAGAATACATATTATTTCAGTTATACAGGTGCGATCATTAAATAAAATAACGTGTTATGTATGTAAATGAGTTTTAATAAAAAAAAAATCTCAAAGTGTATATGAATACGATTGTTTTACACAAATTCCATACCTGATCTATTTCGTTATTATATATTCTGTGACCTCGCATATTTTTTTTTATGTCACTCGTTTTTGTGTTTGCAAGCGATTATCGTTAAAAAGTAGTAAGGCGCACCTACATCTAATGATGAAATATGATTGGTGGTTATACCTCTACCTATAAAAATTCAGAGGAAATTTACGATTGTGAAGTTATAAAATAATAATCCCTTTGCTATTATCAAATGATTGATAGATAAGCGATCGTACCCCAGGAGCGTTAATAAATTATCACTTTGCCGTAACTTTCGCGAATTATTCGTTTCGTTTCGGTGGTTTTAGTAACGTTTTCGTTGATGGATGGTGTTTGTTTTGGATAAATTTGAATTTTATGGATATGAAGTGGAATCAGTCATCCTGAGTCCAGTTAAAAAAATATTATTTTTCCAATATTTTTAGGCTTTTGGGTATTCTAACGGTTCGCATGTAGGCGTTGATAAATGGAACTCATTTTTATTTAAAAAATAATAATCAAATGAACCCTTGCCGCAATAACAGTTCGGGTTTCAATGTATTTGATTAAGACATGTTTTTTGATGAATAAAATATCACTTTGATCCAAAATTCTAATATTTTGATTTTAAGAGAATGAATCAAAATGACCAATAATGAAAATCTTAAGTAGTTTATAAATAAATAAAGTAAAGTTGCCTGTAAACATCCCACTGCTGGGCGAAGGCCTCGATCGCAAATGTATCTACTTGCGATCGAGATCCTAAATCTTAAATGCTATGATTTCGTTTCTTTACACATATTTGACGTTTGCGATAGTAATAGCAACTTGTATGGCTGAGTGTACACTATGTAAGTACAGGCGACATATTATTAGGTAGACCTACTATCTCTTTTGCTTCGTTGGTTTTGCGTTCACTGAAGCACCTATCGCCGCGAATGGGAGCGTCTCTTACAAACACAAAGAATAATCACAGGTTGAAAATCTAGTATAGCGTATGAGTTTTTACGTCAGTGTCCTAATTCTCATGCAGTTCACATTCGAATCGAATCGAACTACCAATCGAATATTTTCTTTTCGAAGGGAAAACAGCTTTTGCTTTTTCAGGGTAACGATTTCTGTAAATTACGATTTCTTACGTGCTGTAGTTTTATATACTTGTTACACACGGTAAAAGTTCGATTAAAGTGAGAATTTGAATTTGATTGAGGGCCCAGAACACTATCAAGATATTTCTTACTGCAACTTTACATTACAAAAATAAATAGAAGATATTATTTTTTTGCCGTACAACTTAAATAAAATGAATATACCATAGACGTTCTCTTATATGAAAATTACGCATATCGAATGTTGATGACAAGTGACGTCAATTCATGGAGCTCGAAATTTGTTTGTGGTATCAGTTCCATAAGCTATTAAAAGTTGTTCAAGTAGCCTTTCACCAATATTGTTTTAAATGTTTTCTTCTATTACACGTTTATTTCCATTTCAACTGTTCGCCGACCAATTTAGCTGAAGTTCCAACGTCGTTATTCTCGTCAATTTCTTCTCAAATATTCCGAATGAAACGAAAACACAAAACTACCCGCATCGCCGCAAGTTTCCCGAAACATCGTTAGTTCCGTTACTGAGGGAATGCTAGCGATCTTCTAATTGGCTAGGGATCTCTAGTGTACTACGGATAGCACAGAAAACTACACTGAAATAACTTTATTTTTTTAATTCTGACCTTTACGTCGACAATAATAGTCTTCCATTTCAATTGCATACTTTATTTTATTTAGTAGCCGATGTGCCGTCATAATAACGTAACGATAAGATAATATTAGAAAGACAAAACTAAAAGTATCAAATGTTACTCAGATTCTTTTATTCTATTTTTTTTTTAATTTTTAATATTTACCTAGCGATCCCGGCGAACTTCGTTTCGTTGCCCTCGGCGGCCCCGTCCCCGTTTCCAATATTTTGACCTTTTAAACCTTCCTTTGACTTTCACGAATATCGGTTCAGCCGTTCTCGAGTTTTAGCGAGACTAACACAAATAGCAATATTTTTTTATCATAGATAGGTCCAGCTCTAAACCAGCGGTCCCAGCGATCTTCGTTTCACCCTCTGCCCCAAGGTCCTTTATCCTTTTTGGGCCAACAAAGTAAAAATCATGAAAATTGGTTTACCTGTCCTCGAGATATAAGTGGTGTAG
This sequence comes from Pyrausta aurata, assembly GCA_963584085.1. Classification (NCBI taxonomy): domain Eukaryota; kingdom Metazoa; phylum Arthropoda; class Insecta; order Lepidoptera; family Crambidae; genus Pyrausta; species Pyrausta aurata. The sequence continues at coordinate 1,584,810 of OY757269.1, read as the reverse complement.
TAGCACGACATTCATTTATGTATATGTTGTCAGACTATTGTTTACATTTTCACTCCTCTCACTCCTCAAATATATATTTTTTCTATTTTATTCTATTCACTCCTTGAATTAACTTACAATCTTTATTTGAATTTCGGTCATGATTTGTAATTGGATATTAAATTTAATATCAGCTGAAGTTAAATCTAAACTAAAATCAATATGACTCTGATAAATGATTACCCTAAGTACACCTAAAAGCCTTATTTAATCACAAAAGCATTGCTTTAATAATTCTGTTACCAGTTTTCATTAAGATTTTCTAGCAATATTGCTTTGCAAACACGTCTCTTTCTTAATGAAGCTGAGCTGTCGGGATATAATCTATCGAAAATATTATCTTAAATTATTTTTGTCTACCTGTACGTGAGTAAGTTCAATTATAATGAAAATTTGATCTATTGATATTGGCAACATTATGAAACTCAAACACTGACAATGCTATGAGCATACCTTTACCCAGTCATACTTTTTGGTAATTTATTCAATATATTTATTTATTTAATGGACCCAGTGAACTTTATTTCTCTTCCTTTGTCCGATTCGGAGCACAGACGAATCCAACAAAGTACAAATTATGAAAATCGGTCTACCCGTTCTGTTATGCCAACATAAAGATTTGACTAGGCCAACCATGTATCACACTTTTGCAAAACATAATTTTTTTGGCTTATTTAACCTCAATTATTATTTGTTTCGTTTCTCATATTTTTATTGTTATTTTACTACTAACTATCGATACATTTATTATGAATGGACTTCACTATATCTGCCTCAAACCGCCCTCGCAACTTCTGTCCGCAGTTGACCTACTAAACATTTTTAATCTGTGTCGGGCGTTGACTAGGTTTGCCAACTTTCAGGCTTTTTGCGGAAAAGTTGTGATTTATTAACAGAAGTTAACGGTTACTCATGACAGCTAGTTTGTTTTGTAGACAACGCAAAAAATACAGAGGTAGCAAGCTGTGCAAGAGGTACACGCATGAATTTCAAATTAAAAATTTAAATTCAAATTCAAAATCTTTATTTAAATTTAGGTCATGTATACATGACTTGGTAGATTTGTGGTAAATATGTATAATTTAGGTGTGGTTGAGACATCTACCTCTTCAACACTTTTAAACAAAAATTGCTTGCACAAATCGGGTGTCACTTCAAACAATAGATGTCGAGATAAAGGCGGTGACCTCTATAAAACAAATCAAGTTTCCAATTTATACCTATTAGTTTCTACGATGTGTGCTATTCATCATCATCATCATCATTATCCACTGCTGAATATAGACCTCGCTCACGGCTTTCTACAGCAAACGATCGCAAGCGGTCAGCATCCAGTGAGAACCCACGAGTGAGATTGTATAACTATTTATTTTCTGCCAAAGAGTGATAAATGCTATATTTTTTTTGTCGATAGAACAATAAAAAAAATGTTTGCAAAAAGAAGAAAGTAAATACCATTGGATTGGCCTATCACTAGTTTTTTTGTGCTACATTTTTTCTTTTTTTTTTCAGCTACCAGAAAATACTAAACATAATTATGCTTTAACTCATATTTTTAACAGTCCTGACTGATTTTTAAACTAAAATTTTATAGGAAAACTGATTTGATATCGTTTTACAAATTTTTACCAAGCAAATGTGTCCTAAACATAAATCAATCTGGCTACCCTAGTCCCGCCCTAGATTTTTTCGATTCCCTTTACCATCAGCTTGGGATATGTCCAGAAAACAACTGATTTTGTTTCGTAATTGTTTGTTGGTCGTTATCCGCCTGATAATGCCTTCGGGGTAAACAGTAAACGTTGGGGCAATGGAGGGTTAATATGCATAATGAGTAGTGAACGTTTTTGGGTTATAAGAGGCATTGGTATCTCTTTGTATCGTTTTATTTTTTGTGTTTTTAAGGTTCCGTAGCCGAATAGAAAAAAAACGGAACCCTCATAGTTTCGTCAAGTCTGTCTGTCTGTCTGTCCGTATGTCACAACCACTTTATTCTAAAATTATTAGCATCACACTGCTGAAACTTGGTAGGTAGGTGTATCTTGTTTACCGCTTTCCGAATCAGATACCTAAAAAATTTTTTTTACTCAAACCTATGCGTGTGGGATGTCAATGGATAGGTCATTAAAATGACATAAAGGTTTCTTAAACATTTTTTTCTAAAACTCTAACGTTTGAGATATAGACGCTTCCAAAGTGGTAAAATTTGCGTCCTCCCCATCTAACTTTTGAACTAAGAAAGTGAAAATAAAAAAAAAATGATGTAGATTTCAACAAAAACTTTTAACGAAAATTGGTTTGAATTCGATCGAAATAGTAGTTTTTGAGGTAATGAACATTTTCATCAACCGCAAATATAACTTTGTCTTTCATACAAACACTATGAAATACAAAGTTTTTTTTGCCGTCAAAAATATTGTTGTGATATTTTCGTTAGGTGGAAGTAAGTGGACCCCGAATCCAGTTTAGAGTTGCGCGGAACCCTCAGAGCTACCAATTCCCACTTAGCCGGTTTTTATCAATATGGCATGCGATATTACTCGTAGGTAAAGAAATTATTGTGCTAAATCTTGAAGCCAAGGGAGACCCTAGTGTACGTTTATTTCAATGTGAAAATACTCCCAAACATTTGTTACTGTTCCCGAAAGGTACAGGATTTTCCAGAACTGAGGGCTAGACATAATCACAGCAAGTTTGACTGACAAATTGGGCTCGGCTCTGCAAAGCCGGGCTTATAATTGGGGAATCCGTTTCAAGGGTTCCGCATTGTTTAGTAGGTACGAGTATCAACGAAGTGAAAGGATCTACTATGTAAAATGGTTTATCGGTTCCAGCTGACTCTGTCACTCATGCTATCTAGATAGAGACTGTAATGATCAGGGCTCAAAATAGGGCTGTTCGTATTTTGAAGCTTGACCATTGCATTTTAGCGCTGTCAATTCGGTAATACACTATTGTCTTACCGAATTGATGCTAAAATAAGCCAAAAGATTAACCCCCTTATTCATAATAATTCAAACAGTCTGATAAACTTATTTTAGCTATTACATTGTTTTGTCACTTTCTGTTAAATGATGACAGCGCTAAGAGAGAATGAGATAAAACAGTGTATAGGTAGACTGCGAAATCGTGACCTCGCCTGCGGGGCAAAGGGGTGCGGGGGGAGACGAGAGCGCGGTTAGTGAGCGGCGCGGGCGGGTGTTTACGCGCTACCCGCACCTCTCGCACGACCCGCTATCGTCTCCCCCCACGCCCCTGTACCCCGCAGGTGAAGTCTCAATGAAGCAGTTTACCTATAATAGTTAAAACAGGTATTTAGACTGTTTGCGTTTTTATGAATAAGAGGGTAAGTTTAAAGGTTTTTCCCCACTGCCCCGTACCATACCATGACCATGCTAGAAACGTGTCAGGCATGAAAAGCAACACGATACGCTCTACCCCGCCCATTGAACGGATTAACAGCGTTCTGTTTCACCGTTTCAAATAGAGCGAGAGCGAGCGAGAACGTATTTTGCCGGTTCTGATACGCTCTGTGCATGTCACGCGACGGTGTTGGTCGGTGATGGAACGGTCTAATGGGCAAAGTTTTCAATACGATTTTTTTTGACACTTTCCTAGCATGGTCATGGTAGGCTACTGTGTAAGATGCAAAGACCTTGAAGCTTTGTTCCTTACAATGAATAGGAATCTGTCAATAACGGTTCGCAGCCCCTCATTCAGGGTGAGCAAGAAACACATCTAATACCATTGAAAGTTAGATAATAGGGCCTGATGTATTTTGCAAATGAACGCCATTTTGAAAGCATGGTTTCGAGATGGTCGAATACGAATGATAATATACAGGGATTTTAGATATAACTCGAAATGGAGCTGTTAGTCATTGTGTCTCGAACATAGACGCTAGTACTTCTATTACCACCCATGAGTTTAAACTCCACTGTTTCTCTACATGTTGGATCTTTATTGATTAAGTTTACATCAATATTTTTCATCGATAATTCATTCATTATTTTCCGTAACCTTTTCTGTCTTTTTAGATGCATTTGGATCCGGTTAGATTCCGATTAAACAATGTGTAGAATTTTTTAAGAGAGAGACAAACTACCTCGTTTAAAGAAGCACCGTTTGTTCTATAAACAATCTCTATGTAGTAAGTAGTATGTGTAATTATTGTATTTTTGCTATAAGTGTGTTTATGTACGTATACCATTATAATTTTATAGTTTTTTTTATTTAAGTTTATATGTATTACTATAATATATATGTATACTAAGTATATACGTATTATTTATTTGAGTATATATGTATTACTACTTTCATTCGTTGTTTTTTCACTGCACCCGTTGCCGTCTTTCTGCATGACCTAAAGGTTTGACTGGCAGAGAATGCTTTTAGCATTAAGTCCACCTTTGTACACTAAATTTGTGTAATAAAGTCTTTAAATTAAAATTAAATGTAGGCAAACTTAATGTTATGGTCCTTAGATATTTTCTGGGTAGCCAACTGAACCCTGTTCTCCTGACAAATGCCTATACTTGAGTGGAGAGAAATATCGCTTATGCTGATGCTGTATTCTGTTTCCCTTTTTGTGTTAAAACACACATCTGTCTTGTAAAGTATCTGAAGTAAAGGCTTGGAAGGTGAAAAAGTTGTTGTTTCTTCTTGAGAAAAGTTCATAAGGAGACTTTTGGTTTGGTTTTATTTTATTATGGAAGTAAAAGTATGAAGTTTATATTGTAAGACAGTGATTAATAGCATCGAAAATCATTAAATAAGAGAAATAATACTACAAGTAAAGTACAAAATGATATGCATATTTGCAACTTTAAATTACTTTGTGAATAAAAAGCAATGGTTGTTGATATCATATAGGTAATTAACCCTCATACGGATGTGTTTGTTAATATCATTTTGTAATTCTTTAGTTTACTCGTACGTGATCACCGGCGGCCTATCGATCCCTGAGCGTTTAGGTATGATTTCTTGAGAGGACGTATAATGCTCACAAACGGGACGCGTTTTGTACTGGTTGGACGAAAAGATAAGCAACAAATGACCCGAAAGAGAAATCACAGATACTAATAATATTACAAAGTTTCCATATAAGTCGAAACACGATTGGATTATATTTCCATTTCTCTTTAGAAAACTTTCAAGAAGTGGGGTCATATTTTCAAAAATTTTCCGTTTGTTTTCAATATGAAACATTTCATGGAACCAATTTTTTAATATAATGATGTAACACTAAATGAACTATATTTTATAATAGTCAATTTAAAAAATAATCAACAGTTTAAGAGTTATTGGGCTAAAACCTTGGATGAATAAACCACTGGATATGAAACGCAAGAGCGAATGTATGAAAACATCATCAACCAATTTTTGCGGGGCGGGGGGAGTTTGTCTTGTCACTAATTGACATTTAGTGCGTGGAAGTGTCGATATTATTCTATCGATATGTGTTGAACGAATGAATGAATGAATCTTATGCAAAATGTTTTTATTTTATTTTTATTACCAAAACAATAATTATGGGCATGTTTAAATAAGCACAAACCATTAAACGAATAATTGAAACATAGAATATGTTTATAAACGGTCTGGCAAGTAACACTAACTAGAACTTCCTAAGACATTGTGAAACAGGCCGTAAGTCCTCCAATGGTATAATCTAGCAGTAGATGAGCTTACACTTCAAACTAAACTTCACAATTTCACGGGATTTTATGCAACTTTCACTTGTTTAAAAGGTAAAAATGGTATTTACCTTCCCGCCCATAAAATACAATTTTTACCTTTTAAACAAGTAAAAGTTGCATAAAATCCCGTGAAATTGTGTAGTTTAGTTTAAAAATGCAACAAAGTTTAAAATCTTATAGAGCTTTGGTATGATACTAAGAATGTATAAATAATAGGGGTTTGATACAATGGGCTTATGATTCTGCTTCAATGATTTGTCGTACTTGATGCGCTCTGCAGTCAGAAGAATACAAACCTGATGCAAGCAGCGGTCTTCGAAAGAAAGCAGCGAAGGCATCCAATATGCGAATGACTAGAAAATTAAAAATAAAACTCTAAGAAAATAAAAAAAACTTAGTATACCACTAAGTATTTTTTTGTAATACTATAAGACTTAGCTTATTCTCGCTCGCTTGGGGCTTAAGTTGGCGTACCTACTTATTTGATTCTACTATGACCTAGTTATAGGCATAGTGAAATAAATTGAAATTTTCATTACACGAATTTGTAACTTATCTATGTGGTGTGAAATAAAAATTTATCTTATCTTAAAATGTATTTTTCATCTCTCCTGTTCGGAAAATATAACTTTCCTGTGTAGATAGCCGGGTGGAAAATAGCTTATCCATCCCTAGGGTGGAAAGTAATTTAGTTTTAATTGACATGACATAGAGTCAAGGCCTGCAGTCAAAGCTTGGACCAAAGATAATTGAGTCACATCATGTTATTAAAATAACAAACATTTTTGCTTAGCTATAAATTGCAAATCATATTGTGTAGGTATTATGCATAATCGTTGATAAAAAAATATACAATTTCTAAATTTAATTCAATTAATAATTGAAATATTTGGCTGCCCGCCATAATGCCAAGATGATATTTTTTTAATTTTATATTGTCAGTGTCATTTCAGGAAGGATTCGTCCAAAGTCGTTAAAACTTTTATAAAAAAAAAAGAAATTATTTTTGGACTTTGTTATTATCTGTGGAAAAAAATCGATCGATATTCTTTACAAAGATTTTAATTATTTGATATTTTCTGCTTTTTTGTACTCTTTTTTTATGTATTCGTGCCGTTATTCTTTCTAATCGTGTTAGGTGTTGTTAGTACTGTAAATCAACTGTCATATTTTGTTCAAAACTTGAGTTTTCCTTTCTCGCTGAACTACATAATACCTCACCAAGACATCTCCAACCACTTTGGTAAATTTTATGTTTTCCTCACAGTCGAAATGAAAAATAGTATGTGAAAGCACCCATTTCACTCTCGAATTATTGGCGCTCTCACTTCGTTCGAGCGCCAGAAACATCTCGAGTGAAATGGGTCGCTTTCTCCCCTTGTATAACAATCTACTATACTGTATAGATTAATAGAATCACTTTTTTATCGAATAACAAAACATTTGTTAGAAAACACTTTCCACAGCGCCATAGTAAAAAATAAAAACTGGTTCCACCTGCCTTAACCTTACTCCACTCAGCCCTACGACCTAAGTCTTGGGTTCGGGTTTCAGACACTGAGCAGAGAGTAGGTAATAGAAGGTAACGGAATAACATAACTCGCCTAACTTCAAGAATATGATACTGTGAGTGTTTAATTCTAAACCATCGACTAACTAAATTAAAACTATTATGATTCGAACCCTCATTAAAGTGTTCCTATAGGTTCAGTTATAAGAACAGTAGAACAGAACGGTCTTCTGAAGGTCGGGTCCCAATCCCAACTGATGACCAAAAATATAAATATTGTAATAAAATATGAAGTTTAAAATATTAAAGAAAACTGTTGTATTCTTAGGATCACTTTAATCTACTTTAAAGTTAATCATTTTACAGATGTATTATTTTATTTTATATTATAAATTTATAAGTACGTTTATCGATATGATTATCGACAATTGTCAAGCACAATTAAAACTAAATTGACAAGGAAACGAATGATGAACGTACGATAATCCTACCAAATGAAGTATGCGTCATCTTGATGATTTTGCAGTAACTGACCACAACTTTTTTAATTAGCAATGTAACTTTTCTCTAGGAAAACACATTTCGCTATTTTAAGAAAAATTAACAGCTTTATTGGGATACAAAGTTACTTACGAATGAAAATAAATATTTTTTGTCTTGCCGCTATAATTTTTACACAAAGATACGGCACATTTACCCATTTTTTTCTGCAATGTTTCTCACCGAGTTCTGTCACCGTACTGACAAGACGTCACATGAAATTGAGGCTAAAATGCCCAATTCGTTGCCGAGGGGGAACAAGCGAAATTTCCCGTCATTGCGCGTCCAGTGGTTTATTCGTCCAAGGCTAAAACTGATTTGGCGCTTACGACGTTCTTTGTCCGTGTAAAATGCTCTCATCTATCGCACCAAACACGAGCAAATACGAATGTTTTGTTACATCAATGAGTTGCGCCCACTCCGTTGAACTTTTATGTACGAATACTGAACTAAATACTAGCGGTCAACGTTTTCACAATAATAACATTTTGTATTTTCCTACGCTTTGAGATTCAAAATTTTGTCTGTCACAAAAACATGACGTAGTACATCGTTCGACAAAAGAACGCTTTTTTTTCTCCAGTAAAACATAGCAACTCAATATTTTTACAGCGAAAAAAATAAACAATGTACGTTGAATAACGTAATGAAATTGGGTTTCTTTCAACGAAATTTTCGCTAGCGTAATTTTGTTATGTTACGTTTAAAAACAAATAAAAACAAGCAGCGCTTTTGGCACCAGTGAAATCTAATATAATGAAGCATTTGGAGATCTGTAAAAAGTGAAATCCCCGTATGTACGGCACGGAAGCCTCATTTCGGGATTGTGTATCGTTAATAAAAAAAGCCGGTTAAGTGCGTGTTGGATCCGCGCACTGAGGGTTCCGTGCCACCCTTAACTGAATTCAGGGTCCACTTACTTTCACTTAACGAAAACATCACAATATATTGCGACAGCAAAAATAACTTTGTTTTTCATAGTGTTTGTATGAAAGACAAAGTTATATTTGCGGTTAATAAAGATGTGCAATATCTCAAAAACTACTGGTTCGATCTCCTTCAAACCAATTTTCGTTGCAAGTTTTTGTTGAGATCTACATCATATATTTTTTTCAAAATTTTCACTTTCTTAGTTCAAAAGTTAGATGGGGGGGACGCCCATTTTACCACTTTGGAAGCGTCTATATCTCAAACCTTACACTTTTAGAAAAAATGGTTTTAGAAACCTTAACATTTTTTTAAAAGACCTATCCATAGACAACACACACGCATAGGTTTGAGTAAAAAAAAGTTAAGTTAAGTTTAAGGTTTTAGTTTCATGTATGGGAGCCCCCTCTTGAATATTATTTTTTCTTACTTTTTGTATCTGAATCGGAAAGCGGTGAACAAAATACACCTACCTACCAAGTTTCAGCTATGTGATGCTTATAGTTTCAGAATAAAGTGGCTGTGACATACGGACGGACGGACGGACAGACAGACAGACAGACAGACTTGACGAAACTATAAGGGTTCCATTTTTTGCCATTCGGCTACGGAACCCTAAAAAACATATCATGGAGCTTTGCTGGTCGTTTTAAGGCCTTATTTTGGAAACAAATTGTTCAATGTGTACGGTGAATGTGAGGTTATGTAAGTACTAAACCTTTTAAAGATAAGGAAAACCTTTATCAGACAGCAAAAGATAAGTAACTTTTTAAGCTTTTTTTTTCAGTTAAGGTCAATGAATGTATTTGTTTTTTGTTTTTTTTATTTAGTTTTGTATAAAGATAACAAAAATTACAAAATAATGTACAAAAGTAGGTATGCTTAAAACAACAGGACCGTAAAATTATATCGGAATACTATACTAATAATTCACGGACTGGCACAAAGCAAACTATATTTCATAGCAAAGTAACTTTAAAATTGGATTGGAGCGAAAAAGATGGCCACTACTCTAGTAGTTTAAAGTTAAGAGTTGGATGTTCGCAACGATGTACTCTGACAGGATACTGAAAATACATGTTGCACGTCAGTGTAACAAGGTTAATATTTACGATTGTGTGTGTTTCGAAGAAAAACTACCTTTAACCAAATGTCACAGAACGGCTATTTTAATTACCATTAGTTAAGGTTTTTTTCTTCAAAAGACACACAATCGTAAATATTCAACAGCTCTATGAAAATACTGAGCCGCCACTACGCATGGAGGTTGCCATGCCACTAATCCCCTGACTTCGATCCGATAGTTACTTATATAAAACAAGAAATGGAAAGATAGTATAAATTATACACTCAAAGTCACATTTAAATAGTACCCACAGTATACCAAACTTACTAGATTAATTCTATATTTAGACTAGTTCTATTTAAGATACTTTTTTTCTGTAAATCATGTGATTTTAGCTTGTTCTGTGAGCCTTGAATAAATAAAAAAAAATGTACTTTTATGGTTAACTAGGTTAACTTATAGTACAGTTGATGACTGTACTGTACTGTGCATACAGACTTTGTTGTAATTTCAACCTTATCACAACTGGATAAAATGGCAGCGTTATAATTGAATGTTCAACTTAAAAGTAGGTATGGACAACAGCACGTCAACGTAAATACTGCGGTGTCTTGTGCAGTTGTCATAAGGTTTGGTTTTCAACAAAAATGTATTAACCAGATGTGCTGGCAACTCTGTACAAGAGAAAGTTTGTTAAGCCTTCGAGTTGTTCGGGGTAAGTCTACTACTACAAGTTTGCCAACGGAGTTTTGTTGCAATATAATATTGTTAGACATTTAAACTTTGGTAAACAGTCGTGTAAGTTAAAAAATGTTACATTTGGTTCAGGAATGTGGTGGAATAAACGTTTGAATAATAATGTAGTCTAAATGTAACGGCCTGATTAACAATGTCATACTAATAAGTACTGCCTCGGTGGCGCAGCGGTGAGAGGGTCGCATTTTAAAGCGACGGCTGCGCCGGAGGTCCCAGGTTCAATTCCCGGGTCGGGCCAAAAATATGTACCGGAGGTTTTCTGTTCAGAAATTCCCAGGGTAGCCCGGAGTTTGGAAGTTGGCGGTGTTTCACCCCCGTGCCTTGGAAAGCACGTTAAGCCGTTGGTCCTGCGCCTGATCTCTCCGGTCGTGTCAGATTGCTGTCCCATCGGGCTATGAGAGTGAAAGGAACAGAGAGTGCACCTGTGTTTGCGTACACACTTGGCACTATAATATGTCCCGCGTAGTCGTTGTGACTGGCCACCGTAGTCGAAATCGGCTAGGGGGACTATTGTTACTAATAAGTTCTGGTTAGCATTTTCTGTCCAATACTTCAAACAAAATGAGATTTGAGCAACGGTTCACCGACTATGATGCCTGTATCAAACTGCCCTTTAAAAAAAATCAATCGTCAGTTCATGATAGAGCTTGCTACATTGATACTTTTTATACTATGAATTGCACTTGTAGGCATGCACCTGGATAGCCTAGAACACAAGGTTTGATTCCTTGTCTGACAAAGTTGCATTTTACAAGTGAAATTTATATTTATTAAGGTTGTAGTGACAAAACTCTATATATATACCATACTTTTTGCTCATATAAAATTGAAAAGATGGGCCGAAAACCAGAAAAAAATATGGAGAAAACCTTGGCTTCAAACTCTAGTCTAAATAAAATGGGTATAAACCAGTAAGTTCCCTGGACGTGCAGTACATGACATGAGCGAGTATAAAGTTAACCTGTTTCTATCATTCAAACTCACTCGCTCTGAATATCCTCCTAAGTTTAACATTAGTTTCAACGAAGTAACTTACAGAGTAAAGTTTTTAATTGAAACAGGACGTCGAAGTTTGAACAGCACTGCAGGCGGAAGCCCCACACATTTAAATATTTAATGTTATTGTCTTTGTTTTTAGGGTTCCGTGTCCGAAGGGTAAAAATGGGACCTTATTTCTAAGACTTTGCTGTCTGTCCGTCCGTCCGTCTGTCTGTCACCAGGCTGTATAACAAGAACGGCGATAGCCAGACAGTTGAAATTTTTACAAATTATGTATTTCTGTTGCCGCTATAACAAAAAATACTAAAAATAAAATTTAAAAAATATTCAACGGCCCCTTATACAAAAACGCAATTTCTTGCCTATTTACTTAATTAATGGCACGGAACCCTTTGTGTGTGAGTCTGGCCCGTTTTTCTTTAAAACAACACAAGCATGGTCCCGTTTTTAAGAATTATACTTTAAGCTAGTATACAATCTCCAGTTTAATACCTAAAACACAGATTTTATTGCAGAAGCAACCTTAAATTAGAAGCATTTATTTAGATGTTATTTAATTTAAAAGCCAAATATTTTACCACGATCTCAGCTGATTTGTAAGTGAAATCGTGTCTGTAAATAGATCATGTCTTACCAGCTAGTAATAGCCCATTTATTCAATTATTTAAAAAGTCCAGATCATAGTGTTCAGGAAACACTTCAGCCGGCAGCGTATTTTATCTATTCTTTAGCCCATCCAATGCTGATTTATTCTGATATTCATTAAAACAGACTTTACAGGATCCCATGCCACACAGTTCCATTGGCATGGGATTCTATTCTTTTGAAGACACAAGCAACCTCTCATACTGCAAGATCTCAAGACACTGGAAGCTCTTTCTGCGTAGATAGGAACGTCAATTAATATTAATGAGTGATGGGAGTTTACTTAAATTTTTCATAACTATGTAATGATAAATAACATCTTAGTCTGCCTGTGACCACGGATGCTGTGAAGCATTCGAAACGTCAGGCATGAATTAAAAATAAATATTCGCGAAATCAATCCGTAAAATGTGTTTTAATGAGTAGTATTCGCGTTAAATTCAGAACCAAATATTCTGATATTGTTTTAAATGTAAACATAGCGTAGGTATTTGATTGTTTAATAATAACAAATCAAAAACCCATATCCGCACGAGGCAACATCTATTCCGCATGATATCCGCAATGAATCCGCAAATATTTGTGTTATGTACAAAATTGAAAACCAAAGCGCGCATCACGGCTACCGTTTCCGCAACCGCGGATATTTACAATTTTATGAATAATTCAAACAAATACCTGGATATGCTGGGGCGTCTGTTATGCTTCTCATGATATGGCCAGTTCCTGTAACAAATAAAAAAAATATTAATAAGGAGTCAAAATGAAATGAAAATCACGACCTGCCAATTTGAGAATAAATATCAATATTTTGTGCGACACTGATTCTTTAGGACACTGTTAGAAAAGTTTTAGGCATTTATCTGTTTATAGTTGAGTAAAATTCTTTAAATGAAACAAGTTTTTTTTTTTAATTGGTTCTGATACATTTTTGGTTTGATACAAATTTTAGGATCGCGATTTTTTGAGGTATCAATTAGCTCTAGATCGATATCTGTATCTCTCTAGAGCAGCATACCACAAACCCAGATATCAATTATGTCACTTTGCAAAAATATGGATCTCTCTGAACTAAGAAGTGAACTATAACTTATAAACTACCACAATAGTTTACTACTAGCCGAATAAGTTACTTTTTTTGGATACAAAAATCCTCCAAAGGAATGATATCTGGTCACCCCACCTAGCCTCCGGGATATGCCAGTTTTGCGTCCTTTGTCGCCCAGATTGTGGCCTATCGTATTTCTCGTGTGCTTTTGTACCCAAACTGTGTTTGGTCGAGAAAGTTTCTTTTTTCCCAGCCTCCCTTTGAGAGTTTTGCTGAAGAATAAAAATATTAATGTTGTTATTTTGGCGGCTACGGGATTGAATTGAGCGGAAAATTTGGATGAAATTTATCGAAGAAAAGGGGGTTGAAGTGACTTACACACAGATTTACATTTTTTGTCCCGGCCTCAATCTCCACCCAATATGCTTGTATCTTTTAAATGAGATGAGACGGAATAAAGGCAATCATTTATGTGGTTCAGAAGTTATTAGATTATACTGAAATATTTTAACCCAAACCTTTCTAAAGTGTTAAAAAAATATATGAACGTTGAATATTACAAATTGGTACGAACATATGTTCAAACTTCTTTTCACTTATATCATCATTTCATAGTCAATAACATTATCTATAATTTCAGAGGACGTAATTAAGAAGAAGAAATGGAATTATAAAATATAACTTTGGTTTAATTACTTTTCGTAATGACAGCCAGCCATTTACCATTCAAAGTCCCCCAATAATTTGTAGCGCTGTCGTCACGCTTTGTCCTAATGGATATAGCGGTACGTATCTACTTCTTCTTCAACTTAAGAGTCGCGCTCTTGTCGGTGGAGTAATCTCCATTCTTTTCTCCTGCCTGCTTTTATCTTGGCTTCTTGATACGACATGACATTAATTTTCTCCTTCACTTGGTCGAAATAGCTTATCCTAGGCCGTCCTTTTCCTCTCCTCCCTTCTATTTTTCCTTCTATGATATTCTCTAAAAATCTGTCATGTCGTATCAAGTGTCCTATCATATTCCCTCGTCGATTTTCTATTGTTTTTAGAATAGCCCTTTCTTCGTCTACAATTTCAAACACTTCTTCGTTTGGTTTTACAATATTTTTAACACTCACAGTGTCATATTTTATTCTTAAAAGATGAAATATGAAACCAAAAATTGCGCACGGGCGGGATTCGAACCAGCATCTTTCTGGCAATCCGGGCCAACTGCTCTTCCAATTGAGCTACCGTGCTGTCGGTCCGACCGCGCGAAATTCTTGGTCTCATTGATACTTCTTCGTTTGTTTTTCAGGTACATATCTAGGGTAGCTTTGAATACAATCTCCAATATCATCATCCAAGCTCTACCTCAATCCTCTCAAACGTTTGCAAAAAGCAGACCATTAAGTTAATGCGACTATTTGTCGAATGCTAAGGATAACGAGCTCTTGCGACCTGTCTTTAGCATAATTCGAACAGTCAGCGATGTCAAGATACGGCTAATCTGTTTTTTCTTGGGTTTTTGTCTTACAGGGGTGTTAGGAAAGCCTGATTTTATTTTATTTTCTAACCGTGTGGCTTAGATTTGTTCAGCTATGAGTCAATAATGTCCTACTGGTACTTTTCTTAGTAGAAACGCTACTTTTTAAACCTTAATCATATTAGTCAAAAGTTAATAAATGCAACGGTATTGATTTGTTTGCTATAGTACAAATATATGGAAACAAGTTTTTCAAAGTCTAGTTAAACTTCGTTTATGTCTTACTATTCAACTTTCTCATACATTTGATTGCAATATTGACCTGATTGAAAATCAGTAGTCAGTAGTCATAAATTCCATGCATTAGGTATTGAATTTTTGGTAAGCAAAGTAGAATTCAAATTTTATTTCCCATTGAGAACAACCCGGAAGTTTATGCATAATAGAGTATTCTGTTTAGTTTAATAGCATCCGGTTGATGAATTCTTAATTATTATGTTAATAATTGCTTTGATGCGGCAACGCTATCATTGCAGATTTAACTGTGAATAAATATTTCAGTAGGTAGCTAACATGTTGTTTGGAAAACTACTAACCACAAACCTTTTGACAAGACCATTCATATGATTTTGACCATTCTCCATTAAAAAGATGTTGCCAAAAAAGTCTGGTATTTTTGAGGTTTGCTTTTATTGCTACATTATAATAAAAAAGGGCTAGAAGAATACCTACAATTTTAAATCATGCATTCTGGAAGGTGCATATATATATTTTTTTGTATTAAACCCCTTCAATCATACTACAAATAGGTTCTGTTGTTGTGTGAATTTTATATACAAGAAACCCGCCCTAAAGGCAATACATCCAGTATAATTGCAATAAATTGCTCTTGTCATGCTGCTCGACCGATATAAATCTAGATTCTAGCCGAGAAGCAAGAATGCTCGGTGCAGCCTCCGGAGAAATGTTGAGATTAGAGCTTGTGCACAGCAGTACCCTAAATATGCGAAGTGCGTGTGTGTGTGTGTGTGTGTGTGTGTGTATATCAAACTAATACCTCCTTATTACTAAAAAAATAGCACCAGGCTTAAAGCACAACTACAGTTACTCGACCATTTGGTATACCTCCAATATTGATTGCCTTCATTATGGCGTTATTTTAAATGGGTCGATACCTTCGAAACTTCACCTTACCGTGTACAAGAGTAGAACAAAATTTTTAGAATCAGAGTTGGAGTTTATGTCGAACAGGTAGTGCTAAAATTGGGTGCAAAAATTACTAGTCTGGTGGACGAAGTGAAGCTCTATTTTCTATACAGTAATTTAATAAAAGTCCACAGTTAAATATAAGCAACAAAACGCCAGCTGCCGTCACTTACAAAAATGTCCTCAGTTGAAAATCGGGGTCCCGTGCCAAAACGTTCATTTCATTGAATTTTGACTTTATAACTTAGAATAAATCTGTTAACTGACTTGAACCTTATTTACGAGAGTACAAGAATCAAATCAAGTTGTCACAGAATTGGCGAGCCTCCAAAAGTTACAGTTTGTTTGTGTGCGTTTTTAAGTCTGTTAGCATTTTAGCGCCTTATCAAGCTCCGAATGCTATTTATTTTGTTAGTTCTATTTATATTTCTACGTTTTAATAACGATTTGTGAAACACTGTTACTGAACTAGTATTTTGGGCATTGATAATTTATAATTTTAAATTCAAAAAGTTGGCTTGTATTATTTCATAATGACGACATAAATTAGTTCATATTTACATATATTTCTAAAAAGATAATACCTTATCTAAATTATGAAGTTATCTACTGTTTTATTCAGCTATTTACCGCCAGATTTTCAAGAAAACATTGTCTTGTGATCAGGCTTACTACCTATTTATTGATAGGAACCAATTATAAATCCAATTTATGATACATACAATGTTTGTTTGCCTAACCAATAAATAAAGGTTATCCGACCACTACTTAATTATAAGTTTTGATGGCAACGATTAAAGGTTACAAATCCAATTTATATTTTAAATGAAATCGGTATCGCGACCGCAAAATGGTGGTTAGAATGGAGGTTAGATCGACCAAACCCAGTTTTAGCAAAAAATCTTGCAAACAAGGATTTGTAAACAAGCAACCCTTTTCATGTTTCTGACCTCTTAAGGCGGGGCTTGACTGAGAGATTCTCACTTTCTCTAACGATTACATAATAGTCTTATCGAATTGTTAAAAAAACTGTTGGGGTTGGTACTGGTGTATTATAGCTCACCAACAAACCAAAACAGTCAAGCCGAGCTTAGAACGCTTAGACATGTTCAAGGCAAAATGCTGTGTATGTTTTTTTTATTCATCCAAATAAATGGCGCCAAAATAAAGTTACTTTAATTTAAATTTTCAAATGCAATAACTTGTACTAGAGGTAAGTTGACACGTTTGTCTCTATTAGATGTTTTGTGATAAATTCCCAAAAGCCGATAAACTTTCAGAAAAGTAAGTTTTTTTTTATTTCCATTTGCCGCTGCTACTCAAACAGCAGCCTTAGGGTCTGCCGGCAGCGTAACGACTATCATGTAGTATGATTATGTATGAAAAAACGTACGAAATTAGGAGCGTGCTCACGGCTCGCTGAGTGGTCGAATGTTGTGGACAGGTCGCTAATGAATGACGTAGACTAAATAGAACAGCACGTTAGCTTCACACTATATTCGTGGACTCCATTCTATAATACGGTCCCATTACATAACTTCTGGTGTTAGTATCACGGAACTTCTAAGCATTGAGGAGTTCCACCATCAGCTCAGCACTACAAAATTATAACTTCCAGATGTAAAGGCATATCAAGATGGAGATACTAGTGCAAAAACGCTATTCAGCATATAAAAATTAAGGTTTGCCTTGATAGAACCAGGATTCCATCATCAGATCATGACTTAGTGGCAATGGGATCACTTATGAAGGTTCACTCTTTCGATGAAAAAAAATTTGGAAATCGAGTTACATTTAACTGACGATCAGGTCCGTTGATTGATAATAAAAACATACATGCAGGCGAACATATAAGTAATAAATCTTTTTTAATAAAGATTATTTGATATGATTTGATTCTGAATTCGATTAAAAATGGGACTCTAAACATGGAACATACCTTTAAAACAAACAGTGCTAATGTCGCCTATAAAGTGTACTCACCCAGAAGAAACCTCTTTATTATGATTCAATGAAATGAGAATATATCACAAAATAAATAAAGTATATTTTCAGACAAGAATTGAATTTGTGTTTTGTCCAGTTTATTTTTTTAGCTTTATTTTGAATAACATTTGGAACAATTGGAAGAATTAAAAGACGGTCTCTACAAGTCCATTTACTTTAGGCTAACCAGAAATGGGATTACTCGACGAGATAACTGTACCCTAGCCATCATCATTCGCTTACCCTGTTCCCAGTTTATCTGGGGTCGGCGCAGTATGTTTTTCTCTTCCACACTATTCTATCACTCGTTACTGAATCATCCACTCCTTTCACACTCATATCATCTTTCACACAGTCCATCCATCTCTTTTTTGGCCGGCCTCTTCTCTTCCATCCATTAACATTCATACTGTACCCTATCCAATAAGAGCAAAAACAGTACGTTGTAGATGAAAATGTTTTATTTAGATAGTAAAGTACTAAGTAGGTACTGAGCTGGCCTACTTTTCGGAGATGTACTAATGATATCGCTGTCTCGTTACTGAAAATGCTGGACAAAATTGGGTCGTTAACTTCTAAACTTATGTTTTTGTATAAATGGGTCATGTAACAGTAGTATAATAAAAAAAAACATATTAATGGTTTTTTTGCACAAGCGAGTAGATAACGTCACGTAATGACGTATCCTTAAGAGACCAAGAATTTCGCGGTCGGACCGACAGCACGGTAGCTGAATTGGAAGTGCAGTTGGCCCGGTTAGCCAGAAAGATGTTGGTTCGAGTCCTTGCGTTGAGTTGCTGCCTTGCGCAATTTTTGGTTTCTTATTTCATATTTTAAGAGTAGATTCATTTTGTAAGAGCAAGCAATTATTGGGCAGTTTTATAGAGTTATCTTAAATTTTTTTACTATTCTTACTCAAATGGAGCATAAATTATTGTCTCTACAATATTTAGTACTCCAATAGTAGGTATTAAAAATAAACATTGGATTTTATAAAAGTTTGATTTTGATAAGTAAAAAAAAGCCTCTACAAAGACCACATCTACCATAAACTTTTATTTATAACCACTCTTTTTGAGAGTATATACATAAACCTGAGTTTGAAGCAAAAAATTGTCGTCCATTTCTTAAATATTATAGCAATATTTTTAAAATGGTTATATTTTTAACTAACGCGCATCTCTTTGTTGCAGGTAGCCCCCAACTTGTTAGAGTTTGTGAAATCGCCAGTGAACATTATAGATTTTATAGCGACACTCAGTTTTTACATGGACGTTGTAGTGGAATTGACTGTGGTGCGTCAGTACGTGGACAAGGCTGATATATTGGAGTTCATATCAATAATAAAGATCCTGAGGCTGTTCAAGCTGACGAGGCACAGTCCAGGGCTGAAGATATTAGTGCATACCTTCAAAGCGTCGGCTAAGGAGCTGACGTTGCTGGTGTTCTTCTTGGTGCTAGGCATTGTGATATTTGCCAGCCTCGTCTACTACGCGGAGAAGTCACAGGTTAGTATATTTTGGTTCTTTCATAAATTTTTTGTAGTCATAGTGACTGTTACATAATTTTTAGATAAGACTTGGAATTTTTTGAGACTAAACCGCAAAGCCAACCCTTTTTTTGCGTTGGTATTTTGAAATCGTTGAGATGAATACATACTCATACTCTATCTTGAAAACATTTACCTTAACTAATATGACAGACACCTAGACAGCGTACAAATAAACATTTTAACACATAAGACAACAATTTAGGCACGGTTTCGTGATCAATAGTTGACTAATGGTTAAATTTCGTTAGGTACCGTCGGTTGAATATTTACGATTGTGCGTGTGCGTGTTTCCATTAAATCTATTCATGATATGAATATCATATTATGATGATGGAATATCATATTATGATCGCTATAGGTAGCGAACACTTTTAGACGTAAAATTTATCATTAAATAGTGAATTATTGATGCGTTTAAAATTTATTTATTTATTTATAATGAATTTACAACAAATCTTAACTTAGGGAATTATGCTATTCACAGCGTTACATAAACCTGTGGTTTTACCGAACGCTGCGCTTGTTGAGTCGTCATCGTACTAGTACTTATGAATTTGATGTAGATAATGTATTTATTACACTAAGCAAACAAATATCTATTAATACATTACAATAATTTAACTTTTAATATTTGTACGCCGGAAGGCAAGACATGTAGCACCAACAATTATTTAATAACATCTGCATGCATAACTACTCATGTCTGACAAATAAAAATTCTTTATCTTTATCTTTATCTTTATGCATAATTTGATAACATCTACGCCGACCCGATAAACATCCAATATAGGTGTACTTAGTTACCGCTTCACCCGACCCGCACGTCATAGCACTCGCAACGCAACAGTACCGGTTTTAACTAGGTGGGTCCACACGGGGTGATTATGTGCATTTATTTAGTTTGAGTTGTTTGCAAATCAATAAAGTACTGTTTAAGTTTATTTTTTGAATTATTTTGTGTGATTTGTGTTTTTAATGTTGAAGGTAAGTCATTAATAAATTTAGGTACCACATACGTCAGAAGCTGTTTGCCGTATAGGTTATTAAATTTCGGAACTTCAAGTTTATCTTTTAAGGCACTTCTTGTTTTGCCGCTACGATAGACATAGGTTTTAAGTGAGTCATTGAAAAAGTGTTCGTTAAGTATTATGAATTTAACTCGGTCATGTATAGGTATAATGTTACAATGGTAGAAGAGCTCATGATAGTTATGTTGGAATGCAAGTTTAATTTTTTGAGGTACAATAGTTTTAAGTAATCTTATTTGGAGATTGTAAATTGGATCTAAGTGAGATTTGCTAGTTCTGCCATAGCTGCCGAGTCCATAACATATTGTAGTTTCGGCTAAAGCTTTGTATAGTTGCAAGAGTATCTTGTAGGGTATTTTATTTTTTACCAAGGTGAATTTAGCAAGCATAGCCCGAAGCTTGTCACATACGTGGTTAATATGATCCGTCCATTTGAGTCGATCGTCGAAATGTATACGAATAACGGTAAACTAATTTAATAATTCAACATTAAATAAAACCATTACCTGAAACAAAAACAACACTCAAATTCAAATTTTCAAATTCAAATTCAAATTCAAAATCTTTATTTCAATTTAGGTCATGAAATGACACTTATGAACGTCAAAATATACAGTGAAAAAAATAAAAATAAATGTGCCCTGAAAGGGCTAAAGTTCTTAAATAAATAAATATCACGGAATTTAACACTAATTGAAAATTTGGGACTGGAATTATAAATAATGCTACACTAAAATTGGTAAATAATGTTATTGGATTCCTTGTTCGAAGGCTTTTATAATTACTGGAGCAACATAACAAATTACACAATAATAACAAAGCCAACAAATTATGGAATACACAATCCAAAGGGGAAAAATAGCTTTTTAAATTCTTGACGCAAAAAAGAGGTTTTATAAGTTTAACGTATCTGTCTTTATATGCTCGTGCTATGCTTTGTATCGTAGCTACTAAACCAATGAGCCGACTTTCGTTTAGTTTTGTGGAACAAAAGAAACTAACATTGTTCTATCGGAAACGTCTACAGCTTACGCAACGGTAGTTCGTCGCTAATTTTGTCCAAAAATGCGTCTTAAGTTACCCAAATTTAATACCGCATTAGTTACCAAAAGAATTCGTTTTAGTAACCTCTAAAAGGGGTCGTAAGAAAACTAATGCGATGGGTACATAAAAGTTTATCGCAGTCAATATAAACCGAACCAATCGAGCAATCGTGGGTAAGTCAGCAGTAATCGTTCGTACTAATTACTTCCAGAAGACATGTTACGTATGGTACAGAAAAATTAGGACAGACAGCTCACTTATAGGATTCACTGTTGAGTATTGTACTAATTGTTTAAACTGCCTCAGTGGCGCTGCGGTTAGAGGGCCGCATTTTAAAGCGACAGCTGCGCCAAAGGTCCCGGGTTTGATTCCCAGGTCGGGCCAAAAATATGTATCTGGGTTTTTCTGTTTTAGTAATTCTCAGGGAAGCCCGGAGTTTGGAAGTTGGCGGTGTTTCACGCCTGTGCCTCGGAAAGCACGTAAAGCCGTCGGTCCTGCGCAAGATCTCTCTCCGGTCGTGTCAGATTGCTGTCCCATCGGGCTATGCAAGTGAAAGGAATAGAGAGTGCACCTGTGTTTACGCAGATACTTGTTCACTATAATAATATGTCCCACGCAGTTGGTTTGTCGTTGTGACTGGCCACTGTAGTCGAAATCGGCTAGGGAGACTATTATTATTATTTGTTTTGATGGCCAAGATTTATTGTTTAAAAACTTCTTTTATCACGCATGTGGTAAACCTTGCTTCTCCCGAATAGGCGTAGTAAGCCACGAAAAGCGGTGTCTTCCAAACATAACACCATATATTGTCTGAAACAAACGCGAAACCCATTGAGTGATTTTACACTATGAGTAGAGAAAAAATAAAAGAAGTTTGTATTTCATTGACTTGATAAAATCTGGCAAATATACCGGTTAGGTCAGAAACGTGTCAAAAGAAAAGTTATAAGGGTTTCATAAATAAAACCCCCCTAAATGATAGTAAAACTTTAGAAGATGATTCTTAAGTACCTACATGTTACCAATGTGAATCAAAACAGTCCGTCAATCTTTCAAAAATTT
The DNA here is from genome assembly GCA_963584085.1 of Pyrausta aurata. Lineage (NCBI taxonomy): Eukaryota > Metazoa > Arthropoda > Insecta > Lepidoptera > Crambidae > Pyrausta > Pyrausta aurata. The sequence continues at coordinate 1,562,238 of OY757269.1, read as the reverse complement.
TTATAGTTTAGCCGCCCAAAAAATGCTCATTAAAAAAATTTAACTTTTACACCAAATGTTTGAAAACAATGTCACACTTTCTGTTTTTTTCACGACGTGTGGTATATGAACTGGCTGTATTCATTAAACTTTGAGACTGAAGTTTCATTTGCGAAGCTTAATTAGCCCACGTGGAGTTTTCTCAATACCGGTACTTTATTGAAATAATTCGTCACGTTTTTCTCATAATGGGAAAACTTCCGAGAAACGTTACATTTGGGAGTTATTTTTCACGGATGAAAATTACGCTGAGAAACACTCGTTAAGCAAATTGGTTATGGTTGGAATGACGCCTACGTAAAGTCGTTGAGAGGTTTATAGGTAAAAGTTATAAAGATTACTAACTAACCTAATAATTTCCTTTGTAATCATTCACTTCATAACAAAGAGTCGTGATAATTCTGTGGAACAAAGGGTAAAAAACATTTATCCAGCCGTAATGAAAAAGTTACGTAAAGGAGTTAGCAACGCCTCGGTATGGGATCGGCACTGGTTAGCGAATGCCTTGCCTCGAATCGTGTTTGCTACAACCACAGATAATATAATACTACTAGTACTACAACTTAGGACAGTTTTTGTGAATGTCAGCCCGTTTGATAGAGTTGGCGGATAGTTGACAACCATCGGGCGACTCGCTGCAAGCGTGTCACAACTCATGCATCGCTGTTCGAGAGTGGGTCCCGAGTTGATCTCGATTCCAGGTGGTTACGCTACGAAGTTGATAGATATGCGTTGAAGTATGGAGTTTCATACAAAAAATACTGAACGCCTCGAGTTGATGCGGTGTTGTTTCCGTATCATAATCATAATAATAATCATAATAATCATAATTTATTTGCAAGAACACAGTACATGTCAAGGTGGTAAAAATAAAATAAGTTCAGTTTCAAGTATCGGGTGAATAGATGCCTTTTAACCTTAAACAATGCAATGGTTGACACCATGAATACTGAAATGACAAGTGGAAGTAAAAAAGATTATTAATTTTTATGCCCGGTTGTACCAATTAATTTCATTTTTGATCCGTGAATTCCCGTTCAGTTGCTTTTACCGCACGCGCGAATTCCCTTTAATAACACCAGCACATACCTACGTTTTATCATAATAATATGTTTTAGCAAGATAGTATTTAAAATGTTTCTAAAATAATTTAGTTTTTACAGAATAGGCTTTACTACATCGTTGAAACTTTTAATTATGAGGAAGTAGCTAACGTGGGAAAAGAAATAGTTTGACATTGCGATATGTTTTTATTATCTTTTGAATATTAACAATTTCTTAATGTGTGCACCTATAAATTCCACACTTATACAATATAACATGTAGAGTTGTAAATTTTAATACAAATCATAACATTTTTGTTTTGTGTTTTGGACTAGGCAGAGGTTACCCTCGGCTTTACACGCGTAAATGTCGGATCTCAAAATATATCGCAATGAATTAAAGCCTATGTGCTAATGAGCTATATTATTGTAAAGTTTTATCAAAATACATACAGTAGTTTTAGCATGAAGAAGCATTATCACGACTAGTGCTGAGCGGGAGCCTTTTTGATACACAATCATGTTTTTTAAATTATTATTTTTATTACGTCTGTATTGTTGTGTGTCAAATAAATGTTTCTTTCTTTCTTTCTTTCTTTCAATAAACATACACCTATCCTCACAAACTTTCGCGTTTTCTGACACATACTTTGACAGGATTATCTAGCAATTGAAAGTTAATCCTTCGACCACATTATATTAGTCACATTTCCACCCACACACCACACTACCACACGACCACATCATCACCTTACCACCAGGTGTGATCGTGGCCAATGTCTGATCATTATATAAATTAAAAAAAAATGATTTCGATTTTGTTCGTCTGTATATTACATAAGCAATACATTCTAGTGCCGAAATGTTAAAAATATTAAATTGAAATAAACACGGAAACCAACCTCAGCGACTTTCCAACCTATTCGAAGTTTTTTAAAAATTCGTCTCCTATAAATAACCGTATCAATACCGAACCCAGTCATACGGAGTGAAAAGTTAATTGGCTGTCGAATTGTTCGACGTGGGATCGTTAATTGGTGGGTAGTTTTAATTTTCACGGAACGACAATTTTTTGGAAAAAAAATATAAGGGAGATGTCATTGTGATTTTTAACGGCTCAGTTTTGTTTTCTTGGAATCTTTTTGGGAGAGATGTTTTATAGTATAGTTACCTACAGTTTCAAGCATATTTTGTTACAAAACATTAATATAATCGTATCTATAAAAATCCAGCCACCAGAATCTATGAAAATGTATTACTTGGATGTCTAGACTAAATTAATTTGGCTTATATTATGATAGTAATAACAGTTTGCAATAATATTTTATTGTTTGAATAGCGGAAACTTTACCTCTACAAGCGTGATATAATTTATATATTCATTCATTGCCTAAACCAGTCGACAAGATAGTTAGTCATAAATCCCAACATGAAAATTTTGTCGTCACTTTTTATCACACCACATCACAGTGGGCAAAAACTGTGGATCCACTGCATGCCACAAAAACTGGCTAGAACATGATAAACTGCGTGGCATAAAAACCGAACCCCCGGGAGTCTCAAGCGGTAGCTCATGACTCATACGATTACGTAAACCGTTTATGGCCATTAAACCGTTTACGAGGTGATATACATAATTACTATTATAGGCAGCCATATCGTAGTAAAAACGTTTGACCTGGGTACTTAATTTTCGTATTATGAAAGATTTATAAAACCGAAAGGATGAAATTCATGGTCTTAATGCGATAATAAAAGCTTTTTTATCCAGATAAATCTCCAAATAAAGCTACTAGCAGTTTCTGTATCTCATGCTAGCATACAATTGCAAGTAAAAAGTATTGCCATAGATACCATAAAACACAAGCAAAGATTTACAGAGACCTTTGATTGTTAGACCCTTTGTACCGGTAGGTACCGAGTCGTCGAAATGTGGCGTAAACTTTTGCAATATTACGAGTGGATAGAAATAATCCGCAACTGTCTTTGATCTCTTTTGTTTTTCTTATTTACTCATAGCGGAACGTTTAGCTATAATTTATAAGCAGTGGTACCTAGACAATCGTACGTAAAGGTTTTAACAAGCCTCAAATTACATTTAAGAAATATTTTTTTAACAATTGCAATTAATATAATTAAGCCTAAAATTCATAAAGTCATGAAATTGACTGTCAGGAGATCTTGGAAACTTTATTAAGCTCAAACCAACTTTTTGCACATCGACACGCCTTCAAAATTTAATTTGAAATAAATTCAAACATTTCATTTTCAATATCAAATGGCGGAAACTTTCAAACTGAATATTGTTTAAAAAACTATATAACTAGTGCTAGATGACATGATTGATTGTAATTGCAGATTACTGAACGTCAACAAATCAACAAACAAGCTAATGAAAATACATTGCAGTTATCAATCGATAAATTTTTGCAACCATTGAGATCACGTTGCGGCTCATCCTCCTTCCCTCATTACCGAATCGAACTATATTGAACTCTATGCGATTAACAAAAGGTTAAAATTTAATGGGTTATTGGTTGGGTTGAAATGCTAATTATGCATGACAGGGAATCGCAATTCAATAAAGACCAAACAAAGTGCTGTTGACAGGGGCCCGCGATCTATAAAGCAAATATTGATTAGAATTTTGATAAGCAATTTACATTTTATATTTAAGCCGGGTTGATCCTTTTTGTTAGCAACGGTTTAAGTATTTTAATTAGGTTTATTAAAAATAATGACGAATTAATAATTGTTTCTAGTTTTAAAATGAAACAAATACTGCCTAAAAATAAAACAATGAAAATGCCTTGTAATTTTTAGCTGTAGTGGTACATTGATCTATCTGTAGGACTTTAGATAGAAGCCTTTTGAAAACCAACTCAAATTAATTCTGATTTTAAAGTAAAAGACCCAAAAAACGTACTAATTTTTAAGGGGAAATTGAATAATATAGGTACTTAAATTGCGATTAAGATTTTGCAACCAAGTAAAAATTGTGTATTCAATTCGTTGTAGTAGTTCCAATAAATCCGTGCTTAGCTGATGTACAGACGCTCTCGAGAATATGTTTCAAACTGAATGCGAGTAAAAAATATTAACACGTTCCGGGACAGTGCCCGCCTACAGGCGTGAAAACAATAAAACATCTATTGTGTCTGGAGTAGTGTCCCGGAACGTGTTAAGGTACTAGCTTTTGCCAGCGACTTCGTCCGCGTGGAATAGTTTTTTCTCCCGTTTTTTACACATTTACCACCATATCTTTGCTCCTATTGGTCGTAGCGTGATGTTATATAGCCTATAGCCTTCCTCGATAACTGGACTATCCAACACAAAAAGAATTATTCAAATCAAACCAGTAGTTTCGGAGATTAGCGCGTTCAAACAAACAAACAAACAAACAAACTCTTCAGCTTTATAATATTAGTATAGATAATCGTTCACGTTGTAACGATTATTTTAACCATTTAATGATATATTGCCTCGGTGGCGCAGCGGTAACAGGGTTGCATTTTCAAGCGACGCCGCGACGGCAGCGCTAGAGGTCTCGGGTTCGATTCCCGGGTCGGGCCAAAAATATATACCTGGGTTTCGTCTGTTTAGAAATTCTCAGGGTAGCCCGGAGTTTGGAAGTTGACGGTGCTTCACCCCCGTGCCTCGAAAGTACGTAAAGCTGTTGGTCCTGCTGATCTCTTTCCGGTCATGTCAGTCAGATTGCTGTCCCATCGGACTATGAGAGTGAAGGGAATAGAGAGTGCACCTGTGTTTGCGCAGGTTTGCGCACACACTTGTGCACTATAATAAAAATAAAAATAAAAATTACTTTTATTTCAGGTAGGTACTTATTGCCCCATATCGAATACAATTTTAACATTATTGTCAAAATATTGAAATATTAAATTAAATTAAATTATAAATAAAAGTTAAAAATAAATAGTTAAATTTCATCGATATATATTCAGTTAAAAATAAATAGTTAAATTTCATTATATGTCTCGCGCAGTCGGTTAGTCCTTGTGACTGGCCACCGAAGTCAAAATCGGCTAGGGGAACTATTATTACGAAATATTACTCATCATATTCAAACTAATGATGAGTTTTACATGTACATAAAAAAAAAACTTAAACATGGTCTTAATAATTTTACTTAATTATAACACTGCGATTGCTAAATAGTAGCTTATTGGTAAATAGTAGCTTAGTAAAAAAAATATGATACAAAGTCAGACATAACGTTAAGTAAATCTTTAAGTATTAAGCTAGGTTACAAAATGTCTTGTATTTGCGAGTGAAACTGTACTTTATGTAAATTTTAGCAATAATGCTCGAGATAAACCTCGGAACGAGATAAAATTAGAATTTAGTAGCGGCATAATTCTCTTTGGCACTAGCCTTTGTTTGTAAAATAGTTCTATCCGTTTAAGTTTATTGCCAACTTTAAAGTGTTTGTCACACACACTCAGGTCAAAGCATAAAATTAATATTCCTATCGGAAGAGAAGAACAAGTAAAAGCTGTCAAACGAAACCGATTTTGGATGACAGTAACTAACTAAAGTTACAGTAGTAACTAAAAAATGCTTTACCCCATAAATGCAGGTAGGATAAAGACATGGATTGAAACTTAAGGAGTAAAAGACAAAAGCCGAGAGAGAGTGAGAAAGGAGAAGAACGTTTGAATTTGTATGAGGAATGCAGAAGCTGATATGACTTACAAGTAAGGGTGATCTGGAGGAGGATCTGTACAAATTAAAAATTATTTTAAAGTCAATTCTAATAAAAAAGTGTGTTCAGAAACTCCTAGCGCCATCTATGAAGCTCTTGTGGAACCTGTATCGACCACCCACCCTTACGTTTTATCACGCGATATCTCACCAATCAGCGAGAACCTACATGATGCGATGAATTCAAACCAACCAATCCGCGCCTGCCATCTTGTATAACGTTTTTTTGTATCTTAAATTTGCATGTAATGTACATTCGCTCTAAGAATTTCGCAAGTAAATGATCTCTTTGAAAAATCAAGAAGTTTAATTTCGCTCCAACGCATCATCACAGGGCCAAGTCTGCCCAAAGTGCAATATCTACTAAACCTACTAATAATTAGCACTAATAACTACTAATTAGTTAAGTACTAATCGCTTTTGTCCCCTATTTCCCAAATAAATATTTAAAGCAATATCTGTTCACTAAAACTACTTAAATTTTTCAGGACAACCCCGATAACCAGTTCAAGTCAATCCCGCTCGGGTTATGGTGGGCCATCGTAACCATGACAACGGTGGGCTACGGGGACATGGCCCCCAAAACATACCTGGGCATGTTCGTGGGGGCCCTGTGTGCTCTAGCTGGGGTGCTCACCATAGCTCTACCAGTTCCTGTCATCGTGTCGAACTTCTCTATGTTCTACTCGCATACACAGGTACGTGAATATTTAATTGTGTAAATAAATCATTTGAATACATACATACAAATATGCAACGTAGGACGTCCATCGACAACACCTTGAAAGGATCGCGGGATTACACTGGATGCTAACAGCTTGCTATCGGTCGCTGTGGAAAGCCGTGGGGGAGGTCTATGTTCAGTATGTCGATTCACTAAGCAAATGACAATGCTTTCATCGAGAACGAAGATAGTTTGACGATTTTCTTTTACTTCAACATTGAGCAGTGCATTTAGAACCATCAAGCTATTCTGAAATTCAAGCTCGACGTCGAAAACACACACAGTTAGTGAATTGCCCCTCAGCTGTGGCTGTTAATGGTAGATTATGATAAGCCGAGATTGACTGACAATCATGAGTATCGCTTCAGTTACATGAGTGTGCTATCACGGTCAGCGCTGCTAAACCACCTCAAGAGATAAAATCGCTTGTATCTTGCGTCGTCTTTTGTTTAAAGTATCGCCTTATCACGAATAATTGCGTCAAAATATTCGTATAGTAACGTAATCATTAGTATGAGAATTTTGAAGCGCCTCTATCGGGCGTAAAACAAACGATGGACGTGCCATATTTACGTTAGTATGACGTCAACTGCAGTAATGCTTTCGATCTTACTACACGACACGGGAGTGCTGTGTGCTGCCGACTGACGTAATCTCGCTACGATTACGTGACGAATACGTCAAATGTTCGTGATTGGGGTACTGTTTTCGTGTCGTGTGTAAAATTGATTTACGTTGAAAGTGGTTAGGCGCGATAAGACCTCAATACAACATATCCACGTGCTCACATGTTCCGGGAAGTTGAAATTGACTGAATTATTTGTGACGCAATTGTTAAGGTTACCTGTCAGGTTTTAAATATCCTGAAATGGAAATGTGTTATTCTTAGAATAAATTTTAAGCAAGAAATGAGTAAAAGTAAGTTAAGGAAACAACTCACAAATAATACGAGTAGAATGGTTTTAATGTAAAAATTAAACTTTAGAATAATGCGAAAGCTACATAACATTTTCAGTAGAATATCTCGTAATAATTTTAAACCATTTTAGTTGAAGCTTACCAAATTTCCGCTACTAAAAACTGGAAACATACAAACGTGGTATTGATGCTTGACTGCATTGAAAACTTAGCTAGGTAGTAAACCTTATTTGAACTAAAGAAGTAATATACCGTTGTTTCTGATTTCCATAACACAAGTACTGTCTTTGGGATCATATCAATGTATGTAATTGGTGGGTGTCCTATTCATTTTAGGACAATTATCCAGGTTCACACACAGTGTAATGAAAAATGCTTGTACCCAGTTGGATTTTTGGAAATCATCATAATTATCACCAGAATACGCTAATTAGAAACAGGATTATTTCTTAAAACATTATGTCATTTCCTAGCACTAGGATTTTTAATTATGGGCTTACTTTTAATGTTTTTTAAGTTTATCTTAAAATGTGGTTTTATATTTCGAAAACGCGTCGTGTTGGTGCGAAAACCCTTTCATAAGTCACGATAAAATACTCCGAAACGTAATATCGTTAGCTCTGTCACACATTTAAGTTTGTAATTAAGTTTGTAATACCAGCTAGGTTACGTTTTCATTAGAAGCAATGGTTTTATGCCCTAGTATGTGTACTATGAGTATAGCGAAGTAATTACTAAGCAAATGTGTCTGTGACTACTCTATACACTTGATTAGAAAATGGATCTTGATAAGGTCGCCTGCCTATTGGATAGATTTCTAATCAATTATTCTGGGCTACTGGTGTATGTACTAAGTTTGTTTCTATCTTATTGAATGTTAAAAGTTTATTAGTTATTGTCATGTAATGAATGACAAATTTAACATACGCCCCGCGATAAAAAAAACGTTACGTTACGCTATCCAGTTATATCTTGCAAGAAGTTATGTTATTCTAATTTAACGTAAATAACAATCCATAATATGATTGAAGTTCGACGACGCGTTTGGTGTATTGGTTAGCGCTCCTGACTATTACGCCGGTCGTCGCGGGTTCGAAGCCCGCAAGGGGCAAATGTTTGTGTGATGAGCACGAACATTTGTACCTAAGTCATGGATGTTATATGTATTTAAGTATTTATGGGAGACGCCCCCGTCATAATCGTGGTCTGGTACTTCGTTACACAAGGAAGAAAATTCCTTACCATGATACTAGACAATTGGTGAGTTGTCTGGCGCATAAATATAACAGTGTAAATAAGCATCGGGGTCCTAAAAATTGTCGACAATTTAGCGGCAAACTACATAAAATAAATTATTTCTTTGAGCGCACCGCAACCAGTGCCGCCATCTTGAAGCACATGGTAGAGAGGGGGTAGAGAGAGATGAAAAAAGTAACGTTAGTATCGAGTGACAATATTTTTTAGCTTTTCGTTCCCAAAGGGTAAAAACGGAAAACTATAACTGAAACTTCGCAAAAAAAAAAGAAACAATAAGACAAAAATATAGGACCATTTAATGCCTGCCAAGTATAGGTAGTGCCATCCACGAAGGCGCGCGGCGTTCATTTTTGAATAAGGATAGCGCGGGGTGTGGGGTGTGTGGCAAATTTTTTTATATTTAAAAAAATTAATATGTAATTATAAAATTCATTATAGCATCATCACATATTGCCAAAACCTTGCACACATGTACTTAAAATGATTATAATGAAAGGTGGCGCGCGCCTTCGTGGATGGCACTATCTATAGTGCGTGCTGCCATGCAATATGTGTTGGTGACGTCCAGACGACCTATTAGGACCAATAGGACACTGGTTTTCAGTAGATTTTTATCGTGAACTACCACATCACTATCAAGAAGTCTCACAGCTGCAGCTGTGCTCTGGCTGACATTCGAAATTTCTTATGCAACTGCCTCTATTATTTTCGAGATGTTTGCTGTGTGCGAGGCTAAAATAGTCTCACAGGCTGTATTTAGTTTTCACTTGTTATTAAGGCTACGATGCATCGAGCTCATTCTGACTTTAAGCGAATGTTATTTTGTGTAAAGTTTGTACAGCAATATTTACTTCGGGCATGAGTCAAGTATCACATTCCGGAATAAACTTGTTATTTTTTAAAATAACTTAATTTTTTATTTGAAAATGGAACATTTAGATACAAAATCCTGTTTTTACTGTAAAAAAAAATAATTAAATACTAGCACTAGTTATAAAAAGTCATCTATAATGGTGAAATGTATATTGCGCTGGTATAAGACTATCTACGAGTATAATATCGTTTCTCGAAACTGTCACCAAAACATCACTCGTCCATTTAAAAATTTAAATAGCAATCTTGTTATCTAGAGACCATTTTTTAATATTTACAATTGTGATTGTTTTGAAGAAAAACTACCTTAACCAAATGTCAGAATGGCTATTTTACCGACCATTGGTTAAGGTATTATTTCTTCAAAACATGCACAATCATAAATATTTAACCGCTGGTAATGTAACTTTACCATTACTACGGATCAAAAAACTGGCCCTAACTAGTTCTTCAAAAGTCACAGCTGTGCGCGGTGACATCCAAACTATGTTATGCAACCGCCTTTATATTTTCACGAGACTTTTCCGACCGTGTATACCGGATCTTAGACGTTTTGCAAATAAAATTCTGTGCAAACCTGCCAGCGTGCATTACTATGCATTTTTATATTCAAATCAAATAATATGGTATTTCAGTGTATGTGTTTTTTATATCTGGAAAAAACTTTGAGATTTTCCTTCAAAACACGCACAATCGTTAACATTTAACCGCTGGTAACGACATTTAACTATTAGTTATCTAATATGACTTGTAAGTACTATTATCTATACTTTACTTAATATTATAAATGCGAAAATAACTCTGTCTGTCTGTTACACAATCACGCTTAAACTGCTGAACCAAATTGCATGAAATTTGGTATGGAAATATTTTTGTACCCAAAAAAGGACATAGGATACATTTTAATGCGAAAAAAAGGTTGTAAAGGGAGTTGAAAAGGGGATGAAATGTCACAATTCAACGCGCAAGTAATCGCGGGCTCAGCTATTATACTCTATACATATAATTGGTATCAAATTATTACTCTTTACTAAAAAGTGAGTAAGAAACATTTACACGTGCAAACCCTGTAAACTCGAGAATTTATGTAAATGTTTCTGCAATAATAAATTAAAACTTAAGCATAATATTAGCGTGTTCCATTTTTAAGGCTGACCCAACAAAAAGGTTTATTTCAGCTTCCCAGTAATTAACAAGCCTCCCAGAGTCCCTAACCATAAAAATATGCCTCTACATCCAGATTTATAACAATGGTCTTTCCGTTGGACTTGTAATAAAACGTTTACGACAATAGTGATAGCTTTTAGATAGTAACCAACTCTGGGGATTTTCCACAAACGAATCTCTCAAATGTTATAAACGCGAATATCTGTGGTGGGCTATAGGATTTGTTTGTATTTTAGGGACTAGCCAAATAACAAACTTTATATTAATATCACAGGTTAGTGATTACGTATCCAGAATACAATAAAATGGACAAATAATATATGGTACATGACAGCTTCGTCTATGCGATGGAAATAAAAGGTCAAATCGTTTTAAGTGATAATAATAATAATTATACTATTTCATCTTTAAGATTAATAATATTATCATATTTTAACAGTGTCTTCGTAAACATCATAGAAACTAAACATTTTCATAATTTTTTGGAAAATCGAGATTTATTTTTTTCTTTAGCAAGGACAATAATATCATTTTTTGAAAAGACAATTGATGATGAAGTAGTTAACTTTTTAAACTGATAATTTAAAAAGTTAACTACTTCATCGGCTTCGCCTCTCGCAATTCAATGCCCAAACCTTCTTATTCTCTAAGCTTAACCTTAATTAATAAAAAATAAAAGCTGAAAAAAATATTACCTTAGTCCTCAATTTTCTCAAAACTAGCGGATAAAACCCCATAGTGTTTCCTACAAAAAATATTCATTTATTGTGCTGAATCAGCCCTTTAAATATTAGCACTTAAACGAGGTGACCTTATATATGAGTATTTGAACATGCGCTAAGGTGAACCATTTTTTCTTACTCAAAAATGTAAGATGTAATAATTTACAAAATTAATCGATTACCAGTATGTTTTCCAATGTACTTCTTTTACCATTAAACATAAAAAACTCGTGACAAAAACGTAAAAATCGACTGCCATTATAACTTTCCGATGGCTTTCAAAGTAAGAATTGTTTACTCTTATATTTCGCAAAATAAGTACTTTTGTTCAGAATTTCACCGAGTTTTGAAACTTGGAAACAAAAGCGTTGCACGGTGTTGAAATTTATGAAGGGATTTCAAGAATTCAGTGTCAACCTCTACCCAACTTTTTGCCCTTTTGGAGTCTGATCTGGGCTTTGATTATTTAAAAAAAAGTTGAAGTTGTAGTTGCAAAAGTGAGTAGTCTTAAATATCTTAACCAGTTAAAAGTGGTATCTACTTCAAAGCTTCATAGCTTCTTTTTCTTCTTCTTCAGCCACTGTCTACCAATCGCTTGGTGTAGGCCTCCTTTAACCCTCTCCATTTGTCCCTGTTTTGGGCAGTTAGGATCCAGTTGCCGCCCGCTATCTCTTTTAGGTCGTCCTTCAATCTCATTTGCGGTCTCCCTCTTGGTCTTTTGTGTCCTTGTGGTCTCCATGTTAGGACTTACTTGCACCAGGCACTTTCCTTTCTCGCAAAATGCCCAGCCCACTATTAATTTTATCTACAGCCAATAAAGTATTGTCATTTTACAAATTTATTATTTAAATTAATAACATCGAATGGTTGTGAAAATTATATATGTTTTTTTTTAACTGAAAGAACCGTTTTTGAACTTGAAGGAGTTAAAACCAATGTGTAATACAACGCAGCTCTTGAGTGGTCAATTAACATTAAGATCCTTTGTTGAGAACTCATGTAAGATTAGAGTCAAACCACATTTGTTTTGTCTTAGAAGTAGAATAGTTTGATGGCTGGCACTTGCAAACCACAGAAAACAATTAAGTAGGTATCTAATTCATTGCTCAGTTTACGCATCACAAGTTTCACAATTAATTTTAATATTTGAACACTAGAATTGTGCTTGTTAATATTTAAAACCACAAAATACCGGCTGGTTAGACAAACTAATTAGTTTAATTCAATACTTTTTTTGAAATGAAGATATTCTTGGCTTTACATTTATCTAGATAGGCCTTGTTAAATTTTCATGAATTTTATCAGAATGAAAAGTTTTTTAATGTCGAATGCTTATTTTAAATTAGTGCTATTCACGTCTCTTTTCATTCCGTAAAAATACTAAAAGAATCGTTACTATGCAGATAAACTTCCAATATTCTTCTTACAACGTCATGGTTTTTTGAATCAAACTAACCTAAATGATCCCATAGAGTTGCTTCTATAAACATGATTGATGTGTTTCAAGTGTTTGGGCTAAACACCAAAAAAACTGCCGCTCTGAGAAGTTAACCCATTTGAATGCAAGCATTGTTAATGGGCGTTACAAACAGACATAGTTGCTTTCGTATTGAGAACGTTATAATAATAAAAGTAATTACGAAATCTCATTCCCAAATTTGCGGTTACAGAATCCCTCATTAAAATAATGACTCTTATGGCTGAGTCGAACACATTGTTTTCGTAATGAAGTCGTGTTTCGACATCGAATATCAGATATTTGTGGGTGGATTCGTTAATCCCTCTGTTAATTAAATCTTTCAGAAACTGCTTCAGGTACTTGCGGAATGTGAAGTAGGCTTGATTTTGTTAAATAATTGAATGTTCATTAAATTATCGAAAAAAATTAATGTCTCGCTTATTTTGGCTTATTTATTTACAATTGAGATAATCCCAGTATACATATATTTAGATATAATTTAATCTCACTATCTAGCGCAGAAATGATTGAAGGTTGTTTATGCATTGGAGCTAAATGAAGTAAACAATTCTCAATTATTTAAGAACATTGTGCAAATGTTCTTTGGATTCCTTGTTAAGTCTCACATGACTTGCAAATTAAGGATAAATTGAGTTATCTTACTGTACTCGATCCCACAGTCAACTTTTATTGTATTGATTCCAAAGCTCTGGGGTTTGATCGCCAGATGCTATTATAGATATTGTTCATCGTTTTGGTTCCCAATATTTGAGGTACATAGGTAAACTTTGATAGCAAACATTCAAATGTTTAACATCCAGCGCTTTGAAGCAGTATTCAAGTTTCGAAATTACTAGTACTTCTACCAAAAAGAGTATCAAGGTTAGAAATAAATCTATATCTATTACACATACGATTACGATTCAATATTTTATTTATTATTTTAATCTTTAATATTTTTTTTCTTTGGTTTATAAATTGATGGAAAAGATTTTAATTTCCTTATGTTATAGTCTAATGAAAGTAGAGATGAGACATATAGGCAGATTTAATACACATTTTGTAAAATAAATTTACATATTTTATTTTAATTTAAGTAATCCTCACAAGAGAAAAAAATTAGATTCTCATTTTTGATGATAAAATAATCTCAGGTGCACTCAAATAGATATAATCAAATTAAGTAACATGTTCCACCCTACTTATTCTAGGCATAAAAAAGCTCTCAGCTTAATAACCCTTCTTTTATCAGTGCTGGAATATTTTTATGCTATTTGTCGTCAGAGTTAAATGCACTATCAGTGTAGAGAGTTAACAAAAAAGGTAAGGTACAGGCCAATTTCAATACTATCAAACAATTATAATTTTATTTCATTTCAATAGTGTTTTGTCACTATAGAAATAAACATTGCACTTGTAAAAAGCAACTGTTTCAGGAATCAAACCCTGTGTCTTACACTATCGAGGCGATTGGCAAGCCTGTTGAATTTTGGAAGTGTTTTCTTTAACGCGTAGGTTGGTGTACAATAAAATATTTTTATCTACATACGAGTACATCAGTTTTGTTCTACTTCTCTGCTTTCTCTTTCACTGTGTATTGTAGCCTAGATAAATAAGGCCTCGCCGCGATGACCCGAATACTCTTTTAGCAATGCCAGCCTGCCGAAAGGTTAGCTTTTAAAATAGAGGGTCAACTGGAATTCTTTTTCATATTTGATTCATTAAATTAAATGACGGCGTAGCCTGGAATTAACATATTTTTTTCCAACACTTGATTCAACTCATATCGCCAATAAATTGGAGTAACAATTTACAACACGTACCGTAATTCGTTACATGTAACATTTCTGCTACCCTTATTTCTTAGCTTGACGTGCAGTCGTCCGTTCATACAAATTCAGTGACTATCTAATCTAAAACATTAATCAAAACCCAAAGCTTGACAAATAGAAATATTAACAGCGCGAAACTATAACAAACTTTCGTAGCGTCGTAGCATCGCCGTCGCTGCGTAGCATTGCAGCTCGTAGCGTTCGTAGCGCCGTAGCACCAATCAGACTTTGGACAGTGTAAGGCTGAATGCTTAATATGAGAAAGGATTTTTTTATTTAAATTAGGTGTTTATTAATTTTAAAATATCTGAATAAATATATATTTTTTATAAATATACGATACTACAATAATTTAGGGTAAAGATTTGGTAAATTTTAAGGTACGAGTAGACTGAGAACTGTATGCCATCAAGATACTTATTTTATTTAATCTCATCTAAGGATTCCTATGCAGCTGTCTTGTCTAATTGTATATCATGCCCTTCTTTAACTAAAACAGACTCTTCATTGCAATACTCTATAATCTAACTATTGTAATGATAGTGACCATGAAAGTTTAAAACAATATATGGAGTTTCATACAAAGAATACTGAACTTAAGTTGATACGGTGCTGTTCCTGTTACGGGTGGATATATGTGCTTCAACCTTTTTCATAACATGCCATCTTAAATGATGCCGCACTTGACATACAAAATTCACAGCAAGTTGAATCACAGTTATCTCCAGATTTTTTTACTTTCGTAGAAAAAGACGTTCAGCCATATGCCACTTATAACATTTTCTATTACATTATTCTACTCTGTGATACTCAACTTGAGAAAAAGCCCAGGAAAAGCTCAAGCTATTGATATGACAGGCGTTTGACGTGAGACGTCTTTGTCCGGAAAGGGATGATATTAAAAAGGCGTAGGTACGTATCTTCCATTATTCTACACGACAAGACAGTTTGCAGTACTAAAAACACCTTTGAACATTTTCTTTGATGCCCTTACTTGCGGTAAAAAGAGACCTAAACGAAGTTCGCTGGGACCGCTAGTTTTATTAATAATATTTTATTACGCTTTGATAATAAAACAAAACTCAATAGAAGCCTTTTACAATAAGCTATCTCATATCTGTACTAAAACTTGAAAAAAAATATTAATAGCTCCTTTTATTTATTTATTTAAAGACTTTATTGCACAAATCATAGTGTACAAAGGTGGACTTAATGCTAAAAGCATTATCTGCCAGTCAAACCTTTTCTTTAAATAACAGACATACTTTTAGTAATTCATTGACTTATACAATAAATTAACGAGAAATACTATAATATAATTGGATACTACCCCCGCTTATTAACAAAAGATGTTGCCTGTTAATATTAACAGTATAATTTACTATTGAGAGTAATGGCTTCTCACTAACTTAATAATGCAAGGGGAGGATGGAGCCATTTCATTAATAAATTAATCTACGATCAGTGGGTGGGTGCTTTCATAAATTATCAGAAAGCCTACACGGTCTTTTAATATTATACTCGTACGGTTCGGGAACTACTGAGAATCTTAAAATAAAAACGTACGAAGATAAAAAGCACAAAAGTCATAAATAGATGTTGTATTGCAATCAGTTGGTTGTCTTAAAAATATCAATTTAACTAGCTTTTGCCCGCGACTTCGTTCGCGTGGACTTCAGGTTCGTCCCGTCTAGTAGCGCAAAAAATGTGTTTTTTTACGACCACACATTAGAAACCTCAAAAATTGTAGCCTATATGTTATTCTGATGTATAAGCTATATTGTGGTAAAGTTTCATTCAAATCCATTCAGTAGTTTTTACGTGAAAGAGTAACAAACATCCATACATCCATACTTACAAACTTTCGCCTTTATAATAGTAGTAGGATATTCTGTTTATATTGCAACAACTAAAAATACTACAAAGTCTGTAGTACAGTTAGCCAGCTAATTTATGTTGCAACTTCACTCTTATTACAACTGCATAAGATACCACAGTTGGCCTGTTCAATTCTGTACATACGGGCCCTCGATCTGTCTTCAAACGATAAAACAATAGTTCTTGAAGAGAAGAGTGCTCTTGAGAGGAAGACGTGAATAGCAGGCTCAAGTTTGAGTAGCCGACTCACTTTATTTCCATTGTTTTTTAGTCCATTAGACAAACACTTTAAAGGTATTCAGAATCATACGAAAGATTCCGTACGCCTCAATGTATCAAATTGCACGTAATTAAACATCAGTTTCATAAATTTTTCGGTTATTATTTTGTGATTTCATAAACCCAACTACTGTTAACCAAGATCGCCATTTTTCACGAAAAATTTTAAAGGTATTTTAGCAAGATTTTTAAGAGACTAATTTTAATCACAATTTTTCAAGCTTCATTTTCTTTAATTATAATGGCATGTTTGTCCAGTTTTCTATAGTGGGTATTCACTTTTGTTTCAGGAATCAAAGCCTTAATGGAGACTTAAAAAGATACTTAAAGCATGCCGTTGCTTAGTAAATCTTAAACTTAACCTAGAAAAGTTTATTACCCCGTGTTTCTACGTGGGTGTAAGTTTTCCTTAGATAATTAATAGAATCAGGCGTTACTTTGCGGAAACCATTATTAAGAGCCATATGACAGTCTGGAGATTCTCAGATTTTACCGAATTTATCAATGTGTGTGTGCGATTTTATATGTCCGGGACACAAAAAAATTTTAACTGTAATTAAACAATTTTGATACTTTATCTCTAGGTAGTAGGCTATGCGTAATGATGAACACAGGAAATGATGGTCTTATAAAAGTCGATGTGATAAATTAATGTTTTACCAGTTTTTTTTTATTTAAAATACCTATAACGAATACAGTGAATACAGTTCGGAATCAGGGCTCGCGTCAATTCCGTTCGCGAACATTTTCCTTTTGATAATTATATAACTAAATTCACAGATTTAAACACAATCGTACAGTTATAATAACGTAAAAAACTTACAGCATAGAAAAAACGAAATGCATCCAAAGGGTGAAGACATATAGAGGCGGGTAACACGCACTGACCTGCAACGACTAACCAGTGTTGTGCCGTGTTGGCTATTTCATGGAATTGAAATGCTTTATAGAGACTTCTCCGACTCAAGTCTTGATTTGAATCTTGTTTTAAAACAATTTTCTAGTGTCAGTCGGTCCTTATTTGGATTGTTGTAACGAATTTCTTAAATATTTCGAGATTAAAAATAGATGACTTGGCACATCACTAGTCAGTCGGTACAAGTTGGTACCGGTTATCTGCCTCTTTATGTTTTCACCCAAATCGTGACTTCTCAGAGTAGGTATTTTTTTACGAATGTAAACTCCACGAGAAACGGGGACTAAGGGTTATTGGTGGATGATGCCATTGGTTCTGCGCTTGATCTACCACGTGTCATACCAACTGGATGTTATGAGGATTTATTTACACATAAATGCTTTTTAGTGTTCTTTGATATGATTTGTATTTTGATATATGAAATATGTCACAAGTTATTATAGCTGACATTCAGAAAATGTAGTTAAGAAAATTTCGATCAAGATTTCAAGTATTTCATGTATAACAGATGATAAACAAGAAAATTTTTATTTAATTTTTTGGTTTACACCGGTATTATATCATTTTGTCCATATACTTTTTTAATAATGAAATATGAACTTCATGGCATTTGCGTACAATTTGAATACAGGTTCATATTAACTACATACACATCACATGAAACGCTTCTATTTAAACAAGCGTTTTACTATATAATTATATTTAGGTTGTGGTTGTAGATTGTGGTAGAAAGAAAAGTAATGTTAAATAAGCAAAATATTGCCCTATTTATTTAGGTTTAAACCATTGAAACACTGTTACTTAAAAAGCCCTTATTTGTCTTCAATTTTGTTGGGTTAATGGTCACTTCACCACCATACTATTTCAATAAAACCGACTTCAAAAACAAAACACATTAAAAAGTCTTGAATAAACTCTTGAAAGGACTCCATTTTCGGCAAACCATTTCTTTTTGGAGTCGATGCCCAGATAGATGTCGCTTAAGATGGAACTTGAGAGAGCCCATGCGATGGCACTGACTTCAAAAAGTAATGGTTTGCCTAAATTGGAGTCCTTTGAAGAGTTTGAGACTTTTTAGTGAAAAAAAAAAACTTCGACCACATAAAACTTTGCTTCATATCCAGCCTCGGCGCGCCCCAGCCCTGTTTTATAATAACTTAAGGGATAAGAGGTAAATACCAATTCAACAAATTAAATATCATGAAAATCGGTCTACCGTTGTTGAACTATAAAGTAGTGTTACTGATATTACTTTATTTTATATAAATAAGGTCATTATTTGCAACCCCATACATATGCAATAGAATTGGTACTATTGCCTATTCTTGGCCTTATTAATTTAGTATTTGTCTAAAATTGACATTTAACTGTTTGGTGATAGAAATAGTTTGCTCATCATATACGACAATTTTATTTTGTAGACAATTTTTTATTATTATTATTTTTGTCGATAATTTTGGTCCTAGTATTTGCACATTTTGGTTGATCAAGTTTCGAAAATACAAATTGTATATGATAAAAGATCTTCGTTATAACTCATGAACCTCTTGAAATAGTCGCCATACATATAAATCTTTCTTGTTCATAGTATTAATAAGGATTCCTTTCTATGCAAGTTTACATAACATTGATTAATCATTTAAATACAACTACTAATCGATACAAAAGAACGAATACTTTTTTGTTATAATTAGAGACCATCGACGATCCAAATGCACTATGGCTTTATGCCTGTTGCATAAAGCCTCAAAGCGAATTGGTCGCCGTATAAAAATTGTGCAAAGCGTGATATTTTCAAATTTGGAATTAGTATCATACACGAAATAAAAGAGTAGCAGCGAAGACAACGAACGACACACCCTTCCCCTCCGAGCGATCGGCGCTGTCTGTCAAATTTCGATCGAAGATGAATGTTCGTGACAGCTCCAAATCTCAAATTTATAGGTTACTTTATCGCACAGCTGCCTAGCTTGACCGCGCTTCTTAAACAAAGGCGTCTGCGCTGGCTAGGGCATGTGTACAGAATGGCACCCTCTCGATTACCACGACGTGTCCTTTTGGGCGCTTTAGCGAATGCAAAAAGAGATGTTGGGAGGCCATTGCTTCGATTTAAAGACTGCGTCAAGAGGGACATGGCTGCGTTTAACATTTCCCCCCAGAACTGGGAAAAGCTTGCGGGGACACGTCCGGAATGGCGAAATCGCGTTGCGGAGGGTCGCAGGCTTTGCGATGAGTCCTGGTTCGCAACACTTGCTGATAAGAGACAGAGAAGACATCAAAGCGACGTGACTCCATCGGTCGCAAACTTCTCTTGTCGAGCTTGTGGCAGACTTTGCCGCTCTCGCATTGGTTTATTTAGCCATGAAAAGAGTTGTACTTCAATCTTTACACCATAAATCGTCTGAAATAGATGAAAAGGCCATTGGTAGGTTACTTTAGTAAAATATTTTGAATATATTGCACAAGATAAAATCAAGAATTTAGATGCTAAGTCAAAGATAGGAACCTCTATAACATTGTTTTATCAAATAACACAGAATAAGTGCAATGTATCTCAAAGATAATCGCCTGTCTTTAGGTGCGTATTTTATGCCAAAACATGGTTTCAATTTTGTCTTCATTTAGAATAACCAGAGCGATAAATAAAAAAAACAGAGTCGACACCTTGTATACGAACGTAATTCCCTTCAAGTTTATGTTATTTCGATAGCTGATGTCAACAAGTGATCTAGAAGAGTGCGCCAGAAAAACCGTCAATTTGGCTTCTATGATTGCAAATTACAGACATTTTAAAGATTGAATTAAAAATTCAGAGTCGACATCTTATGAAGATAGTTCAATTCTACACAATTCATTCAAAAAAAGTAGTCAGTTTAGTCATTTTTGAGGAGAAATTTTCATTTGAACTTTGTTAGAAGGTAGGTGACAGCAGCCTTAAGTAACATTTTATAAAATTATTTTGTTTTAAATTTCCACTAAGCGACGCTTATAATTAACACGTGAATTTAATGTAAAGAGGAATGTTTATCTTTATTCATAAACATGTTTATGAAAAAATATTAGTTGTTTTTCTAAAGTTTTGTTTGTTTTTTTAATACCATTATGGAGGCAACTCATTATACATATGCACATGCAAGGTTGCTACATAATAACAGAAAGCATATATTGGATTCCGAACATTTCATTCTTTAGTCGAAGTGATCAATTATAAAAATGAACACTGAAACGTAAAATTAACGTAATATAACGTAAACGTAATTAAAGGCATTTTCAATCGCCGATGATTTTCTTATTATTTTAAGTTTCAAAAGCTCTCTATAGTAAAATCTAATCTAAGTTCATTCCAGTAATTATGAGCCCTAAAGCCCAACCAGTTAAAACTTGCACGCACCCGAAATCAACTCTTCACACAAAGTGAGCGTTTCTCTGGAAACAGCAAAGGTGTAGCATAAAAATTCATGTCAATGTAAAACTACAGAACAAAAACAAAAAAACCCTATTAACATTATTCTCCTTTACAAAGAAAGTGCTCTAGCCCCCCAAATATAAACCGACAAAATACTACGAAGCTATCAATAAGTAATTATGGCCTATTTTCAGCAGTGGACATTCATGGACTGATAATGAAGATGAACTGATATGTAACTTACAAATTATTATTTGGTAGGTTATCATTTAGTCGTATTCGATGTTTATGTGTTTATTGTTACGTCTTTATTTAGTAAATAAGAAACCAAATATTGTAAAAATCCAATTTATTCAACATTATCTTGTTAAAACTAGCAATCACTGAACTATGTTCCTGTATAATAGAGCGAGCTTGTTTCTGGTTGAAGTGCAACTTGCAACTTCCGCTAGGCTCTATTTTAGTTGGCAAGGCAAATTGAAGCTTCATCGGAAATGAACGTTTTACTGCCTGACATTCAAAAAGTTCGTAAAGGTCAATTGACTGAACTATGAGTATTAAAAATATACATTTCAACCATGATGACGAATAATAAAATTGCCAAACTACGAGGAATAACCATAAGAACCTTTGTGTGTTTTTAGAAGATCTTATAAATAGTTTGATAAATGTTTCTTTATAGGTTAATAAATAAAATAAATACTTATTTTATAAAGATTGTTTGTTGTTTAAGGTATCTAGGATCAATGAGTTTTTAGTAAAATTGACAAATAACAATTTACTTAGGTACCATAAGTCCAAACCTCACAAAATATAAAGATATAGACTTATAACTTATACTTTAAAACTTTTTGTTAAAACACGGTACTGTAGAGGTTTGGAGCTTCGCGTAAAACCAGTTACTCTTGTTCGATTCTTCGTAATTTAAAGACTGAAAAACTTTTTTTACGAGTAACTTTTGATGTACAAATGTCTTAGCTCTTACGTCTTATGTCATATATCTTGAATCTTGACTTAATATTTTCACGTGATACGCATAGTCCTTATCGTAAAATACGTTCAATTGAAATGTCTTAATATTAAATAATAAAATATCATTGAATTTAGTGAATAAAACAAGAAGTTCATAATGAAAGTTGAGTATTTGTTATTATTTGTAGATTATACGTATTAGCATACACTCAGGAATATAACCTCATAAGGATCATAACAACGCCCAGTCTTCATTCTGCAACACCCAGTCGTCATAGTACATATTGATACAAACAAATAATATATAATATGGCATAGCATTACACTATAGCATTACCGAATCATGAGCCTGAACTGAAATGGTGGCAGAGCCTGATGATTAATGACAGCAAACGTATCCAACTTCTCTAATAACAAACACCAATACTTCACTCGACATATTCACCGTCATATCTCATAATTTGTAACGGCATGACGCATCCATGAGCATTTGATGTATGCTCACAAATGCCGGTTGCTTTCCCTTTGACAGACATCTTGTGTCAGCTACGGCTGGGGTGAGAGCGTGCAAACATAACACGGACTATAGTCGATAATTTATAATATACTAGCAATTTCAGCGAACTTCATTTCGCCTCGGCCCAAAACCCGGTTTATGGTTATTATTCTATTCGGGACCAAGATAAATCAAACAGAATTTTAAAAAATACATGAAAATCGGTCCACCTGTTCGTGACCTCCTCCACCTCTACCCGTTTTTGTGATTTCTTGCATTTCTTAGTTTTATTCAATTTAAGACATGTAAAACAATTCAAATAAATAATTTGTCAGAATCGGTACACTTTATTATTTTTATTTTAAAAGGAACATCAATTCAAATAAAACTGGTAACAGCTAAGCCACGGCTATACGTGACCTATGTTTAAGCGTCCACAGCTGACCCTAAAATGTCACCAACAAAGCCTACTACAAAAAATATGAAACTCAACGAAAACTTTTTTGTATTCCGTTAAAATATGAGACAACATTTTTTTTTACAAATGGATGTGTGTTTTATTTAGATTGTGGTATCTATTTTATTTCAAGTTTACATATTATGACGTGGGGCTAAGCAATGTCTTGTCAACAGCAAGAAAACGGACAACTAATGCGAAAAACAGAAAAGTTCCTCTCTCTTAGGGCCTGTTTTACTTCGACGAATAAGAATAATATGGAACCTCTTTTCGAATGAAAAATTGGACAGATAACACTACCAGAACTTTTAACATGTTTCGGGACAGTGAATGCCTATAGGCGTGAAAACAATAAAACATCTATTGTGTCTGGAATAGTGTCTCGGAACGTGTTACGGACATTGAGAAAGAGACCGTTTCTCTCTTTTTGTTATGGTACTTATGGTTCAGTAAATAATAAAGGTACCCATTATTTTCTTTTCCATTCACTTCACCCACAGACCTCCCAAATCCCTCCAGGATTCGACGGATGCACGAGTGGACGCACGAATCAATCGGAACCGCATAAACTATTCAATACCTATACACCAGTTTCATCTCGGATACGGAAACGCATCAATATCAAATACTCGTAGGTAATGGTGCTTCCAAATTCCATATTATAATATACAAATATAATCTTTCACATTGTTTTTTCAGAACCTAGTCCACTATCGACAAATCAGCACTTAACCAATGGATAATTCAAGCACCGGACAGTAAACGCCTAAATTGTACATTTCCTTTAACCAAATTTGTAAATTCACTAATGTTGTGTGCAATAAAGAGTTATCTATCTATCTATAGCAAATGGAGATTTAATCAGACATTGTAAAAACAGACCGTTCATCTAACTTATTTATAGTAAGGGTAAGTTGCGGAGATACAAGTTAGCTAACCCTAGATTTAAAGGCCAGTTTCACAATGGTATGGCAAAAAACTTATTAGGTTCTGGTTAGCGTTATCTGTCATTCGTACGGACTTACTTCTTTCTTACTAGTATTATAAATGCAGAAGTTTGTGAAGATGGATGTATGTTTGTTACTCCTTCATGCAAAAACTACGAAATGGATTACAATGAAACCTTACAATAATATGGCTCATTCTTCAGAACAACATGGGAAATAATTCATAACGATATTTTTTGAGACCCGGCTTTTAAGCGGAAGAAGCCGCGGGAAACAACTAGTACTTCACATAAACTTCAAAGCAAAAAGACATCAAAAATGTTTACAAACTCCATTTATGTTTTTTGCTTTAGGTTTTTCATATTTAAAATAACTCGCAGACACGTGGAACGCCCACGCGTAATCCGATTTACGATAAATAACACCTATCTGTAAACATAATCCTGAAATAAACATCAAGCCTCAATTGGGGGAGGAGGATGATCAGATATCTTCAAAATGGCCGCGCCGATCTGCCATATTTTCCCGGCTCTATCTGAATAATATTGGGCATGAATTTCAGGTGCTCGCATGAAAATTGAGAGTATTTTCTTTCTTATAAAATTGGAAAGGCTTTTTAGGTGTTGTTACGTAAATAAGGTTTCAACGAATTTCACCTATAATTAGAGGTTTTTTCATGATGTTACCAATCCTACATGCAAAAGGTATACTACCAATCCTATTATTATTATAAGCGCGAAAGTTTAAAAGGATGTATGAATGTTAGTTACTCCTTCACGCTAAAACTACTAAATGGATTTTGATGAAACTTTACAAAAAATATGGTTCATACCTTGGAATAGCTCAAAAGTTATAATTTATAATGCTATTTTATGAGATCCAATATTTATGCAAAACTGACAGAATCCACTAGTTCTTAACAGTTTTATGATGCTAATGCACCTTTTGCAGCTTAGAAATTTAAATGTATTATCGTTTTGCGTCACTTACTGGCACTGATCTAAAAGTTTCTTGTTATACACTTTAAGTTTATAAAATGCATTTGGCGCCATAACAAATGTGTTTTAAAGGTTAAACTTTCTCTTTGATACTGATTGATTACAATACTTGTAACTCTAACTCTTAAGGTTCCTGCCTACTAAGTACGTCGTAGCAAACCATGACCGTGCTAGAAACGTGTCACGAAAAAAATAAATATATTTTTATTAAAAACTATGACCCGTGACCGACCAACACCGTCGCGTGTCATGCACGAAGCGTGTCAGCACCGACAAACAACGCTCACAATTGCTTTTGCTTCCGCTTCATAAAACGATGAGACAGAACGCTGTAAATCCGGTTAGTAGGCAAAGTTAAGTGTATCGTGCTTTTCGTGTCTGATACGCTTCTAGTACGGTCATGGTATGAGTAGACCGAAACTGGAACAGAAAATAATGCAATTGTGTAAAAAAATATAATAAATAGTCGGTGTCTTCGCTTTGACTGTCGTTAAATTTGCTCGATAAAGACATTAGGCGATGTAGAAGGGAAATCGTCAATTTGTACGGCGAATCGGTTTAACGGTTTTCTCTTTGAGTTGTTCGCTTAGGCAAATGTGGGTATTATTGTGAGTTGGAAATGGTTCGAAATACATTATCATGTCATCATCATTTGCAGTTTCTTGGTGGAACAGTGATTTATGAACCTCGTCTGAGTTATTTTTTACACTTATACAGGATAAGCTATTTTGTGTAAATTTTTTGTCTAAAGTTACTAACATTTTACTGCTATGTTATTATTCTGTGAGACTGTTCCATAGGACATACCATTTACTTAATGGTGCAAGTGAACTTTAGCAATACTTGAACCTTACCATAACCGTCAGCCATGTTTTTTCTACATGTCAGCTGTAGCTACATGACTCTTGTAAAGAATAAATTAGGGCCAATTTCACCATTGAAACTAAACGCGATCAGCTTAAGTAAAACTCGTTTACGCACCTAACTGAGTTCGGATGCTGCATTTTGGATTTCACCGACAACAACTAATCGCAGTTAACGCAAAACGCGTTTTACGTTCTGAACGCCTGATATTGGCCGTTTAACGCCTTTAAACGCGTTCAATCAAACAAATGTCAATGCCGTCACATAATGCGTTTTGCTTTGATATTTTGAATTTACCATCAGTTTATTTTGTGCACAACAACAATGAAAAGAGCATTAGCACTAGCTTTTGAAGATAGTGATGATGAAGATGTATTTGTTCGACCTCCAAGGTGGATACGCGTCAGGGAAGAATCCTTTGACTGTCATTGCATACATACTTTTTAATTGACGTTCCGTTCCTCCAAAATTCATTACCGGTTTTTAAAATCAATTAGTTTTGCTTTATTTTTTTCTGCGTGAAATGAAAACTATTATAAGATTTTTACTCTAATCTGTGGTTTTTGTCTATGAATTTAGGTGAACTTCGTTTTCGTAAACGCGATCAAAACACAACTACAAAATGTCGGTGAAATTCATTTCACGTTAATCGAGATCAATTCAAACATTTGAACTCAGTCAAGTTAAACTCAGTTTTGCTAAACTCGTTTAACAATGAAAACGGTGAAATCCGCCCTTAATAAGAATACAGTGCGACACGGATCTTCTGGCCAACGGTGACAGTTGGAACTAACGCTGTCAAATTCAAGAATGCGGCTTCCGAATCGAGTGTAGCGAAATCTCCCAAATATTACAAGAGATTTTCCGATTTTCCCTTTTGTTTTATTTTTGTACGTGTTCTGTGTAATCTGTAAACTATTAATATGATTGTTTTTAAATACCGTAGAACTAAACACCTAAATTTCAATTGTTTTTATTACAATTGATTTGCGCCTAAAATCGGTGGAGGAAAATACATGATATGCATCTTATGGTAGAAATTGCCTTCAACGAAATTTCCATCCAAGAAATCTTTTCTTTGACTTTGCCATGGATGGGAGAAGAAGGCCCTAATAAATAATAGACTCCCTGAATCAAGGGAGATTAACGTGCTCTGGCTAGCTTATTGACTGCTAGCGCCCCCCCCCCCCCCCCCGCATGTCAATGTCATCTGTTGGCCAGAAAATCCATGTCGCACTGTAGGTCAAGCGGGCCTACAAAACAAGTGACATCTATTATCGCAAGTTTACTGATTGAGAATATGATTTTTATATTCCGGCGGATTGCCTCCCATTTCAATTAGTTCCAGTTAAAACATTTGTAGCTTTATTGCAGCAGTTTTAACAGACGACCCAAATTAAGTAATTAAGTTTCAGGCTCATTTACATTTCAGAGATCAATTTGCACGAAACAGATACTTTAATTTTGAATAATGGAATGGGGAAAAAACACACTAAAAGGATATAAATAATTCGTTCGACTTATAATTAGGAGAAACAAATTCATTTAAAGTCGGTGCATGATGTGTATTATTTTACAATGTTTCCTTTTTTGAAATCGATCAAAATAGTAACTTAGACCTTTTCTTAAATAAAACGAATGGTTTTCTGAAAGCCGCATCAAAATCTGTTCAGCCTACTTAAGGTAATCGCGGACATAACATACAGACAAAGCATATTCGCTTTTACTCCTTCCCTCCCATCGTAGGGAACCGCGTTTTATAACCTTAAGCTTTTTCCCGATAAATAAGATAACTTGACGCAAAAATATTTTTTTAAAAACCAAATTTTTCAGCTTTTATTATTTTGTAAGTGTATATTTTCGACCTTTAAATACAAACACAAATGTGTTTATTTGCGTATTTGAGAGTACAATATATGTCTTAGCTTATAATACATTTGAGTTCACCAAAATTTGCTACATTTTAGTCAGCGTGCAATAGTATTTTTAATTAAATCATTATAATGTCAGAAGTGGAAATCATAAAATACAGTATACAATCTTTAGTTTACTTCTTTATTTCTTACTACGCTTTATCCTAATCCTATAAATGCCTTTACTTTTGACTGTTAGTTTATCCAGTTTGACGCGTAATCCCATCTAAATCGGCTTAGTCTTGCGAAGAGGTAACTTCATTAATTAATATTCCATCAACCGAGGTATTCTGTTATTAAGGGCACGATCTCACTGACGAGATGAGCGATTGCTTAATCTTAGGATTTAAGTAAAGTTCTTGTTAAAGAACCATTGTAATCTGAGCTTACTTTCTCTCAGTATTCCCATAAGCAAAAGTTCTGTATAAATTGGACCCCTGTCAGATTAAGAACTTAAAACTGTTAATGATGAGGATTGAGTTGGTTTCAAAGTTTCCCTCCACTTAAATCTGGCTAGTCGGTTTTTCAGTTCAGAATTTCAAATTGTTTAAAATATTATACTTGACACAAATATTATGCAATCTGCCACTATTAATATGAAATATTTTCCTGGATACATATATTATGCGTTATTATTATAGATTTCTGAAAGATAAATCGTAAGCTTTCAGTGGGTAAATAAAACTTTCCATAATGCCAAGAAAAGTATTTTTGCTATGATCGAAATCAAACGCGTTCCGCCTTTGTGGATTAACCCTAATGTCATATGTAAATGTCACTAATCTGCTCTTAACGAGCAAACTTCATAATGAGATGTGAATCAGGGAAGCATGAGGGGAATAAACCTTTGTCGAAAGCTGTTTGGAAACAACACGTGGTAGGTAAAGTTTGTGGTAAATTAAACTAGTAAGCGGTTAAATTACCATACCATACAAGTTAATTTTGCTAACTTACGGCCTGTAGTACACATAATCTCACCATTACTGCATACGAAATGACGATATTTGAAATATTCCTTAGTTAGTGCTTTTTTTGCGATGGTGAAACAGGCCCATGGTAATTTTGCAATAGTATTTGGGACCTGTACCCTAATCACGAAAAACTATCGAGTGCGTAAGCGTATCGAGAAATGTCAAAATCCATATTAAAAAGTAATTTCTTTACGCACCGCCAGGGGCGCTTGTCCAATTTCCATACGAATTGACATTTCTCGATACGCTTACACAGACGATAGTTCTTTGTGATTGGGGTACTGATAAGTATTGAAAGGTTTTAATTTTCAATGATATACGTAAGTAATTTTTGATTGCAAAATTAGTATCAGGTCTAGATGATAAGCTTTGTCAAAAACATAGACAGAACTGGCAAGACAGCCATAATTGTACCTTAATTTCTTTTATGACTGACCTGAACGATATGCATTTAAAAAGAGCTATCGTTTACGTATCCAAAGCGTCCATTATTAAACATGTACACGTCATTAAAACGGCCATACTAAAAGCCGACACACAGACCGGTAATCTGTCAAAAGCCTCCCGATGTCCGATTGGGTGTATTTCAATTTCAGACGATAAATCGTATTGGTTTCAGTGTCATTTCAGCTGGAAATTTCGAACTTTAACTCGTCAAGTATGTGTGAACGAGACACAATAGAAATTCCATTGTTATGCGACTCCCGGCAGTCGTTTGATACCTGACTGATTACACATGTTGCCGATGTAAAACCGAAGTGGAACGATGCTTGGACACTTGGTGTGTACGATAGAATTCGTAGGATCATACAAGGAAATACTGAAGGGAAGAAGAAAAAGCGAGCCTGGAAGAGCATATATGACCCAAATAAAGGAAAAGTTGGACGCCGAGTCGTACCAAGAGGTCAAAGCGATGGCTTGAGAAAGAGAGAAATGGAGAAAACTCTACCGACAAGAGTGCGGCTCTTAAACGAAAAAGAAGAAGAAGAAGAAATTGTTGCAGTATTTTTTAATCTATACTAATACTAGCTTTTGCCCGCGACTCCGTTCGCGTGGACTTCAGGTTCGTCCCGTCTAGTCTAGTAATAAGTAAGAAATACGGTAACTAAGTAAGCACTGCAGAGCCCTAAATTGTAGCCTATATGTTATTCTGATGTATAAGCTATATTGTGGTAAAGTTTCATTCAAATCCATTCAGTAGTTTTTACGTGAAAGAGTAACAAACATCCATACATCCATACAAACTTTCGCCTTTATAATAGTAGTAGGATTATAAAGCTGAAGAGTTTGTTTGTTTATTTGTTTGTTTGTTTGTTTGAACGCGCTAATCTCCGAAACTACTGGTTCGAATTGAATAATTATTTTTGTGTTGGATAGTCCAGTTATCGAGGAAGGCTATAGGCTATATAACATCACGCTACGACCAATAGGAGCAAAGATATAGTGGAAAATGTGTAAAAAACGAGAGAAAGAAGTCACTATTCCACTTAAAATCGCTTAGGTGTATTCGCTCATTATAGCTAAGCCGTGAATGCAAGCAGAGAATGCTTTTTTGATGTTTTAAATTTTGGCAAAAAAAGTATAGAAGGTATGTCAAACTTCCTGACTTTGACGTTTTCCCCTTAGGTTTTCTGTGAAAATTTAAAACGTCATTATAACATTCTCTGAGTGACTAAATTATAGTTAAACGAGTAAGTATGTATGCTGACTTTAACAACAAAAGCTATTTTTAAATGGGTTTGCTTTTGACTCCAAACTAAGCTATGTATAAGTTAAAAGGACACATTATTCAAGTAAGGAAAGATTGAAACTCTCACATTCACTACATTTAGATCAATACCAGTAGTTTGCTAACCACCTACACTATAGTAAAGCCTCCTAGCCAAGATGCACCCGATGCGCATTCCTCGCTCCACTGCTCTCTTTGATGTGTACTGCATAGTTGCATACCCTGCGTGCCGGCCATGCTACCAGCTGTAACTGAAATTAATTTCATTATCTATAGTAACTTAAGTATGTATAAGGAAAGGTCAAGCGGTGTGGTTGAGATAATTAGTTTTGGTGTGTCGTTTCTTATAATCGCAAAAAAGGAAATTCAAATCTTTATTTCAATTTAGGTCATGAAATGAAACAGAAAAATTAAGGTAGGTATTAAGGCAGTATTGTCCTCATACCCAGTTTAAACTTTGACTTGACCTTTTTCACCTGTATAAACCAGTTAAAGTAAAAACTGAAAGAATTAAATTGCAACTGTATTATTGATTCACTGAAATCGTTAATTATGAATTTTACTCTTTAAATCATTATTTCTAGTAAGTTTATAAAACAGTAAAAAAACCGGTTAAGTGCGTGTTGGACCCGCGCACTGAGGGTTCCGTGCCACCCTTAACTGAATTCAGGGTCCACTTACTTTCACTTAACGAAAACATCACAATATATTGCGACAGCAAAAATAACTCTGTTTTTCATAGTGTTTGTATGAAAGACAAAGTTATATTTGCGGTTGATAAAAATGTGCAATATCTCAAAAACTACTTGTTCGATCTCCTTCAAACCAATTTTCGTTGCAAGTTTTTGTTGAGATCTACTACATATATTTTTTTCAAAATTTTTACTTTTTTAGTTCAAAAGTTAGATGGGGGGGGACGCCCATTTTACCACTTTGGAAGCGTCTATATCTCAAACCTTAGACTTTTAGAAAAAATGGTTTTAGAAACCTCAACATCATTTTAAAAGACCTATCCATAGACACCCCACACGCATAGGTTTGAATAAAAAAAAATTTTTAGGTTTTAGTTTCATGTATAGGAGCCCCCCCTTAAATATTATTTTTTCTTAGTTTTTGTATCTGAATCGGAAAGCGATGAACAAAATACACCTACCTACCAAGTTTCAGCTATGTGATGCTTATAGTTTCAGAATAAAGTGGCTGTGACATACGGACGGACAGACAGACAGACAGACAGACAGACAGACAGACAGACAGACAGACAGACAGACAGACAGACAGACTTGACGAAACTATAAGGGTTCCGTTTTTTGCCATTCGGCTACGGAACCCTAAAAAGGGTTTTGTAAAAGACATATAAAGATTTGGAGTCACAATACTGTATTCGTATTGAAACCACATAACTATGCTGCTACCTCCGGTCTTTGTCAGTGAACAAAAGTTTGTTAAATCTGAAATCTATTTCATTTTACTTCTGTTTTTGTTTTTTTCCCTTGATAAGAAATCTTCAGCTGACAGCCGATTTTAAAGACTCATTTTTTCCTTTAAAAAGTTTCTAAAAAGACCAACGAATTTAATGATAGATAATTGCAAGCAAGCACCTTAATAAACACAAGAATCGTTTTGAAGCGGCTTCATTGCAATTAATTACGTCAATACATCACAAATAGCTTCATCGCAAGCATTTTCACCTGACAACGTCGTTAATAAGCAGAAGAGGCAATACATTTAAATGCCAGTCAATTACTTTTAAGTGAATTACGGGATACACGGGCGTTCCTTCGCAGGCTAATTTGGGAAAATGGACGCGTTTCACTCACAAAGAAAGGAAAATAGGAGGACTTTTGTCCTCCGTTTTGGAGATCCGCTGGTAGTAAAGTTTTTCAATTTGGCTTTTAAATATTGCAAGAAATATAACTTTATGGTGATTGTATATTTTACGCCGTTACTACACCTACACATTCGCTTGTGGCATGTGAAATTTGCATAAGTTTCATTCAAGTTAGGTGTTTAACGAATCTCCAAGTAGTAAGTTACGTTCCTCGCCCTTCTTTTTTAGTGAAAATTATTAGTACACACTTGAAAGATGACTGTGATCACCTTACCTATTTAGTGTTATGTTATGTAACATTTTAAACCATACAGCATGCCTTCGTTAAAACTCATACCAATCTATCAGGACGATAATAATTTAGAATATTTGAAAGGTCTGTCTGAACTACACATTGACATGCATTTATATCTGAACTACGGATCCTTTGACTCATAGTATTTGTTTAACCTTTACAGTGCCCTTTGCCAATCGCAATCCCTCTTAGCATCTCGCGTCCTCTTCTATAATTTCGATTCTTTGTTCCTGACTTTTGTTGCAGTAATGTGAACTAAGCTACTGAATCAAAGATAAGGTTCTTTTTACGTTATCTAAGATTCAGTTTGAGCAAAGGAATGATTTCCTAACAAAATCATTATTCAATTAAGATGACAAGTCCACTTTATAAGAGTGATATAGAGTATGCGAGCGGGAAGGAACCTAAGTTATTTCTTCAGAAACTTGTTCAGGTTGCTCAGAGAATAAACATACTAAAAGTTCTCGTACGAGAAAGTTCCTCTACGGCATACCGTTTTAAAGATATAAGCAACAAACTCAAAAGTGGGACCTTAGGACCTTCTTACCATTCCCGCTTATAATATCGATGTGGGAACTTTTAGTATGATTATTCTCTAAGCACCCTGAACAAGTTTTTTTAAAGAAATTACTTAGGTCTCACGCTCTTACATTTGTTTTAGTTATTGGGTGGACTAGACAGGAAGTTTTAATTAACTAAAAAGCATTTTAGTAAGCTATACAAAATATTGTGATTTTTTTCTGGCTTTTCACTTAACTTTTTGTAAAGACCTTTCTTTAATCAAGCAAAAAGGTATTTCAACCGCCTAATTTTTCCATTAATATCTCCTAATTGGATTCCCAAAGATCTTTTGAGTTTTTCAGAGGAATGAGCCGTTAATTTTGCCTAATGAATTAAAATGGAACGACGTTGAAGGGGTTATGGCCAATTTTAGGCTAAATAATAATTATTTTCGCAGTTGTACTGATGTAAGTAATTATAGAATAGGTGGGCTAGTCATTTGGAAAATACGACTTAAAAAAAACCTCAGGGAAGACGAAATAAGAAACCTAAAAATGCGCACGGGCGGTACCTACTTGAACCTGCAGCTTTCTGGCTAACCGGGCCAATTGCTCTACCAATTGAGTGACTGTGCTGTCGGACCGACTGTGCGAAATTTCTAGCTCTTAAAATATGACACTGTATGTGATAAAAAACATTCTAAACCAACCTCAGGAAAGTCTAGCCAGTTTCTTAAGGTCATAGGTAGATATATATTGAAATCATAGCTAATTTTCTTTTACTTTTTAGCTATTCACAATCAAATTAACAAATTCCACGTTGGAATTATCAACTTTTAATATCAAAGCTTGCTTCGCGCCCAATTTGCCACTTCGCCGTCACAGCAAACTTCCTCATTAAGGTTTGGAAGTACCAATTACCGGTTCATTTTAACTCTGAATGTCTGGGTTGGTTAATTCTGTTGTAATGTGAAAGCTCGTTAAAAAGTTAGGGGTTTTTCGAGATTCCCCTTGCCACTTGGAGTGTTTCAGATGAGGATATCTCGCTCCAGAGATATCTACGTTAGAATTTTGTTTACAAACCTTTTAATACTGACTTTTCTGAGGCTTCAACAATATCTTCTAATTGAAAAAAAAAACAATCAATATTTTTAATTTCTAGGCTCGACTTTTTCATTTTACCATAGAATAGTTCGCTGCAACGGGATTGGTCTAATACCCATCTTAATATTGATTTATTTAATCAATTTTACGCGTAAGGAAACATTAAGACTGAGTAAACGGATAAAGGGACTGTGGCAAATTACTCCACCAAAAACAAAACTGTGTGTGTTACTTCACATAATGATCTCGCCAAACTCAGTGATAAAGCTGAATGATAATGAAGATTACATCGAGATTCTGCATTTGAAATGAATGTACGTGGAAAGTTAATTTCAGTTCTTCCGGTGTTCAGTGATTGATGTCTTACTCTTCTCTGTATAAACTTGTAATTAAATTAAGGGCATCTAACCGCTATGGTGTCCAAAGTACAAGTGGTCGATTCTAACTTATGAGTACATGTATAATAGAAAAAAATATATAGAAAGATCACGTGATTGTGTCAAAATATGTGATGTTTAGTCAAATCGAAATATTTTTTTCGCAAGTTTGTAGTTTCTTATTTAAAAAAATAAATTATAAATATTGAATCCAGAAAAGTAATTAAAATGACAGTAAATCTAGTTTGTTTACATTTTGGATATTGTTTATAGGTATGCAACACAAAAATCTAGCACCATAGCGTCCCTTGTTCTCTATTAATAACTTACATAGCAGCTGAATATGTGCGTACAAACACAATGATTATCTACAACTTTCACGTTGGATCACCCTTGACTGTGGTTTGACATTAAGTAAACGACACAGTAATGCCTTATCATAGACTTCAGGCAAGTTCAGGCGTATGCGTCTTTATACATTATTATATACATTCTAACACCATATGAATCAAGCCTACTACCCCTATCTGCGTTGGTTCTAAACCCACTTTATAAAGTTGTAACGGCCCATAAACCGGGTCTTGACGTCAACTATTTGTTTTAGAGACGTCAAACTACCGGACTGGGAGACATTTTGATTCTAATGGACATTTCAAGTATCACTTTCTTATTGAGTTATACGAGGGATAATGATTTCGCGCTGTTTTTCATAAATGGTATTACATACTCGTATTTTAATTATTATTTTACTAAAATCAAAGTAGCATTTACACAAATTGAATCATTTTAAGGATAAAAGATGAAGAGAAGAGATCCTATTGAGTAATGATCATAATCACTATGAAAAGGTTATTAAAACCCTAAAACACGGATGTGTTTATAAACATTCTTTTGTCATTCTTTTGTTTGCGCGACTGAGCGTTCAAAACTGTTTTTTATTATACTCTATTCAAAATAAATCTGTAGCCTTTTCAATAAGTAAGGATTCTTTACGAACCCAGTCGTATCGGAATTCGCCTACACTTTAATACATCGACAGGTCTAAAAAAGGTTGATTTCAGTAAACCATAACATCCCTTGTTAACTATCTTGCCCTGCTTTTAGTTACTAAATGTGAGGACCAACCCTGGTAATGGCAGTCCATTTGGGCAGAAGCCAGTGAACTGTCGTTGAAATATATGGACTTAGGTTTGCAGCACATTAAATTATTGCGGTTGCCAGTATCAGTGCAATATTGATAATGGATTTACTTGACCAACGTATCATTAACGATGGTGAGATATTTTCCAAATAGCCATACATTATTTATTTAACGACTAGAGGTCCCAGCGAACTTCATTTCGCCCCTGACCTCATCCCTATTTTAAGGTAATAATCCTATACGGGGCTACTAAAAATCCAACAAAGTGAAGTTCATGGAAATCGGTCCAACCAATCTCGAGTTATAAGCGGTGTAACATGAAATTTTTTAATGTATATAAGAAAAAGAAGAAAATGTAACATTAGATATGAGATAAAGATAAATATAAAATCAAATAAATAATGTACAGATCAAGCTAAATAAAACCGTTTCAAAACAGGAACTGGTACAAAAATGTAAGTGTTTATTATTGCACCACGTCATTTCTAGCAATTCAAAAACAAAGACACAAGTCAAAAAATACGATTGGCAAGGGAGCTGACCCAAATGCATTGCTCTTATTTTATAAAGGAGTCGTGTATTTTTCTTTGCTCATACGAGCTCGTAAATGTGTTTGAAAAGGAACACAAGCGTGCGTGAAACAACAGTATAACTTCATTTATTAGATATCTTATGTAGCCTTACTCGCATTACTACAAACTCAAGACACAATGGTCTTTGGAGTGGAATAGAAAAGAGATGTCTCTATTTTTTTTAATACCACATCCCAAGGTTCCGTAGCTTCTTACTTTTTCATTTTTCTATCGAGTTATTTTGAAAGATTTGAAATTGAATCGAATGATCGAATAACCCCGTCATTCTCGATTTGTTTTTGATTCAGACCATTCCGCTCAATTACTTTTCATTTGCTGATCAATGACTTAATTCACTTCTATCTCTTTGCATTTTGATATTTTTTACGTCATCTTTACATAAGCCTAGTAAAATTGTGAATTTTGTTTTTGTATTTTTTTCCAAGTCACTGGACCCTAAAAATAATACGTGTTTCCTATTTGATAATATTTTGCGCAATTTTATTGGTGCCAAGCCACTGGGTCACACACAGTGAACACACATTTAATTCATTTATTTAAAATTCAAAAAGCCTTTTCGAGTCAAAGACACTTTCTGTCTGAGAAACAACCATTCAGAAACAAATTACCGCCTGACCCGGGATTCGAACCCGGAACCTCTTGGGTAATGAACAGCAAACTAACCACTACACAAAAGAGGCAGTCAACGAAGGTTTCTGTAACCTTACTTTAAAGGAATAGAGCTATACTTTAAGGCAACTTTTAAAAAAACGTTAACTAGAAACGAGAGCGGGAAAGTCACCGCCCAAATTGGGCTATCCAAAGATGCAGCAAAGATGACAATAATTAAATTTACTATTAACTAATTTGGGCCTATCAAATTAGGCTGCGCCACAGACGAGGGGTTTATAAGCTCATACTCGTACTTATTTTAGCAAGCCTTCTGACTGTTTTTTTGATTCGTGTAAGTTTTTATTAATAAATGTAATTAATTAGTCTAAAACATCACTTGTTTACTCAGCAACGTGGAATCACTTTAGATAATCAATTTTCTAATGAATGCTAAGAAACTTTTAAGCTTTAAGGAGAATTGAAGAGCCTTATTTATTAATTAATTAAAATCATCAATTCCATTCTCCGAGTACGTTTTTAACATAAAATATTATAATAAAGAAATCTCTTGCCTTTCATTACATGCAGGAAAACCGTTTTATTTTTATGGCGTTTGCTCCAGAGCAGTCGTACGATCTTAAGTATGAACGTTTTAAACTACCCTGCCTGCATCATAGTGCTATATAATTGTCAGTTAAGATTCTTTGTTTTTAGTGCAGTAGGTAAGCAACGATTATCTAAGTGTATGTAGCCCAAAA
Source organism: Pyrausta aurata (assembly GCA_963584085.1). Taxonomy (NCBI): domain Eukaryota; kingdom Metazoa; phylum Arthropoda; class Insecta; order Lepidoptera; family Crambidae; genus Pyrausta; species Pyrausta aurata. The sequence goes on along the minus strand of OY757269.1, from coordinate 1,524,466 downwards.
GATACGTAGACTTTCTGTACCCCTGCTCAAAAGTTCAAATGAAAAGTTTATAGAAAATAGTACTAGGTACACTACTAAGTAAAAACAACCTTGGCTGTAACATTCAGCGCTCACAAACTTCACCTCACAATATTGTAAACTCTGACCCAAAATCATTGTAGTTGCGAACTACCTAACGATGATCCAAACATGGCCTGAAAACATTATCTCCCATACAAAATGTTAGGAAAATGAGCCGTGAATATTCATACCCAATCCCGTAGGAAATGGCTTTGATAGTGCTGTTTAAAATGGTTATGAGGCAATTGTGGAAGATGTCTAAGCAAGACTCCGTGAGATTTGATGACGGAGAAACGAAACTCGAAAGATTTCAAGATATTTGAAACTGTGAAAACGATTTGTAAGCAGTTCTGGAGTATTTGCTCGGTCTAATCAAATTTGTATATTTAATTGTAATCTATTGTAGGTATTACTAGCTTTTGCACGCGACTTCGTCCGCGTGGAATAGTGACTTCTTTATCCCGTTTTTTACACATTTACCACTATATCTTTGCTCCTATTGGTCGTAGCATGATGTTATATAGCCTATAGCCTTCCTCGATAACTGGACTATCCAACACAAAAATTTCAATTCGAACCAGTAGTTTCGGAGATTAGCGCGTTCAAACAAACAAACAAACAAACAAACTCTTCAGCTTTATAATATTAATCATACTCAACTTTTGATTCAAATGGGCTTTCATTCAAAAACTACAATCTATTACGTTGCACAAGTATGTGTGAACGAGACACAATAGAAATTCCATTATTATGCGCCTCCCGGTAGTCGTTTGATACCTGACTGATTAAGACTAATTTAATAAGTACCATACAAAGAAATATGTTAGTTTGTACTTTGTACACTAACGGCTTATTTCACAATGTCTAAACAAATTTCCACTAACGCTATCTTTTTCATTTTGCAAGAACCTAGAAAAACAAAAAGACACTGTGCTTTTTCCTTCTTACTCGTCACATTCCAATTTTCCCCTACCCCTAATGGGATCTCTATAGGTTTGACGGCGACGTCTGACACTTAACAGTTCCGACGGGAGATTGATAAGATTGATGCTGTAGATATTTTAGTAAGATGGAGAAAAAATAGGTGTATTGGTATATTTCACAGTTCGGCCACTACAGTTTATGCTTTCAATATATTTGTGTCTTTTCTACCTCTCAGTACTTACAAGATGTTTGAAAAATACCTGTTAGGAATGAATGGAGCTACATGGAATCAGTAACTTTTCAAATAGGTAGGAAAATGAAATAAAATTTCGACTTTCCATACTAAATCGGTCACGTGACCTATAGATAGTCAGTTCGTATAAACTATCGTTCAGCGACGAATTTCCTAGGTAGGTTGTGAGTTTTGTAATATGATTTAAAAATAAATCATTTTTTTTAAAGCAATGTCAAGATTGTTTACAATATTCGCCAAGCTAAAGAAAGGATTTTAGTTAAAAATTGCTAAAGTTTTGTTACTTTGAGCAGATGACAAAAACTTCGGCCAATAGACAGGATTTACTTCGGCAAATAGACAGGATTTATCAGAAATGTTACACTTCAGTGTAACATTTAGAAAGCTTTGTTCCAGTTCCCTGAAGAGAAAAAATATGTTTATTTTAGGCTATCGATAAATGTCATTTAATGTTTTTATCCTACACGAGTAAGACTCAATACCGTGGACCTGGGTTTTCTAACTCAGGGTTAAATATATTTGTATCAGTTTGTTCCTTTGATACTTACAGAGTCGGAAAGATGTTGGTTTTTTAACCGCGGGTAAGTTTGTAAGTTCTGGACACAGCAAGTGGGATTAAATATGAAATTTTACCCAATATATGTAGGTATATTTAGCCATACAAATAAAAAAACTAAGAACGGATGTCGCCAGACGACACACCAATTGTCTGGTTTCGTGGTAAGGAATTTTCGTCCTTGTGTTACGAAGTACCAGACAACGATCATGACGAGGGCTTTTCCTATAAATACTTAAATACATAATTATAACATCCATGACTTAGGTACAAATGTTCGTGCTCATTACACAAACATTTGCCCCTTGCGGGATTCGAACCCGCGACGGCCGGCGTAATAGTCAGGAGCGCTAACCAATACACCAAACACGTCGTCAAATTTATTAGCATGTTTTTATGTCATTCTTATAAATTTATTAGCAGTCCCAGCAAATATTTTTTTTAGGGTTATTGTTTAGGAAAACATAATAGATGGGTTTGAAAGATATATTTAACGAATTAAATTATTCCTGTTCGTGGTCAAGATAAATTCAACAAAGTAAAAATAATGAAAATTGGTCGAGCCATTCTCAAGTTATAAGTGTTACTAACACGACTTTCTTTTATGTGTAAAGATTTCAAAATTAACCCACAAAATATTTATCTATTACCAACGTTCAAAACGACGATTCACATAAAAGCATATCCATTTGATTCAATTCCGTTTACAAAAGGCGAGAATAAAACCAATCTCTTAAATTTTCAAAGCCTTACGATAAAAGGTTTTCCTCAATCATCAAAAATGATACAACACGTGGCTCACAAAAAAGCAAAACGACGTAACTGCCAAACCATTATATTCCATTTACAACCTTAAGTTTTTGATGTAATTCAGCACGTATCTCAAGAAAATTATGTTACTTATAATAAAGAGGAAAAGCCTAAAAACTCGACTTTGATGGAAATGGTACGTAGTTTACCTTGTTCTTACATGAAAACATTTTCGACATAAACATATTGCTTATTTTAAGCACAGCACTTGAGTGGGAGCTCAATGCTTTATTCGGATTAAAGTTAGTAATTATGTATAATTTAATATACATAAGTACTCAGAATTTTACAATTAATGATAACAGAAACGCTAATGGTACTTGCGTCATCATAAATAATTGTGATTCATGATCATCCCACGAAGCAACTACCATCAATCAGAATTTTGATTAATTTTGCTCAAAATCATTAACGTAGACTGAATCTGATTCGTATTAATAACAATTTGATACTTAAAAGAAGTTGTAATAAAAATTATATATAAGTCATGCCATAAGTAGTAGTCATTACTTCGTAGTTCGTAAAGTCTTTTATTCTTGCTAAAATGCCCTTGAACAATAAACCTTTTTTACTTTCACTTAACAACTACACCGCCATTCAAAAACATAGACCTATGTATTACCTTCTCAATTAGTATAAGTATAAAGCGTACCGCACTTTTGACTAATTCACTTTAATCTCGAGCTAACATAAAGTCATTCCACCACACTGAAGTCCACAAATCACTGCGGCACGTGAATTTAATCAAAGGTCTCACAGATTGCTGTAGACTTTAATTTACGACCGTCTAATAGACTTGAACCCTTACCTGGGACCCTACTTTATAAAAAGCCTATTTTAAACTCTAGCCATCCTTGTCTCTTATAGGAAATTGTTAGGATGAGTAAGTGAGTCGGCTAGATGTGGAAATACGGGGAATATCGCAAAGATTAGAAGCTCGCTGTGTGGTGAAACGTTTTAGAGCTAAACATAATATTCAATAATACCTAAGAACATGTTACCTAAAATGGTGTACACTTTTCGTGTTTGTACGTAGTAATTAATATTTCCAGTGAAACTACCATTATCTTTTCATAGCAATATTTATTAAATGATAGAGCCAATCTTTAAATTAATTGCACAGTTACTCAAATATTTGATATATACCGTCTTTGTTAGGGTTCTGTACCTCGAACGGAAAAGAAACGTTACCCTTATAGGACCATTTTGTTGTTTGTTCGTCTGTCTGTCCATAGCGGAGGTATTTGACTAAGCACATAATTTAAATTTTGGGAAAACAATTGGCTGACATTTACTCATAAACAATTTTAGCAATCAATAATTTTATTGTTGACATATCCTCAATTATCATGACTTAGTAAATGCATGTGAGCAAGTGATTATATGCTTTTTATAGAATATTTAAGTTGATTTTTCCACAAAATGATTGCGCACATTGCATAAGCAAGCGTTGACATCCCAATCTTTCATCGCGGTGGTTGGAGGGTTGTTCTAACCTCACGAGATTACCTAAAATTATCCTCGGGAAATAGGAAACCTTTTTCTTTGATAATAAGGCGTTCTTTATGCTTGGGCTCTGTAGAGGTGCTTTGTCAACTGACTGTGCAGACTCATGGTGACAGAGCCTGAGCCAGAACAGCTTGAACATTTATGTTATAGACGACAGCTGGCATTTATTATTATTTTTTATGTTGGCATTATTTATATTTTTATTCTTTTCATTTTTCTATTGTTCATATGTATTTTAAAAGTGTGTAAAGTAAATAATAAATTAATTTATTTATTCATACAACGTACATACACACTGCGACTTTTAGCATCGCGACTGCATCGATCCTAAAAGTAGCGCAGCGTGTAAAGGTTGACTTTTGCGACTGCATCGATGCAGCATCGCGACTGCATCGCGTTTGTATCGCTGCTAAAAGTCGCAGTATGTAAAGGGTCTAAGTTGTGAGAAAACATCAAGCTTCTTAGCAATTTTGGAACAACGTTACCTTTATTACAACTAATAAGTTCGGTCATAATTAATCACCGCCCAATGTTTTCTATTAAACAATAAGATGTGGGTCAATCTTTCAGATTAAAGAGTTTTATTTGAAAAGTGGGATAAGTAAAGAAGCTTTTAACTTTGGGCTATGTCTCAAACCTCTGACATATTTATGACGGGAATGAAGGCTCTGACGGGCTCTGAAAAAATAAAAAGGCAGTCCGAGATGAAGGCTCGAGTCATAGACCCGAGCGGTTGATTATTTCCCCATATTTATGGAGGTTAAGCGGGAAATGACGGAAGGAGAAATGAATATTATATGGGATCATATCTACTTACTTATCGAGCAGAAACATGTTTTAGTGTAGAAAAATGAAGTTTTGCTTTCTATTTACTAAGATTTTGGAATGGAAGTAACAAAATGATTTGGTTAGTTATAACCAAAGCATTTGTTACTTCCCATTCCGTATTTCTAGATTGGTGACTTGTGTGTTAAAATGTGTCTATGTAGATATTTGAAAAGCTTTTAAGTAGAATATTTCTTAAAAGTGAAACCATGATGAAACCTCATATTACTTTATTCCGCGATACATTTATTTATAAATTTAGACTGCAAAAGTATCTGAAATCATCGACTATATGTACGAGTATAGCCAAAATGCATTTTTTGTGGTAAATAAATGTTTGAGTATTTTTAATTTAATTAATTATCAATGTACAAAACAAATAAATCTATACCATATATACCCAGGACTAAGGTTTGTAATAACGTGTCATGAGTCGCCTTTAAATATTGTGATACAGTCAATTAGTTATTTAGCTAACTAATTGAATGTAGTATTTTAATTTCTTTTTCGCCAGCTCTTCCTAATTGTACTTACACCAAAAGAAATACGTTTCTACGTGACGGTGCAGCATTAAGAGGGCGTTTTTATCGCCGACATGTAAGAAGGCTCTAACTACGACATTTAATGAGCCAGACTCACTTACTGCCCAAGTAATAGGGTTCATTTTTCAACGTACTTTATTGTCATTCACACTATTTTTGCAGACTGATAATAGAAGTTTTATTGCAGTTTTTATACGCTCAGTACTTTATTTTTGATATGATGTGCGACGTGATCAGGGTTTTGATATGATTCTTCCACTTAAAGTCACATTGTTTGATGGGTTTCGCAATTCTAAGAATAATTACATTATAATAAATCCTTCTTATTATGAGAAACTAAAACATAGTCAAATAATGATGTGACTTTTGGAAGAATATCATTTCTAAAAATGTGATACTCGTACTGCAAGTAAATAAAAGATGAAAATGAGTTTTTTTTTCAATTTTACCTCCTGAAACCATATTCCGTATATTGAACAAAACACTAAGTCAACTAGAAACTCAGAAGAATACTTGATTTGCTAGTTTGTTCCATAATAACTCTCGTCGTTAGTTCTATCATAATGCTAATATATTCAGTAGTACAAGTTAAATAATGCTTACTCAAATAACGGTACTTGATTTAATAAAATGCGAAAGGGTTATTTATTTAAGACAATATAAATTACCAAACCCAAAAACTTCAACACATAAATAGGTAAATGGCTATGACCATTAGGCTTTTTATGAAAATAAAGGGCATACGAATCGGAAACCTGACTTATTTATTACTTGTCATATATTTTTTTTACTGTACGAACTAAATTCTCGACGAATATATTTATTATTATGAACATTTTGCAGTTATTGGATATAATACTAAAAACATGTCTACACTTTTTTTGTCTGTGTACTGATCAATAAACAAAACAAACATTATTCCTCAGCGATACCAAATTTGTAACCCGAATCTAAACGCCCAACTTTTAAAAACACGAAATATTATGAGTAAACATACTGCATCTATTTTGACTGTGCATTTATCGTACACTAACAATATCCGTTGCATCACCGGACATGAAAAGTGCTATAAAATTCAATATTTGCCACATAACACTTCGTTCCTTGCGTTATGTGTCGGAAGCACGCCGGCAGATATTTTTACGAGAAACGGCACCAAAGAGAATATAAAGTGGATGATGGTGTCTGTGTGTATAAATAAGAATTCAGATAATTTTTTTAGAATAGGCATCAAATTTTTAAATTCAGTTCAAACTAAACATTAAATCTGTTGAGAACAACTTTACTAATTTGAGACAGCTTTTTTACAATTTTCTAATATTTCGTTAAGGGATTCCGTTAAATAGGTATTTAGAATTTTTAAATAGTGTGTGTATGAGTAACGTAACTCTACATTTCTGCAGACGAATACGGGTATCAAGTTTAGTATTTCTACTAAATATGATAAATCATCATCATCATCATCATCATTATCAGCCGAAGGACGTCCACTGCTGAATATAGGCCTCCCCCATGGCTTTCCACAACGACCGGTTGTGAGCGGTCTGCATCCAGTGCAATCCTGCGATCTTTACAAGGTCATCTGTCCATCTTGTCGGTGGACGTCCTACGCTGCGCCTTTGGTCGAAGATATAAAATAAATGAAGAAATATGATAAACAGATGGTTAAAATTAAAACACAGCTTCTTGTAGCTGCCCTAGTACTCAATCTGGGTCACTGTTTTTAAACCCTCGCGTGAACATGGCGTGTGATTTTCTTTGATTAATGTTCGATTTTAGAATGGAAATTAGTTGAAATCCACACGGCACTTTAAAAAAAACTCAGGTTTGTAACTACTTGTGTTTACAATTAGCGTGATTTTGTTGGCTTGTAATTGATTTTTACATGAGAATCTCTCGTTATAATGACACGAGTAATTAAAAAAATATACAAAACCTTCTCCTCAAAAACTAGAATCTAACCAACATAAAACAGCAATCTTATTAACTGTCTTTTACCTGCATCCAGTAAATTGCAATTTATTGATGTTCCGTCGTGATTCAAAAGCTCAAAACATGACCATATATGGTAATGATGCACCCAACGCAGGCGACGATGACGTAGGCGTCCTGGATTGGTTGGCGCTGCTTCCTTCGGTGGGGCTCGGCGGCAACGACTACGCACTTTTGAAAATCTACGCTTGCTCACTTACGTGTCTATCACCATCAAATATTGTATTTTAATTTCTAATAAACCAAATTTTTAAAGTTTAAATCGTCGCAGTCATTTATACGCCAGCTCATCAACATAAATGGACCTTCAAAGCCACATCAATTTGGGACCAGCTAATTATCGGAGATAAGAAACCCTGTCAAGGAGCCGCTGAAATTGCCACTGAAGTTGAGGTAGCAGCTGATGCAGTTTGAAGTCAATAGAGCAGTTGGAGAAAATCACAAAATCCGCAAACTTGTGAGGAGAAACGCCGGTTCAGTACCTGAAAACGCGCATATAGGTACGGCCAGCCATCCCGTCTATTCCCAATTCATCATCAATTCTACTGTGTAATATTGTGTTATCTGCTAATTTCAGTGTCAGCTAATAGTGCAAAAATCGCATATCGTGCCCTACTCCGTGATTTCGCGACAGCTGTTATTCACCGTTCAACTGTAAGTACTTTACTCCAATTTTGCTTATCCTACCGAAATGAGTTTAGATACTGCTACACAACAAACGCAAACCCGCGATAAATCTCCTTATAGATCTAGTGTTGATAACCTGTTCAAAGAATTAGTGAAAAAGCGCGGTATAGTTAAGGGTAGGTTAACAAGATTTGCAAATCATTTAGTATCGCTTAAAAACGAACCTATTTCTAGTAAAAACTGTATCGATCTTAAATTGCGTATTCAAGGTGCTAATAACCTATTTCGTGAGTTTAATGAAGTACAAACTAAGATAGAAGAAATTGCTTTCGATACCGAAGAACAGTTATCTCAAAGGGATATTTTCGAAGACCATTTCTATAGCACAATATCGCAAGCCGAATATATCCTGAATTTAAATCAGGCCACTGATAGTTCGGAAGGTACTCGCAGTCACAAACATAAATCTATAAAATTACCAACTATTTCTATGCCTACTTTCAACGGGTCATGTGAACAGTGGCTCGAATTTAGAGACACCTTTTTATCCTTAGTGCACAATTCAAGTGAACTCAGCAATATAGAAAAATTTCATTACCTTAAATCATCACTGAGGGAAAGCGCGGAATTAGTCATAAACTCAGTTGAATTTTCTAGCAATAACTATAATGTAGCTTGGGAATTGCTTCTCAATCGCTTCAATAACAGCAGGTTGTTAATACACAATCACGTAAAATCTTTATTTACTATGCAATGTGTGAATAAAGAATCGCCAGTTCTAATTAGAAAGTTGATAGACACTGTACTTAAGAATTTACGATCCCTAAAAATCTTGGGCGAGCCTACCGAGTCATGGGACACGTTAATTATCTATTTAGTCGTCTCAAAGTTAGACCCTACTACAGAACGCGAATGGGAACAATGTAAAGGGACGTTACTTTCAAACGCTAACGATTCTAAAAGGCGACTAAAGATTGATGATTTGATTGCGTTTCTAAAAGACCGCGCTGATATGTTGGAGACATTACAAGTATCTCATAGCAAATCTAATAATGAATCGAAAAGAAATTATTCACAAAATCAATCACAAAATAAAGTCCACTGCAATGTCTCCACCAACAAGCCGGCCGAACGTCAATCGCGCGATGTCACTAAACGCTTATGTTCACTGTGCGACGCAAATCACCCACTTTATTCTTGTCAGAAATTCATTGATACTAATTTGGAATCTAAACTAAAGTTAATTCACGATAAAAAACTATGTATTAATTGCCTACGTTCGGGACATAGCGTGGAGAGTTGTAGATTCGGGCCGTGTCGAATGTGTAACAAAAAACACAATTCGTTAGTGCATCCGGGTAGTCCTATCTCAAGTAATGTACTAAGTGTTGCATCCGAGCTTTCGCCGTACGCGCACACGACTACTGACGAACTGCAGCCACGAGCGGTGCCGACTGCGCCCGAGTCGCAGCCTGCCCCCGCACCCCGTCCACAGTGCTTGTCCTTAGTCACGCAAATCCCTAGCAAAATACAAGTGAACAATGCACACATCAATTTACAATGTACGCAAACAACTGTTTTATTATCGACGGCCGTAGTCATGATAGCTGATCACAGTAGTAATTATCACCCGGCTCGCGCGCTTCTTGACAGCGGTAGCCAGCGATGTTTTATCACCAAATCATTATGTAATTTGCTTCAAACGCCAGTCATACAGTCCACTCAAGAGATACGCGGTGTAGGTAACTCAGTAACGAATACGACGCAAACTTGTAACATCGAGATTCAATCGCGCACAGAATCCTTTGTTACACACATTCAATGTTTTGTTTTACCTACAATAACTTCATCATTGCCCGCTATGACAATAAATAAAGCGCAACTAAATATTCCGCAAAATATACAGTTAGCTGATCCGCAATTTTATCAAACTAAAAATATTGATATTTTGATTGGCGCAGATATATTTTGGGATTTGATTAAAACTGATAAAATGAAGTTGGCCAGTGGGCCATTTTTATTAGACACAAAGTTAGGATGGATTATTTCCGGACCCATTAATTCATTTTCGCGCAAGGATGAACATATTTTGTGCAACTTTTCGCAGTCAATCGAGTCTCAACTACGACAGTTTTGGGAACTAGAGGAGGTTCCTCGCGAATGTAAGGATACACGAACCGAGGAAGAACTTGCATGCGAGGAACACTTTATAAAAAATACTACGCGTAATATTGATGGTAGGTTTTGTGTTCGAATACCATTCAAGAAAGATCCTGTTTTATTAGGAGAAAGCTATCCGCAGGCAGAACGTAGGTTTCTAGCCCTCGAAAAACGATTACACCGTAATAGTAGCTATAAACAGCTGTATAGTGACTTTATTCACGAGTATTTACGTTTAGGTCATATGAGTCGCGTGGAACGTTACGGGTCATCTCATTTCTTTTTACCGCATCACGGTGTTTTTCGCGAACAAAGTATCACAACTAAATTGCGTGTTGTTTTTGACGCCAGTGCTGCCTCAAGTAATAACGTCTCGCTAAATGAATTGCAGATGGTAGGCCCAGCTATACAGGGTGATCTTTTAGCTATATTATTGCGATTCAGAATTCACAAATATACAGCTTGTGCAGACGTGGAGAAAATGTATAGGCAGTGTCTAATTCATGAGGATCAACGAGATTATCAATTAATCTTATGGCGCGATGATCCATCTGAACCTATTGGCATTTATCGCCTTAACACGGTTACCTACGGGACTGCTTCAGCACCATTCCTCAGTTGCAGGTGCCTTAAGCAACTCGCTATTGAGTGCAACGATCCTGACGTCACACGAGTAATTAATCAAGACATGTATGTAGATGACATGATTACAAGTTGCGAAAACAAAGAAGAGCTATTGACTATTTGCTATAAAATAGAAAAGGTATTAAGCGCTGGGTGCTTCCCGCTTCGCAAATGGAAGTTTAATTTTAATTATGACGACCCAGCACTTAAACAGTCTGACTCATTCAAGTCGTTATCATTGATAGATAACACAAGTTCGAAAACTTTAGGCTTGGGTTGGTGTAATGCCAATGACGAATTTCATTTTAGCACGCAATTAACTAACGACAATAAAGTAATTACTAAACGTTACATGATGTCTCATATTTCACAGATCTTTGATCCTTTAGGATTATTGAGTCCTTTTATAATTACAGCAAAAATTTTACTACAAAAACTATGGTTGTTAAAAATAGGTTGGGACGATCAGGTGCCTACAGCGATTGAAAGGGAATGGAATCGGTTCGCATCATCTGTACCTTATCTAAATAATATACGCACACCACGTCATGCAGTAGGTAGTAACCCGGCGCGTCGTGAATTGCATGTTTTTTGTGATGCATCGGAATGCGCGTATGGCGCTTGCGTGTACATACGTACAATCAACAACGATTCATCGGTTACTGTCAGGTTATACTATTCAAAAGGAAAAGTAGCACCGTTGAAGCCTGTCAGCATTCCGCGATTAGAGTTGTGTGGGGCCTTATTAGGTGCTAGACTTTACCGTCAAATAAATGAATCGCTTAATTTTCAATTTGATAATATCATGTTTTGGTCTGACTCGACTATCGTATTAGGTTGGTTGAAAATGGCGCCTAATTTGTTAAAAACTTTCGTGCAAAATCGAGTAGCAGAAATTCACGATATAACAAAAGACTTACCTTGGTGTCATGTGAGCGGAAAAAATAATCCTGCCGACTTAGTTTCGCGTGGTCATAAGCTAGAAGACCTAGCATCCTCTTCATTATGGTGGGAAGGACCGGAATTCCTTCATGATCGTGATTTTAATTGCAACAATGTCACTTCGCACCAGAATTCCGTATCACAGTATACAGAGTTACCGGAAGTAAAACCAGTTAGGTCTGTTAACATGTTGATCGCGTCTACAGATACGTCAGTATTCTCTTTTGAAAGATTTTCAAATTATAATCGCTTAAAGAGCACTTGTGCGTATGTATTACGCTTCATCAAAAACATCCGTAACAAAAACAATAAAATAAACGGAGTCTTGACTGTTGATGAACTAAGAGCGGCTGACACGACTTTAATGAGACTGTCTCAACAAGAATCTTTCCCGGAAGAATACAAAATATTACAGAATAAAGGCCGGCTAAAAAATAAACATGATTTAATAAAACTAAACATATTTTTAGATAGTGACAATGTCTTACGAGTAGGTGGGAGAATAAAACATTCCCCAAGCTTTTCTTTTGACAAGAAACATCCTATTGTGCTATCCTCGAAACACTGGCTATCAATGTTGCTTTTTCGGCATGAGCACAGGCGCCTGCAGCATGCGGGACCACAAGCTCTATTGTACAACACACGCGAAGCATACTGGGTAATAGGGGGTAGGAATCTTGCAAAACTTACGGTACATAAATGCATTATTTGTAAGCGATTGAGAGGTAAAACTTTATCTCCTATCATGGGAGATTTACCCGAACATAGAATCACTCCAACATTTCCCTTTTTACATTGCGGCGTAGATTATGCTGGCCCTGTGATGGTTTTAAACCGTAAAGGGAGAGGTTCAAAACTAATAAAATCGTACATTTGTTTATTTGTTTGTTTTGTGACTCGAGCGATACATCTGGAGCTAGTCAGTGACCTATCTGCTGATGCTTATCTTTTAGCATTAAAACGATTTATAGCACGGCGCGGTAAACCTGCTGAAATTGTCTCTGATAATGGTAGAAATTTTGTGGGACTTGCAAACGAATTTTCAAAGTTCATAACTAATTGTTCTAAAGACATTATCGAATACGCTACAAACGAAAATATCAAATTTAGATTTGTTCCACCGTATGCACCTCATTTCGCTGGATTGAGCGAGGCTGGAGTGAAGTCTTGCAAGCATCACATGTTAAGAGTAATTGGCAATGCGCACTTAACATTTGAAGAGTTTAACACGATATTAACTCAGATCGAATCCATCTTAAACTCCCGTCCTCTTAATCCCATGTCCACTGATCCAAATGATTTGCTTCCTTTGAGTCCGGCTCACTTTTTGGTTGGTCGTCTCCTAACAGCGCCTGCAACTGAACCGCTGACTGCTGTCCCAGTTCACCGGCTTACCCGTTACCAGAGGCTAGAACAGATTCGACAACATTTCTGGACTAGATGGAGTAAAGAATATGTCTCAGAACTGCAAACCAGAACAAAATGGAGAGAACAGAAAACTGATCTTCAAACAGGCACAATGGTTGTAATCAAAGAAGACAACACACCGCCTTTAAGATGGAAATTAGGGCGTATCATCTCTACTCGACCAGGCAAAGATGGAGTGTCCAGAGTAGCTGATATAAGAACCACTTCTGGAGTGATACGACGCGCTTTTCCTCGAATCTGTCCTTTGTTTGATGACCATGAATAATAGACATTGGACGCTGGTGCTTCCAAGGCCGGGGGCATGTTCCGTCGTGATTCAAAAGCTCAAAACATGACCATATATGGTAATGATGCACCCAACGCAGGCGACGATGACGTAGGCGTCCTGGATTGGTTGGCGCTGCTTCCTTCGGTGGGGCTCGGCGGCAACGACTACGCACTTTTTGAAAATCTACGCTTGCTCACTTACGTGTCTATCACCATCAAATATTGTATTTTAATTTCTAATAAACCAAATTTTTTAAGTTTAAATCGTCGCAGTCATTTATACGCCAGCTCATCAACAATTGATAACCCCATAACCGGTTTAAACCGGCGCAAACATGTTTGCGTGCAGGTAGTTTGCTGAAAATGCTCGAACTAGTTAATCTGCTTTACCCACTCTAAAGAGAAATAGAGACAGTAGAATCACATTATTTTAACAGAGAACTTATAAAGAACCAGCGAAAGGCTTTTCGCCTTATTTTATACAAACAAGTTGACAATTTGACAAAAAGAATTTCACGCTCTGATTATGTTTTTTCTCTTGATGTAACACAATAAACTTTATGCCTTTTTGTTGCATTTCAAAGAAAAAATAGAGTTTGCAGTGACAACAAAATGTGAAAGATACTCTTTTTACAAAATGAACTTTATTATTTCCATAAAATGCATACTCTAGCAAACCTACTGTGCTGTTGTAAATTTTACTCTACGATTGAAAACAGAATTTAATTTTCAACAGCTTCAAGCTTAATTTCTGTATCTAAAATTATCGAAAAATGTTTAATAAAATATCGAGATTGGGGAGGAAATTATTAAAGTGTATTAAAAACGTAAAACCTTCAAATTACAAACACACAGGTACATTCAGAATTGATATAAAAAATAACTCTTCGAGTAATTTGACTTATTCGAGTAATATTTTGAACACCGTTTCGAATAAATAGAGGATATATCGATTGAATCATTAACTGTTTTTTTTTACTCGCAGTTATAGGTAACAATGTTTCTGGGTTATTTTGTTTTCAATACCGCTAACGATGTATATTTGGTCTCTAGGGCATAAATACATAGATCCCAAATAAAAGTCAACAACATTCTCCTGCACCCACTTTCTGCATGACCTAAATTTATTTTAACACGTTCCGGGACACTATTCCAGACACAATAGATGTTTTATTGTTTTCACGCCTGTAGGCGTTCACTGTCCCGGAACGTGTTAAGTATGATTTGGAGTTCATGCTTTTAGCATTGCGTCCACTGTTGTACAAGCTTTTACGTGCAGTAAAGTTTTTAAATTAATAAAATAAAACCAGTGTGATTACAGTAAATTTTATATTATTACTAACATACCTAGATATATTGTGTTTAGGCGTTCCATTTGATCCGAGTTATGTCTTTAGCTTGTTTTGTATTTTAACTAAAAACAGTATATTAATGTACTAAGAATCATTTATTATTGAAGTAAGAGTTGAAAATGCTTTTAGTAAGAAAAGGTTGCAAATAAAAGTTGTTGCAAATAAAACAAAAAATATCTACTAATAATATTATTAAATGAAAATGCAGTCTTGCTTCTCATATTTGTACCAAATCATTAATGTTAACATAGATGAAAGCTCAACTTGATGATAATAAGTGTAGGTATTCTGTCAGACAAAAAAATATTTAACCTTTAATATCTTCACACAACCACAAGCCTTATCTATCACTTCAGAAACTCCTAATAACTTTGTCCAAAGTAAACGAGCATTCATTAAGTTACCACCAAAAACGAAGCGCAATTTTCATGGCGATCCTAATGAACCGCTCAAGAGGGTAAGTTCAAGCCGCGAAGTAAGCGCTCAATTTAATACGAGAGACTAATGCGCCTAAGTTACTAAGTTACTGGGTTAGTGAGCCACTATTACCGAGATTTAATACAAGATGTTTTCAAAATACATGTTAGTAGAGCTACTCAGAATCAGCAACTTAAGAACTTTTTCCTAGAAATATGGGTCAAAATATGTCAAAACAACGACTCTCCGTAGAAATTGGAGTACCTTCTTTTCTAAGGGGTAGTTTTGAAACACCTTGTATATACCTTCCTAGAGGATCAAAATAATATCCCGTCAAGGAATAATGCAAGGATCCCTACTCACGTAAACACGAACTTGCGTTTGTGTGTGGTATGTTTATGTTTGTGTGTGTGTGTGTGTGTGTGTGTGAGGAATGGCAACAATCAACAATCGGACCCAATGTTTTAAAAAGAGATACGAAATTAATTAGCTCCTCTATTGCCACCTTGAAACAAATCAGACACAATGTTTTATTTGTATTATCTCGCGAAGGCAATAACACCAGTGTTCTTTTCATGACATATTTCCATTGTTTCAAAAACAAAGGCATAGTAATTAAAATCAAGTGATTGCTCTACTTTCTGAACTGCTAAAGTAAACAACTTGGAATGGGCCACAAATTGGGCTCTTAAGTAAGACAGAGAAGACAAATGAGACTTAGTAGCTTAGTGTGCAAGGTACCGAAACTCTGACGTAAAAGTTCGCTCCATTTTCAGTATATTTAGAAGCGGGTTGATAGGTTTTTCAAAGGACGTCCACAGCTGAACATAGGCCTCCCCCACGGTTTTCTACAGGGTGTTATTGCAAGGGGGCGCCAAATTTTTAGAGGTGAATTAGACTGTCAATATGAACAACTTTTACTATGGGGTCATGGTTAAAATCTTAAATAAAATTTCAGGTTCCCCATACAAAATCAGTCAACTACATTGACAATAATGTATGGAGAGGCAGAAATAAAATTAATAATTGAATGATGGTCCCATAGTAAAAGTTGTTCATATTGATGGTCCCTTTCACCTCCAAAAATTTGGCACCCCCTAGCAATAACACCCTGTATAGCGACCGGTTGTGAGCGATCTGCATCCAGTGTGATCCTTCAATCTTATCAAGGTAATCTGTCCATCTTGTCGGTGGACGTCCTACGCTTTTGGTCGAAAAGTCAAAAAAAAAAATCTTAGCCCGAATCAAGCCTTGAACAAATTCACGGAACTCATTCGTCATTTAGCTATGCGTTTATTTTGGGACACCTTGATTTATTCACATTAAAAAATCAATCTTTAATGAATTAATTTTATTATTACCTATAGCTATCTCTTAAGGTATTCAAATTTATCTTCACAATTCGTAAACATCCATCTCATACTATTACGAAAACAGAAAAATAACTTTGCTCGAAATAATATTTCCTCTATAAGGTGTTAAGATAATATGATTGGATCTTGTTTGTCGCTGTGTTTGATTAAGGGTAAGCGCTCACTTATTCAAATCAGTCACTTACATTTACATCATCACCTAGTTTTGCTGCAGAATTTGTCGGACATCCGAGTTAGGTCAAATGATTTGCTGACTATTTGTACCTATTTACAATCAGTAGCCAATTTTTTTATCGTCAAATTATGATTTCTTTTTAAAGCACATGTTCTATTACATAATAATATTATCTGCTTAAAAGCGTTTTTTTTTTACAGATTCTTACAAAAAAAGTACAGCTAGAAACCTTCAATGTAAACAGTGCCCTTAGTTGTGTGGGTGTAGAAATGTGTAGTAAATAGTTCTTGTTTACGATACGACCTAATGATAGCCAGATCCTAATGCCTTTTATGATTTTCTTTCTCTAGGTATTATAGCGGTAAAAAAATTGTTGGAAATCAATATACCTTCCAAACGGATTCAAAAGATAGTGTTTTAATCTGATAATGCCTAGTTTTGTTCAAAATCTAAAATGTAATATTGTAAGGTGTTCCATGTGAAGTGTAGAATAAAAATACCCTACATTTTGATCTACTCCTCCACAAACAATCGCATAAAATTTACCATGTTTTACGCAAATAAACGTTTCTATTCTGTTCTATTCAAACACCTGCAATGCAAATAGCTCCACAACACCTAAAACTTTCCCGTTTACTGCACAAAGCTTTCTTCCCCCAAATATTAAATCAACGCCATCTATCCGCAGGCACGGTCAAAACTACCCAAGAAGAGACGACGAGTGCTTCCCGTCGAGCAACCACGACGAAAGCGCGACGCTACCGCCTCCAACCGGCGGGTGAACGCAGTTAAACATCCCGTGGTCCTGAAGGAACTTTCTCCGGGCAGCAACAAGTTTGGTGAGTATGTAGTTCGGGTAAGGCGGCAGAGATGGCGCTTTTAGAGATACGCAGACTTTCATAGCTTTGATTTTTCAGAACTACTACTTTTTCAGGGCTAACTTTGCGGTAAATACTTACAAGACAGCTTCGAGATGTTTATGAAAATGTGTTTACAGTTACCTACTCGAAATTGTGTACATTAACGTTCTACCAATATCCTACGGTCAGCAAAAAAGTTTATAAAATAATGTCAAGTTGACAACATAAAACTGCAATTATCATGCTTCATCAATTTTAATAAGACCTCTAATCGAAACTAAAGACTATTGCGAATGAAACATGGTTTACCTAGACATTAGAAGAACTTAACGATTTTTGTTTTAATGATACTGCATGCAAGTAGGTATCAAAGTCACCACCGTCTTTCCACTTTAAGAGCCAAAATTGCTTGCACTTCACGTCGTCTTTTGTTTAAAGCCCGTTTTTGTTCCGGGCATGCAAGCAATTTTCGTTTGAAAGTGGTTAGGCGGCAGAGACCATGACCTAGATGTTTCGTGTCAATTCCAGGTGTAAACGGCATGAACATGATCAGCCTAGCTCTGCAAGGGCCGCCGACCCTGCTGCGACCACCGGCTACAACAGCACAGCCACTTCAAGCAAGAGCACCGATTGGTAAAGCACACATCATTATACTACAATCTTCTGAAAATTCGCCGCCTAAACGCATTCTGTAGAGCTGATAATAATTAATATTTATTTGCTTTTGTAAAAGAGTTAAGTACTCAAACATACTCTTGGGTATGTATTTTAAATATGATTTTCCTTTCTGTAGTCAATCGTTATGTTTGCAAAATTTGATTAGGTATTAAAATCAAATTTTGTTTAATTTTAACAGGTGGTATAACGATTCGTTGCTTTTTTTTTGTCTAGAGTCAAGAGCTTTTTCAATACTATTTTCATTATTATATTTTTGCTAAATCGAATAGTCTGGGGCGAATATCCGTTAAAATTACAAAGACCATGTTTGGCCGTATCGCACCAATATTCATGCCTGCCTCCTAAACTCAAGCTCTCGTAACATAACTATAAAAAAAACTGTTCTTCGATGTACCAAATTTCCAATCCAACAACCTCTTATATTTTGTTTTCCATACTCAGTGTGTAGAATGTGTACCTAAATAGTTACGGTTTGAGCAGTTTGCATGAACACAATAGTAATAGTTTTATAGAGTAGATATTAAAAATAAAAAGTACCTTTTAGCTACATGGAACATAGTTGGTGTACTACGCGGCACAATAACTGAAATAGATAGGTACCCACTTACAGAACAATAATAATGAGTTATTTGACACCTATTCAGAGAAAACCAGAACGAACTTAATACAAGGCTTTCAATAGTTCACTTGCAATAGGCTTGCCATTATTGATTAATCGATTCCTTTAATCGATTCTTGTTTTCTTTTACCAACTAAGCACCTAGCCATAGTCCATCCATCTCACATAAGACTGTTCTCTTTCAGTTGAGAGTCCAATCATCAACACGCAGTCTGGGGCCATATCCTTAGCGTCATTGCAACCACCTCTGATGACCGCCCCACCCCTGCAACCGAGACCTGCAACCACCGGCTCCCTAGACCTGATGCTACCTCTGCAACCAAAGTTACTACCCGGTTACAACCTGCAATCATCATTTCTCTCCAGCACCCTATCAACAGTAAGACCACCAGACCTTAAGGACGAATTCAAACCTAGCGTAGATATCATAGTCGAGAAAACAGAAAGCATCTCAGATTGTTCTGCCCGTGATAGTACTGTAGATGAAAAGAGTTGTGAAAATTTAGATAGGATATCCGATGTTCAGGTCAGTGTAGATAGTATAGAAACAAGTGAAAATTGCAATGTAGTTAACGATGCGTATAATGCAACAGATAACGAATCTTACAAAGATGAAATCAATTCGAATATTATAGACACTAAAACAGTTGACACTAGTTTAGTTAGTAGTTCAAATGATAATAGTCCCAATAACAATTCTTATTGATTTGTTATTTAATGTTACTTGTAAAATAAAAATAATTTTCTAGTTGTGAAACCCCAAACTAGTATTATGAAGTCTCCCATTAGACCTATTGAAAAATTAACGATACGAAGATTTTCTCTTTGACTAGATATTTAAATTTTATGTCAATTTCACGGGGCTAATTCTAATGCAAAATCAGGAAAACAAAAACAGTGGTAAAAAAGAGCTAAGGCATCAAATAGTATGGGAAAAGTACATTAAATATATAAAAAGTATGTTTATACAATTTTACAGCAGCAGGATTAGCCCCTTGTGCATTTTAATTGTCATTATTGAAAAAGTTAATGGTGTTGTTGTAAAAAATAAAGTTGTATACTAGATGAATAATTTTTCTAATCATCCTACATACCATGACGACCAAAGTAGCATAGCGAGTAGGGTAAACAAAGTTTTGTATATTTTGTAAAGTAAATGAAAGACGTAACAGTGATCAAGTGTACATTACTGTCAATGTGTCAAAATGAATTAAACTTAAATCTTCCAATTAAACTTCTTTCAGTAAAAAATATACGATTATAATAATATGTTCTACTTCCAACATGTGGTTTAGGAATTTTTGAGCTATCTAGATCATCTTTGAACAATTTAAAAACACATCCTAAAGGAGTGATATAGTGTTTAAATAAAACTGATAGGTACAGTAAAAAGTCGTTTAAGAATTTAAGGAAAGGTTAATTTCCATTTAGAACTTTTAGTATTGGTTTTACGAGATAATGTTTTTTTATTGCTGTAGTACCTATATTACTTAAAGAGGTTTTACATTTTCCAACTAAACCCCACGCTTATTTATATTGCTACTCGGCAACAGGTGCAAATCAAAATATTGTAGAGCTAAAATAGTTGTCTTTTAAAGTTTTAATATTTCTTGTTTTAAACGGTAAAGTTATCGGTTTTTCTGTTATCCCTACCAAATGTATTCGGCCACAATATGCCTGGCTTTCAGACATTAATTCCTTCCATTGTGTGCGGAAAACGACGTTTTTTCCATTTTTTACAGTAGAAACTAGAAAAACTGGCATTTGGTGGCGTTCATTTCAATTCATTCGATTCTACTTGAAATATGTGTTATTTTTTGTTATAAAAAATGTCATTATGAAATAAAAAGCTTCAAAATACGAGTATAGCATGAACAAAAATGTTATTATCATGCGTAAACACTAATGTGTATAAGCATCAAGACAGACACATAGAAATTCACTTCAAAATATAAACTTAAATAATTATTCTGATGATTATAGCTGATTAAATTTTCTTTAAAAGATTTAAATAAAATATGTGCCAATCTATTGGAAATTGTAGATAATGAGAAATTGTAATTTACATAGATATAGTATCAAAATGGCTGTTAAATATTATTATTAAGTAGTATGGCTGGAAAGATTTATATTTTCGATTTTTAATATTTTTTTATTAGAAAGGTGCTGAGTTTAAAATGTGCTCTACTAATCTTTAATTGAGTATTGCGATCGCAATTCTATATTGCATGTATTGTGTTTTAATATTTGTTATATTTCTGATTTAAACTTTCGGTAAAAATTATAAAATAGCACTCAGAAATGACAATTACTATTTTCGACATGAACCTACTTTTTCATTGAATAGTTGTTTCTATACAGATTTAAAAAGTTTGGCTAAAAATCCACGTACTTTTTTTCTAGCCATACTTGTTTATAACATAATTACAGTTTCCTTAAATTGTTAGAATACTAACACTAAACTAGGTCTAGTATATTTTTCTATTGTTAAAGATTATTTTCTTTTTCTTATAATAACCTGTGGTGTGCTGTTGAGCCTGGTATTTGATGAAAGCCTTGAAAATTGTTTTAACCGTTAAACTTAAACAGTTCATAAAGTAAAAAAAAAATAGTTTATAAAGTAATTAATTAAATAAATAAAGCCCACAGTTAGTGCGTTTAAACATTACCTATATTTTGTTTTCCTTATTTTTTTCTACTAACCAATGTTAAAAATAAAAGTGTTTAAATTTTGCTTAGCCTTTTCAAAAATGCCAGGCTTTCACCAGAAAATAAAAGATTTTCTTGTTAACTTGTTGGAAAGATTAAGAGTTCAAGTATACATATTTTTTATTGTATCCCATGTTTTATTGTTTGAATAAACCAAAATTGACGAGAAATATTTTTTTCATTCAATTTAGAGTGAAATTTAGTTTACCCGTACCCCAATCATGAGAAATGAAAATTCGTATGGAAATTGGAATAGCACCCCTGAAGTTGCGTAAAGATTTTTTATAAAATATGGATTTTGACTTTTCTCGATACGCTTACGCAGTCGATGGTTTTTCGCGATTGGGGTACTGATTCCATTTTTACACCAAAAATGTAGTTATTATTGTGTTATAGAATACGTCAAATCGGCTTACTCGGAGACAAACAAATCAGATCATATCTGATAGAACGTCCTGCGGAGATGAAACGTATACAGGGTATTGTTTTGGTCAGCGAAGAGCGACTCAGGGGTGCTTGTACAAACGATAATGATGCAAAAAATAATTTAAAAAAATATTTGAAATGGAAAAAACCCACAAAATCAATTTTTCATTACGATATAGTGGGCGAGTCAAAACCTTTAACACCAGGTCGCCTACTCGTAGCTTACTAGCTACAGCGTAGTATTTCGTAGATACGCGCGAGCTACGCGCGAGGGTGTGAGTTTCCCCATTCATTTTGTTTTTTTTTTAGCAGGTTGTGTAGAGGTTTTCTCTAATAAAACTTGCATTTTTTTGCATGTTATGTTAATGGCTTTTGTGGGCCTAACGGAAACATAAGGGATGAACCTTGTTTTCTGACAGAAAACTATGTGAATGTGTTTTTGCAACAAAGGAAATTAATACCATAAATAGGTAGAAATCGTCCCCTAGTGTTTGAAATTGAAATTTCGCCCATAGACGGGATAAACTTGTTAAAATGCCGCAGGCTCCGGCTCTTTAATGAAATTTCTATCCCACAGCCTCTAATCAATGCACGGCCAAATATTGACAGGAACAAACCACTGGACCGTTGGTTAGATATGACAGCCAGTCTATGTCTTCCTGGTTTAGAAGACGAAGAGTAGCTATTAGAAACTTTAGTATCCACTGATCTGCTGGAGCCATGTTGTCATCTGTAGGCAAAAATAATTTAAAATCACCTCATGCCACTTCATTAATTTTTTATTTCAATATTTTCTCTAGCAAACGACGGGTTTTTCAATTCCGACACGGTCTATGGTGCGGCAAACTTGCCTAGGAGAAGTTATTCTCTCGTGCTTTCATGATGACGCACAACATACATTATAATAAGCTTACTATTTGTCTGCATAATGAAAATGTGATACAAGTGTTTTGTGTAAAAATAACGTATTGTAAAATCTAGGTTAGAATACAGAAGCTATCCCGTCAAAACTTGAAACCAACACTAAACACACTAAAAATGTACGTATTAAAATTCAGGATCATATTGAATCTAAAAAATGCTGACAGAAGACGACTAAAAATATTACGTAAATGCAACGTGGTATTAGATGTCACCACTTTAGTAATGGAATAGTGTTTCTATCTTGGCTGTGGTTTGTGTTTGCTTGACGTAATAAAGGCCTCCGTCTAAGCCTAAAGGATTTGATGAAAATAGTCCATTGTCATTTGCTTGTTAGTTCCTTCACAGGGTTGTTTATCAACCCACTATTTCATACTTAAGTACATGGAACATATATTGTTTTACACTTTCATGATACAAACATAAGATTTATTCCGCGATCATAGGCGCTTGCAACGGTGCCGAAATATCGGAAGTTCAGATCATAAATAATAAAGGTAGGTAGACTTGTGTATTGCGTACCTACACACATGTGCACTGTAATATTTTCTGCTTAGTGAACATTAAATATTTGTTTTAAACTTTCATGGTCACTAACATTAGAATAGTTAGATACGGGATAATAAGGTACATGGTAGCAATCCCGTATCTAACTATTCTAATTAAATATTTGATTATATGCAATCATGTAGATAAATTTCATTCTTCCCAATTCATTCTAATCATGATATAGAAAATCTTCTAGCAATTATCAAGTTAATGTTAAAAAACTACAAACACAAGTTCTGAGTAAGACCGGAGCACAGTGCCTGCCGCCCACCACATTACGCGCTTACGCGCAACATTTACGCGCTACGGTTTTTCGCCGTGGAAATCTACGGCGCGGCGCCGTGCTACGGCACGTTTTTTCGCCGTGGATTTCTGCGGCGCGGCGCCGCGCTACGGCACGAATTTGCGCCGTAGTACGGTACGGCGCCGTGCCGTAGAGATGGGGCCGCGGCCTAAGACTCTTTAATAAACATTTATCATTATTTCGAGTACTTATTTCACTCAAATTGTAGTCATTGTGAAACCTTTATCTGTTGCACAACCGTTTGTCTGTATTTGCAGTTTTAATTTCGCTATTCATACTCGTAGCACCAAAACTGAGAATGCAAACAATGAATGAACAAATAAAAGCATTAAATTTTGAGGGGTCCTTAACTAGCTTTGTTTAATAAGGAAAATATGAAATATCAACACAAAGCCGCGGGACTTCGGCCAAGTGTAGGGAGAAAACATTTGGAGGCAACCGCGGTCGTTTTTATAATACCCTTCACAATGAACGCTTTTAGCATTTAGAGGATGCGAAGCAATGCATATTAAGTGCATGCTGCAATCTACAGGCGAGTACACATGAGTGAAAAGTTTGGATGCTGGTGTGGACATTACATCTTTACATGATTACGTTTAAAGTTAAGAAATTTTGAATTTGGCAATTTAAGAAATTTTGATTTTGGTCGTGTAGTAGCTAACCACGCGTCCAAGGCGTTGCCACTTCGAGGTCCCGGGTTCGATTTCCAGTCGGGTCAATATAGGAATCATAAATTTTCTATATTGTCTTAAGTCTGGGTGTTGTGGTACCACCGGTTTCTGATTTCTATAACACAAGTGCATTAGCTACTTACTTTGCGATTAGAGCAATGTATGTGATAAGTGTAAAATTTTTATAAAAAAAAGCTGGTTTATTTTTAATGCAATCATTTTATTCGAAAATTATAATGATGACAGTGACGGTGCTTTGCACTTATTTAGTGGAACTAGCCTTACGCTGCTGAAGAATAACTATAGTCCGCGTTTTTGGATAATGAATTGTGAGGCCACCTGAATGTCAATAGAGGTAGGAAAATGAAGCAGGCCGCTTTTCAGGTAAGCACAAGTGAGATAAGCATAATACTGACAGGACTCCGTTAAAACCACGCCGATTACAGTATCAATGAAATCTTATCATAACTTTGTTTACTTTAAACAATAATTTTGTTTTTATAGTCATTATGGATTCGATTCCTTGTATGACACAGTTGCATTTTACAAGTGTTATTTTTATTAAGTTTGTCTACTTTATTAAAAAGATTGAGAAATCTGCGAGGGCTCGATTTTTACCATTTCATTTAAGAGATGGTGCTGGTAGAAGCTGAAAACGAGACAATACACTGATACGTTTCTCAAGAACACTATTAGGTACAGATAGTGTGCTCTGAGCCCAAGCTGGTGGGAGGCAGAACAAATGAAACGGCTAATGAGCGCGAGCGAGCCCAATTACTGGGGAGCGCCGCGCGCGATAACACGGCCTGCGGATTTATGTGTTTGCCAAATGTTTTTGTTTAAATCTGGATGTATTTAAATATAAATGGTTCGCTTACTATTTTATATGTGAGAAAATATTAAAAACGTAATGACCTGCTACTTCAGCGACACTTGGTCGACACAAGGTCTGTGGCATCATACGGATTGCATACTGGCATCATAACGGATTGTATTCGGAAACAGGAGGTCTACTACGAAAAACGAAATCCGGCAAAACGATAATCGTTTTGCGGATCTGAAGCATTTCATAGTAAGGATTCCATACTTAAAATGTTTCAGATCCGAAAAACGATAATCGTATTGACGGATTTCGTTTCGTTGTTCGTAGTAGGCCTTCAGAACGCTGACGATCTGTTCAGTGGGCATAGTAGAGCGTATTATGTTGCTTCTTGTGTCTGATATGTTCCTAGCATGGTCATGGTATGATACAGTGTACGCTCCTAGCACAGTCATGGTATGATACAGTGTAGTGTGCAGAAACCATTAACAACACCACGTCAACAGCATCTGAAAGGCAAGTCGACGACGTGAGGACAGTCAGTCAACAGCTGACTATAAAGACTAACAATGTAGCTTTACGTATGTATAAGGTGATACAGTTTAAATAAACCAAGGAGATAGGCGTGTGTTGTGTCACTGGTAACTGCATCACACTATGTAATTACTCCGCCAAGCGACACTCACTTCGTTATGATCGTTTTTGCGATAGTGTTGTTCGCGATACGCGAAGCTTCCTAATTAATTGAAAGGGATAAATAGATATTATAATACTTACATGCTAAACAGTCGGTATCTTTTGTCTTCTTCCTGTAGCACTTGGAGGGGGCACAATTTAAGTCCGCTTTTCTTAGTAAATGATATAATATTATGCAATAGGTACCTATATTGTTTCCCATCCAATGTTTCCTTTAAAACACCGATTATACATAAAATACCGAAAATGGACGATATTTGTCTAGAAAACCGCGGAGCCCTGCTCCTAACCGATCCGAATGTTTTGACAACTCAACTAACTTTTTTTTTTCAATACCCTACAAAATTTATTATTTTCTACCTTCTAATTTAACGAAAGTTTTGGCTATAAGTTTTATTATTCTAGCATTTTCTTCGGAAGATGGCAGTTCGGGTATACCAATATGCAGGGAGATATTTTTTGAAGCAGATTGGTATGTTCTTTTTTAAGAAATGTTGTCACTCAGACTTAACGCTCGATTGCCAAAAAACACTTCGGTATTTATATAATAAACAAATGCACAAATATCCAATTAAAATTATGTTTTGGAATGTGAATAAGAAAAATAATGAGGAATATTAAACGAGTAAACAAACCTGTACTAAGCAATAACAGCCAAGGTTGCAGGGTTTTCAGAACTCTAACACACAGAGCGCGAATTCGATCAATGATTTTATACTAAACTAGCGATCCCGTAAACATCGTAGATTAACACTGGATGCAGAGCGCTTACGGCCGGTCGCTGTGGAAAACCGTGGAAGAGGCTTTTGTTCAGCAGTGGACGTCCTTTGGCTGAGTATGATGATGATGATACTAAATTATATTTTTAAGTGTTACAAATTATAAATTTTTCTTTTCCTTTTTCTTTTCCTTTTTCTTTTTCTTTTTCTTTTTTTTTTTTTTTTTCTTTTTCTTTTTCTTTTTCTTTTTCTTTTTCTTTTTCTTTTTCTTTTTCTTTTTCTTTTTCTTTTTCTTTTTCTTTTTCTTTTTCTTTTTCTTTTTCTTTTTCTTTTTCCTTTTCTTTTTCTTTTTTTTTCTTTTTCTTTTGTAGACTTTTGTGAGCGTTTGTCTGTTGGTGTATGTGTGTGTGTTTGTGATGTCCTTAATCAATAAAAACTTTTATTTCTTCTTTTCTTTCTTTCTTAAATTATATCTATATCTGATTAAGATACGATGGTGAAAATAGTGGATGATATACTGACGTCTTGTATGAAAGATAATACAGAGCGCCGATCTCAGATAAAATGGGAGCAGTACAAAGAAATAATGATAAAAATCATATTTTTAAGCACAATTACATTCGTATTTATCAACCCTATACGCAGTGACGAAGAAATTAAAAACACAGAAGTCCTTTTTCCAATACTCCGAAGAAAGCATTCAGGAAACCCATTAAGAGATATTAAATTCCTCTTTCAATTGGTCAGACGACCATTTTTCCAATTAACTCCACAAATTCGTGCTTTGAGTCCGTTCCGTATACTAATAAAAATTCGTGATTTTGATTGATTCGAAAATATTGTGTTTGTTAAGACATTTTAAAACTCAATAAATGTATTCCAACTGTAAAAACAGTTAAAAAAATCGAATACATTTTATTGGTGTAAAATCTGCAACTCCAATATAAACTTGAGATGTATATTTTTCATGAGACTGTACCATCCACTCGTTAAAATAAAAAAAATAACAAAGTCTTGTCTCTTTGTAGAGTTACGGTACAATCCACAAAGCCAACATATCAGGTTACCCAATATTTGAGCAAACTAGCCCACACAAGTGCATAAGATTCCACAGTGTGCTGTAGTCCGTACGT
This sequence comes from Pyrausta aurata, assembly GCA_963584085.1. Taxonomy (NCBI): domain Eukaryota; kingdom Metazoa; phylum Arthropoda; class Insecta; order Lepidoptera; family Crambidae; genus Pyrausta; species Pyrausta aurata. Next base: position 1,496,525 of record OY757269.1, on the reverse strand, counting down.
ACTTCAGTTTAAGCCTGCTTTGACTCTTCACATTTCTGGGGCCACAGTAGTGGGCCACCAAAGCCTAGCCTAACCTAACCTAACCTACTGTTTCTCGAAGTGCTTCGTCTGTTTTTAAACGTTTGTATAACTTTTTTAAATATTTATAAACATTACGTAGACATTAAAGCTTTTGAATTTTTTTTCCTGAAACGTGTTCGGTTTTCAAAAGTTCATTTTACTAGTTAACCATAGCAAGAATATTCTCATAAAACTTAGGTTGCGATGCCTTTAATTAAAGTGTCCCGGTAATGAAAACTTTGTCGGCTCATCTGCATTTTAGTTTAAGTTTATTTTTTTTCTAGTATAACTTAGATTAGAGTTTTCTCTTGTAAAAACTCTAGCATCGACTTTTAATCAAGAGAAACCTGAATACCTGCTGATTTATATGAAAAATCTTGTATTACATCATTAATAAATAGTTACGATTTGTAATAAACTCGTTATTAGGTTCTTTTAATTATGAATCAAACTAGGACACTCACGGCCTTACCAAAAATAGTTAAACTAGTTTTATTGGACCACTTTTTAAATATAATATCACAAGTTAAAAAGTCCACGTCAATAAAGTCAAATGATATAATGGCTATATACTCGTACATTTATTTGAAGCTGCGTAGTATTTAAACTGTACCTCAATGACGAAAACGTACAAAAAAAGCATATCGAGAAATGTCAAGATCCACATTAAAAAGTATTTTTTTTACGCACCGCCTCAGGGGCGCTAGTCAAATTCCCATACGTACTGACATTTCTCGATACGCTTACGTAGTCGATAGTTTTTCGTGATTGGGGTACAGTAGACCAAACCTTGTTTATTTATTTGTGGTAAGGCTGTTACTCTTTGCAAGTGTGCTAACCTTTTCGTATCTAAATAGTTTGTTTTCATATCATAAATCAGCATATAGCCTTTATAGAAGTTTGACCTTTTTTTACTAAGTAACCGTTTTAACCTATAACGCCACTTCAAAACTTTTAACAGAGGTTTAGAGCTACGACGTACATTTATTCAATACGCTCAACCAATCACCCTCTCATGTATATTAGGTACCTCAATTGATGTTATCCCAACCAATTCTAAACGTACGTATCTATTTCAGGGATGATCAAATTCAACTAATTTCTAAAACGCCACGCCATTCAGATATCAAAAGCCCTCAACAAATGGGACGGGGCAGGGCTCAAATAAGTGATTAGTTGAGTGATTCAATTCAACACTTAACTAAGGATGGGCGATAAACAGTAACCCAATCACGAACATTTGACGTATTTGTCACGTAATCGCAGCAAATTTACGTCAGTCAGCCATTCCCGTGTCGTGTAGTAAGCTCGAAAGCATTTCGCAGGTGACGTCACAGTAACGTAAGTATGGCACGTTCTGAAACAAGCTAAGCGATGTATTTTATTAAAACTATTGAAATATATTACGTTATTCGAGTGTCCAAATTTTAGTTTGTTTTACGTTCGATAGAGGCGCTTTCAAATTCTTTTACAAATGATTACGTTACTATACGAATACTTCGACGCAATTATTTGTGATAGGGGTACAGAAACCTTACTTATCGGGTGTAGATGGTGAAGGGAAAACATAGAAAAGGCATTTCTTTTGTTACAAATAATGCTTATGTTAGTTAGCCGTTTCGTATCATAGTACCTATATCATTCGTTTTAACAAGTACTTTCTTGGTAAAACCGTGATACATATTGCGGAAATAATTATAATAATAAATTTTGATTGGGTTGCTAATCGGTCAAACATTATTTGTATCAAAATTAACTCAAATAATGTTTGTCTTTAGAACTGGCACAAAAGGTAACATAATGAATAGATATAAAATAATTAAGGAGCAATGAAACATAGTAAGTCAACCCTTGTACAATATTATTTTGTGCAATAATGTCTTATAAAAAACATTGTCATGACTGAACATGATTTGAAACTGATGTGTCTAATAAAATACCTAAGTATATTGCAAAAAAACATAATCTTAGCATATGAAAAAAAGTAAGCTTATTAAATCCCACTGCTGGGCAAAGACATAACCTCAACCTACAGACCTACCACGCGGGCGGGAATGTTAAATTGTACAACCAAAAATCTTGTTTATCTGAATAAGGAACGGGTGGTGGAAATTTAGATTGTTCTAAGATTTCTCATTTACCGACTTAAGCACATGAAGTTCCGAAGCTCTAAATGGATGAGTTGGTAAGACGAAGTGCATTAAGCAATCAATAGATGGCGGTGTTTAGTTTGTAGCTGCTCTACATTGCGCTAAGTTTAGATTATGTTATGGTTTAGTTGAATCTATTAGATAAATTGTGCGTAAATTGTGAACTTATGTTGCGATATATAATGAGTATACTGTCACTTTTCAGATACGATCTATTTTATCATCACTTACCAATATGTGATATCTCGGCCAAATGTGTGGCTTTTTATACAAAATAAATATCTCCTGCCTTAGCTGATGTCTGTTGCAATTAACCTTACCGGAATTTTTAATGCAATAGCAACAAAAATGACGGATCTGAGTATAGAGTCTACACTCTCTGCCTCTTTCGGCGGGTCATCCAAGGGATCAACGATTTATTTCAGATCCAAGCCCGAGCGTGAGTCATTTCAATATGGAAATCGGGTAATTTGTTCGTGTGATAGATGTTTTGGGGATTAAGGGAGTAACTTATTGATATTAAATTGTAGGATAGAAAGACCTTGGGTGTTTGGGGAAACGTGAACTTATTGGGGTAAGGTGCCTAGCTGTGTTTTGAATGTTATTGGATATGGGATGAAATGATATGTTAGATTGGGCCAATGGACTGCAGCAATGTTGAAAAGTCTTCAAATCGTTTATTCTTGCATGTTTACTCTTAAAATGGTATATACGTACATACTTATAAATAGCTCGTATGTACAGGTTATGTGACGTCTTTGCTGGTGCCCAGTATGCTCGCAAGTATAGGTGGCAAGTAACATTTCGTAAAAAACTTGCGTGTTATGAAGGAAAATTTTGAATTCGTTGGTTGGTGGTTAAAAGGTGAAAAAATATAAATAAACGAGACACAAGCAGTAGTAAAATGGTTGGCCAGTCAAGGGATGGACACTAGAAATTGTATTTTACACCATTTTACACTGAACAAGCTATAGTACGTTAATTTAGTATGATAATGACAATTATGATAAATATAAGAGTTGTCTTGGTTTCGAACTAAGGAATTTTCTTGGATGTATTACGAATACCAGACAAAGATAATGATGTAGAAGTCTCTCATAAATACCTAAATACATAGAAACATCCACGACTTAGAAACAAATGTGAGTGCTCATCACATAAACATTTGCTTCGTGTAGGATTTGAATCCACGACCGCCGGCATAGTAATCAGGAGCGCTAACCACTACACCAAACGCGAAGATGCCTTTTCATCTTTATATTCTTACACAAAGCAATACTTGTTCATCCAATTAATTACTTTACACCATTTTAAGGAAATTTAATATAAACTAAAATTACCCTATAACAATAAACTCAAAAACGCTTCAAAGATGGCCGACAGTTAAGTGGAAGTAATTGTTGGGTATAAAAGGCGAATTAAAAGCTGGTATCCCTTAATACCGCTGTTCAACGCTTTGTTTGGCGGCTTATTGCTTTTAACTTTGATATCTTTTAGGGAGAATGATTACGGTAAATCCGATGAGATTAGTTGAGTAGAGAGCTGTAGATTATAAATAGGTAAATATAAATATGCGCCAACCAATCCACACAACAATTGTTTGGTTTCGAATTAAGGAATTTTCTTTCTTGTGTTACGAAGTACCAGACAACGATGATGACGGGGGTGTCACCCATAAATACTTAAATATATGACAATAATAATCCCCGTAGCCGATTTCGACTACGGTAACCAGTCACAACGACTAACCGACTGCGCGGGACATATTATAGTGCACAAGTGTGTGCGCAAACACAGGTGCACTCTCTATTCCTTTCACTCTCATAACCCGATAGGACAGTAATCTGACACGACCGGAGAGAGATCAGGCGCAGGACCAACGGCTTTACGTGCTTTCCGGGGCACGGGGGTAAATTACCGCAAATTTTGTTAAATATATATGACATCTATGACTTACGTACAAATGTTCGTGCTCATCACACAAAAATATGCCACTTGCAGGATTCAAACCCGCGACCGCTGGTTCAGTAGTCAGGAGCGCTAACTACTGCACCAAACGTGACGAGTCTCTTCTTAGCAGCAAAGGAAATTGCAATGATAGTTTACAAATTGTACTATTCATCAGCCTTTCTTTCTGGATATGATCAATTTTTGTTTTAATAGCTAGAGCTACTAAAAAGCCTTTATAAATTAACTGTACTTAGAAGATATTAAATAGAGTATAAAAAAACCCTATTATTATACACTACTACTATAAAATTATTTTTTTTAAGCCTTATGACCTACAAAAAAATTAGGAAGCTGGATCTGAACTAGATATTGATAATAAGTTCTCGTTAGCGTTAACTGTCAAATACTTCATACTAAATGACGTTTCACATGAATGTCTTCGTTAGTTTGTGCTTATTTGTTAATTGTGAAACAGACCCTTAACCTATTTATTATAATAATCCTTTGTTATCGTAGGCCCAGACACAGACATTTTTTATAACTATACGCTATACGCACTAAAACACTATAAATCATGAAATATTCATGAAGTTGTAATACGAGATATGAAAAAACTTCTTAATTGCCATTATCATCAACATTACTCATGTAGAATAATTAAGGTTATAATGCATAATTTTTTTCTTTACGCTCAATTTATAACCTGTAGCCACAGTGTACATTGAATGCCGTAACTTCATTTTTATTTTTAGAAGGGATTCATGTTCATAATCCAATTACCTCCATCGTTTTAAAATTACCACTGACGATCGCTGTCCTTGCGATCAGACCAATTCTCAAAGTGTTCAGCATCTTCTGGAACAATGCCCTCGCTTTTCAGCCAAACGAACCGACCACCTTATCGCTGCAAATATACACCACCTCAGCCCATTCAATCTTCTTGAAATAATTACCAAAGAGGACACAGTCAAGACGATTTGTGCTCTGGTGAACCACATTGTGCGAGAGCTTAAAAGCTTTAACCAGACCTAAAGACCAACAATAACCTTCCAACGACACTTATTTATATTAACATCTAATTATAACAAAAACTATCTCTGCAGAGTAGACCATTAGCTCTGCAAAGAAGTTACAAATTTCCACACACCAATTTAAAAAAAATAATATATTAACTATCGCGGCTGAAATCACGTTCGTGGCAATTAAAAGATTTTTGTCATTTGCATTGACATTATAAATGTACTATCTATTGTTTGTAAATATTATAGTTATAAATGACATAAATTCATATAAGAATAATATGTGTTTTTTTACATATTCGTAAGTACTCACGTAGACTACTGTTATTTGAATGATTCATATTTTATGTCAAAACAAAATCAGTTCCAAATAAGTAATGACTACTGAAGATAAATCTAAGACACAAAATGTAATAGTTATGTATGTACCATTATGTATACCTATAGTTAATATAGTTGTAAGTATGTGCCCACAAAATGATATTATGGAATAAACACTTAATTATGGAGAGATACTACTCGACCTTATTCAATTATGTGATTGCGTATGTTTCATAATATCCAAAATAATACAAATGAGGCCTTGAAATCGTGTGGGTTACTAAGATTTTAGTATAAAAACTTGAGAAACTATGGCAGTATCATCATTTAAGTATAACAATTGAAATAATCAACATGATTGCAAAGGTAAGTTTTGCAAACAATTTATTATAAAACTGGTTATACTAATAGTGTTTACAAAAACATTAAATATTTTAATAGATACTTAATTAATGTGTCTGGGAAAATTTAAACACGTAAAATATTTAATGGAGAAGTATTTGATATAGTGAAACAAGATTTTTAGTTTCGTTTCCAAAATGAAACAATTTTGAAAAGGATCAAAATGATTTCATTTAAAAAACCCAACAATAATTATTATGATATTATATATAATTCACAAATATAACGTTGCTCTTTGATGTGTCAATTTACTATTTTTTCCAAAAAATGAAATTAATTACTGATATGAACTAACTCAAACAATAATATAATTCTAGTCCGTAAAAATAAGGTTCCATTCGTTATTTTTTTAACTAAGTACTCTGACTTTGACTAAGTAAACTTAAGATATTTGAACATAGAATGTCTTTGAAAAACACACTAATTAGCCCTTAACTAACTTTGATTAATAATTTCAAAGATATTGGTTTTGTATTTTCAGTTCTTCAAATAAAACTAATAAAATCATGATTACTTCATTTTAAAAACATCAAAATTTTATGGTTTCACTATCTTACATTTCTTTCAGGAAATGTCACATAGCTTTCAAACTTTCAAAGGGATAATAATAATATGGTCATGGTTATAGATATATTATATCCTGAATCTGAATTACCTTTTTGTCACTAGAAATTACCAAATGATATTTTTTTACATACAGGTAACCCTCCTCGCTTGCCTCATAGGTTTAGCGTGTTCTAGCGGGATTGCCAATACTGCTCTAGGCGGTGCCTATAGCGGTCTTGGCTACCCTGGCTATGGGGGACACGGCGCCGGCTATGGTGGCTTAAACGCGAATGGAAACAGATACAGTGCGTATGGAAACGGATACGGTGCATACGGCAACGGATACGGAGCATACGGCAACGGATATAACGCATATGGCAACGGATACGGTGCACACGGCAACGGGTACGGAGCATACAGCAATGGATACGGCGCATATGGCAACGGAGCCGGCTACAGCTCAGTCCACCCTGGCGGTGCTACGTCATACGTGAACATCGTCAAGCACATTACTCCTAACGCTGGTTACAGTGGTGGTTTATACGGAGCAGCCGGTATTCCATACTCTGGCGCTGGTTTGAATGGATCACCTTATGCCAGTGCTGGTTTGAACGGTCTACCTTATGGTGGAGCGGCTGCAGGCTGGCCTTCCTACGGGGCTGCTGGTACTCCCTATGCTGGTGCCTATGCTGGCTACGGCGGTTATGGCAATGGCTATGGCTATGGTGCACATGGCAACAATGCCTGGTAAATGCCCTACCCATGCAAAAATGATGAATGAAGGCTTACTCTGTACAGTTAGATAATGTCAAGTCTATAGCCATATTAAAGCTGTTATTGTAGCGCAAATGCCACAAGAAGAGTTATTTTAAAAATGGTCAATTAGTTAACAGCAAATGATGTAAAATACTCACATCTACAACATATTATATGCTTCTATTAATAAAGTATTCGATTTCAATGACATTTTAAATGTTTTCATTCCAAATCCAGCTGTATTATTTATTTTATGCAAATAATATCGAAGTACCGTATTATTTAATAAATGCATATATCTTTGAAATAATAAATAAGATTGATAAGTAGGACCAAAATTACACTTAAAATCAAAATCTGGGACCAAAATTAATTAATTATTGCCTAGTGATGAACTACTCGTAGAACTAACCAAATTAACTTCATGATTCCAATATCAACCGCAAAATTTAATTATTTTGTTAAACAAGACAATACGACGTTAGTTGCCTGTAAAAGGTTTCGTCTTGTTATTTAAACGCACCCAATATTTTTATTGTCCTTGGGGAAATTACGGAAGTATAGTTTGTATTACCGTTGGGTATTAACAGTAGATAAGAAAATAAAACGAAGTATTTATTTAAGCCTACAATATAAATATTGCGAATTAAATTTACGATTAATTTCAGTATCTTCAACTTCAATCTATTGGTATATATATATATATATATGTATATTATAAAATATATTATAGTATAAATGTGTATGTATAATGTGCAACTGAATCTCTATTATCCCTTCGTTACAATCAGTATTAAAAAAATTAAATTAATATACAGCGTGTTCCCTGTAATGGGAGCAAAAAATATATAAATGATTCTACGGAATATAGGTATGTAGTAGTTACCTTGACCTGGTCACAGTTTTTTAAAATGCTTTAACTCAGAGATATAGTAATCCAAAGTTTTAATCCCTAATCAATGTTTAACAAAAATCAGGACACAGTTGTTTGCAATACACTGATGGTTCAATTTATTTCGTTAAAAAATAACAATAAATTCATTTTTTAGGGTTCCGTAGCCGAATGGCAAAAAACGGAACCCTTATAGTTTCGTCAAGTCTGTCTGTCTGTCTGTCTGTGTGTCTGTCCGTCCGTATGTCACAGCCACTTTATTCTTTATTCTGTAACTATTAGCATCACACCGCTGAAACTTGGTAGTTAGATGTATCCTGTTTACCGCTTTCCGATTCAGGTACAAAAAAATTGAAAAAATGATATTGTAGGGGGGGCTCCCATACATGAAACTAAAACCAAAAAAATTTTTTTTACTCAAACCTATACGTGTGGGGTGTCTATGGATAGGTCTTTCAAAATGACATTGAGGTTTTTAAAACCATTTTTTCAAAAAGTCTAACGTTTGAGATATAGACGCTTCCAAAGTGGTAAAATAAGCGTCCCCCCATCTAACTTTTGAACTAAGGAAGTGAAAATTTTGAAAAAAATATGTAATGTAGATCTCAACATAAACTTTCAACTAAAATTAATTTGAGCGAAATCTAACTAGCAGTTTTTGAGATATAGTACATTTTTATCAACCGCAAATATTACTTTGTCTTTCATACAAACACTATGAAAAACAAAGTTATATTTGCGGTCAACAAAATATTGTGGTATTTTGGCTAAGTGGAAGTAAGAATCCCTTATTCAGTAAAAGTTGGCACGGAACCCTCAGTGCGCGAGTCCGACTCGCACTTGGCCGGTTTTTTTGTTTTATTTCCGCGAAAAAATATTTTTAATGAAAAGTCAGACGTTTCGAATGCTTTTCAGCATCCTTGGTCACAGGCAGACTAGGATGTTATTAGCCATTACTTAATTATGAAAAATTTTACTACCTTCACTCATTAATCAATAGACCTTTCTGTTCACAAAGAAAAATATTTTTAATTTTGATAAATTGAAACCACTTGTTATCACTACTTACTTAAACGGCCTATATTTTATTTTTAGGTCACAGCCTGTATATTGGGCACAAATCACAAAGATTTCTTTGATCTGATCCCAAAATAGGTAGCTAATGTACTAGTCTAATCGAAATCAGAAACAACGGTGGTACCTACCCCAATACCTACACCCGAGACAATATAGAAAAGTGTTATTTCATTTGTAAATTATAGCTTATAGAATAAATAATAGGGCTGAAGACCTAAAAATGTGTCCGAGTATCAAATATTACTAAGTAGGACAGACTCACCTTTACCTAAAGGTTGTCTGGAAGATAATAATATTTCTAACCAGACTAACTCTTTAATTTCAAAGCTTTGTATGATATACAAATTAAAGGTTTGGGAGATAACTTTGCCCGCCTCTGTTTTTGCTTATATCTCAGCATCTATTAATAGTTATACCACCTGGCTTTAACAGTTTGTTTGTGGCTATAAGTGTCAATTAAAGGCTTAGGAAAATCAAATAAAGATTGGATATTTTTTGAATAAAGTTCAAAAAACCGAAAAAGTGGTTTCGAGGTATAAAAACAAAAAATAAAATTACTGACCCATCTATTTGAATTTGGGTGAGATCGCAGCGAGTATAATTTTAGTTTTGTACTTTTGGTTACTCCTTTTTTACGGTAGATTAAAAAATGTATGAACCAATAACTTTCTGGATTTATTTGATTTCTTTGCTAGAGAGAACGGAACTAATACTGCTCTAAATAATAAACAAATAAATAATAATACATTGATTAAATCAAATCAAATCAAATCATTTATTTGCTAAGAATACAGTAGGTATACAAAAGTTTGATCTTAAAAATTTATGGCAGTGCGTGTATTCCACCTGCACGCAGGTTGAATTGCAGGATTGATTGATTGATTTATAAGATCACTTATTTTGTAAGTGACTCCTTATACTTAGGTAGTTTACCGGATTAATATTTACAGAATCTGCTTATATTCCTTATGTTTCCACGCACACAGAGACTAATCTTCATCGCATCTTACGCGGTCATTTGTTAGAAACTCCCGTAGCTGAAAATTGTTCAACTTTAGGGTCCCGCAGGCGTCATTAGTTCTAACGTTTCGGGGACTTGGAGCAACTGATATTTATACGCCCCGGAGGAATATCGATGTCTGTCATAGTAGAGTTGGGGAGAGTTTAGTTTTTTAGAAAGCCAACAAAAAAAGACTGCCAGAATAGCAAAGTACAACAGAGTCCTTTATCTATATAAATAAAAATATTATTTTAAGCATAATTTCGCTTTTTATATTATCTTTATGTATCGCAAACTTAACAGTAAGACGCAAATAAGCTTTTAGCATTTATTTGCAATCCGGTATTGCGATTTCACTTAAATCTATTCAAGTTCCAGGCAGTTCAATACCTTCTCAACTAGTTGAGTCGTCAAATTGGCATCGCAATGTAACTTAAGAATTTGCTAAAACGTTCAAAAACAGAGCTGCTTGACTATCAAAGCAACATTGCAATACGCACCCAAGACAAACTGACAACTCAGCTGTTGTTTTTAGTATGTAGTTTTTCGTCCGTTATCTTGTGATATTTTTTTATTTTTTTATTCTCAGCTAAGCAGATATTTGATCTCGATCGCACTCTGTGTTCAGGTGTAGATGAGGTCTAAGATGGTGCATATCTGCTTAGTAGCAGCCTGTTCACTCTTGCCCTAAAGAGACTTCGGTCATATTCCTTAGCGAAAACTTCAGTAGGCAGCGAGTTCCATTCCCTAGCTGCACGCATTTAAAAGTCAATTTTAAATCATAATTTTGAATATAAGACATAATTAAATAAATTAATAAAAAAGAATTTATTCTTGTTACTAAATTTACAATTTATCGCTTAAATCTCAGCTGTTTTATTTAGCGATATGATACGGATATGATAATTTCCCCATTTAAACACATCCAAACACACCTAATTTAATTTTGCGATTTGTTAATAAATTTTCATCTTATTTTGTTCATAACATCCCTTATTTTCATAATTACAACTAGATTTTCCACAGTGAAGCATCCTATTCTAAAGGAAAACTTATTTCCCAAGGGAAAACCCTTTCAACCGACTCGTACCACTAAATTTCTCCGTAACCATCTCAGATATCCAACTAACATCCAATTTTCTAACAAAACATCCGTCGTTTTCCGCACGTTTTCGTTTTTTCAAGTAGCACTCACTTCGAGAGCCCTTCATCGATCTACCACTCAAATCCAAGTAGGCTCTACACAAGTTTGAACAGCTAAAGTAGTTTTTATCAGAATTTTAATGAGGTGAATAAATTACAATCTAATAACGAAAGTGGTTGGTGAGGACATAAGTTGTTATTTGTAACAATGTAAAATACTAGTTTTAAATTAGAAAACATCATCTGAAACATTATTAACAATTATCATCCTTCCATTAAACATATCTGTTATTTCTGTGATTAGCATGATTTGTTAGCAAATGTTATTAGATTTCAGCTCATTTTAGCAAAGATAATAAAGATAATCTCATCGAATCTGGTACTTTTACCTTCCTAGATACGGATACGATTCACATTTTGACTAAAAGTTTCTATAATCTGAGTTGTTTATTTCGATCGTACTGTTGTATTACTTCTCCTAGATGTAATATCGGAAAATTATAAAACAATAATATAGTTTTAAAGCAATAACATAAAAAAAACTTGTTCTAACCATATTTCAAAAGTATGAAAAATCACCAAATTATCCACAAAATAAAGTACTATTCAGGCCCGAAGTTATCAAAATTAAGAAATGGCTTTAAGGTCAGGCTATTTTTCATTCTGATAAAGCAATAAAGAGGGTCCAAATGCAGTAAATCTATTTAAGTACTGTTTGATAATCTAGCACTCGTTTGAGATTAACTGTCTGAATTATTTTTTATTGCCTACTTATTGGTTTCATTAGAGCAGTGACTTGTTATACTACATATAAAAAAAGCTATACCAAGCACAAAATGTGTCGCAAGTCGATGACAAAATTGTGACGTATTCCTAGAAATTTTAATGTCGAATTTGAAATCGTTTGTAAACGTTGATACCAAGTGGCGTCAAATCATGGCGCAAGAAATTTGTTCATGGTGTCAGTTCCAAACGTTTGTAATAATAGTAGTAGTAGTAGTAGTTCAATGCATTGGAGATGTATTTGTCCTAATGTGACGCTTTTGTGATATATTTAATTAACATTAAAATCAATATTCAAATCATGATTCAAAAATAAGAAAAAAATATAATTACTACAAACAACAACTATGTTGATAAAGATAAGGTCATTTCTTTCTGAAAACAAGCCAATCCAGCACCTTAAAATCATGTGTTGAGGAAAAAGTCAAGACCATAGAGAAAGAAAAAATCTTCGCTTTAAAAAGAGCGTGCTACTTAGTAAAATTCTATAGGATTTGACAGTGAAAGACCTTATGACAGCGAGACCGTTTTCTAAGAAATAATGGATTTAGTGGAAACGTCAAGTTTCCGTTGCTGGAATTTTTGAAAAATTATGAATGGATAAAGTTATAATTTAAGTTTTGAATACCAATTTCACATGAAATGGCTTGGGCTTTAAGCAACTGTGAAGTGCGCCGAGGATACAATCCCGAAAATCATACTTTTCACCAGCAAATATGAATCATTGATAAAAATTTTAATTCCAAATTTTACAAAATTTGTGAGTGAAAATGACTCTGATGCCAAATTGTACAGTAAATTTAGGATTTCTTTTGTGATTTGCAGCCATATATCAAAGTTTCCAATATAATAATTCAGATATTTTCAGTAAAATAAGAAACCGTTTCTTTACACTAGGGCTTGACTAAATGATGACGTCATCAGTATCGATAAATTTTTTGACTGATTGTTTTAGGTAACCGATTGTCTAGCACAGCTTCTTCTCAGCAATAGCCCACACAACTGACCCGAAGCTGTGCTGTGGTGAAGTCTATGTTAGAACGTGTATAAGTGCTTCTAGCAAGTCTTCATACATAAATAAAGAAATTTATATTTTTTTTTAAATTAAGTTGTCTTGTTTATCAAATACAAAGTATTATGTTATTAAAAGTGCATTTATTTATTTTTATTTATATTTTTGTTTTAATTTACATGATTTATCGTAACCTTGTCGATAAAACTTGGACCACCTTAAGATACACATCACTATTGAACGCACACATGCACACAGACTTTTTGGTTTCGCTGAAAATCCGCCTTTGTCATTCTATACTATACTACATTCTATGGTCAAGACGATGTCTTTATTTTATGACTACCCCTTAGCGCACGTACGGAAGAGTGTATAAACAATACCTATATCAATGGTATGTATAACTTCTTACTATTTCTGAACTTAAGCCAATCAGCTTAAGCTTAATTTTAACCCCCCAATCGTTATAACCACTTCAAACCTGTGAAGCGCAAAGCATCTTAATGACAGCCATGACGTCATTCCTTTCATAACTTATTTACGCCACCTTCATGTTGAATGTTTATTCCTAGGTCACATTCACCATCGATGTCACAGCAATGCCTTACTTCCAGACCGGTGAACCCCAAGACATCAGTACATTGACACAATGCCCGACTGAACAGTTAATATGTAACGCTCTGCCTCAATTAAAATGCATACACAAGACAGAGACAGTCTATTTCCAAGTCGAATCTCACCCTTTGCTCTGAAAACTCAACAAAATTGTGTTTTGTGCAGGTAAAAATAAAGCTGGAATTGGAGCGTTGCGGATAAAACAGTTCATTACAAAATGAAATGTGCCTAGGTATCGGCAATGGTACACACTGCCTGGCGCATGCGTAAAAACACCTATGTCTTTCAGTAGGTCCGCGGTCGTTTGAACGAAAGGCTGGCAGCTTCGCGCCGCGATTCGAATTCTGAAAATGGCATTCGAATTTCAAAAGTGACAAACCGGCTGCAGATAGTAAAATTGAAACAGTTTTTTTTTTAAGTGGGTTCTTTGCAGTGTCGTTTGTGGATTTGGATTTTTTATACTTTTCGCTGTGCGTCCTCTGTGTGCGAGTGGACCCGTATATAAGGTTGGTAAAATTAAATTACTCAGTTGCGTGTCGGCCTCGAAACTATTCCGTTTTTAAGTAATAAGCTAGGGTTGTTTACGATTGTTCGTTTTGAGCTTTCGTGTTTTGAGAAAGTAAGAAAATTAATAACCTAACATCTTGCTGTTTTCCACGATGTAATTTATTAAATTATCGTATTATAGAGTTGAATATTTAATGGTTGCCCACGTTACATGTTACTTTTACAATTCTTGAAGATAACATTTATTAAATCAATTGAATGAATAATATATTCATAAAGTACTGTAATATTTCTTCAGCAGTATTTTTTTAAATGTCTCTCCATTTCAATGAAAGAACCCTTTCAAATTATTTGCAATCTGAAAACTTTTCTAGTGAAATAAATACGTGAACCTTTTTAGGCCCAAGTTTCCTTTTATATTCCGTTTAACAAGGAAGCCAAAAATTTTTGGGGTTGTATTTCATTCAGTCCTTTTGAGTACTTTGTAATACTTTATTTCGTTTTCTTGGTAAGAGCCCGATAATATCATATTTCCTATCTCTTTGTTTCGTTAGATGATTCTTTGTTAGGATCGGCCTAGTAATGAAATAAGAATTTATTTTTAATTTTCAAATATATTCACCTGTTCAAAAGGATGTGAAGGGTTAAACTGGAGAAAACAGAAAATTACTTACTGAAACAGAAAAAATGTGAATAATGCTACTTTAATTAGGAGTCTCGAAAATAAAATGGTAAAATTGGCTTGCAGAAATTACTTTAATATAAGAAAGAAAAGAAGAGTGTAAGGTACTTTATGTTGTATAAAATTATATTGGTATTGGTATGTACCATTTGATAGGAAGAAACGCGCGTGTTTCACACTGGAATGACTGCGCAAGGGCATAAAAAGAGTCAAGACTTTAAAAAAATGCGTCTTGAAAAATTTGATGTAAAACGTCAATTACGGAACACACGGGCAAAACCCACATATTATAGGTACTCGTAGCTACACCTACAACTCCGTAGGGCAGCTTCACTGTTTACCATGTGACCGTATTTTTAAAACGAAGTTAGGTTTTGCTAGCCTTTAGAGACCAGGGGCCCTATTTTTGAATCACTCGCTTCAAGATGGCGAGTGATTTTCGTTCGACTTAGAGTCAAAAGTCCAAGCGAGTGATTCAAAAATAGGGGCCCAGGGGCTCTATTTTTTAATGACTCTCTTCAAGATGGCGAGTGATATTCATTGATTAACGTCCTATTTTGGAATGAAATTCAATTGCATTAAACACAGGAGGGGTTTGAATAAATTTTGCTTAATTTTGTTAGTACTTACGTCCATATTTCGAGTGACTTTCGTTGATTTTATGTTCACATTCGAACGAAAATCACACGCCATATCCAAGCGAGTGATTCGAAAATAGAGCCCCAGATATCGCCATTGCCGGACACAATATGGACAACATGATGATGATGATGATAATAAAATCATAAAATATTATGATTTTTAATTGAAATTATTAAAATATATTATTTAAAAAAAACAGTTCTTTTTTTTAAGTCGACTAAAAATTGTTACAGATTTTACTTATTTCATTATCGGAATCCGCATTAAGTACTACTCGTAGTAGGCAAATGATTCTCATGAAATACACCTGGATAAAAAATGCACTGCCACATTATAATCCTACAGTCGTACAAACTTATTATTAACCTGTATATAATAACATGAAAACTATCTACAAGCACGTTTACATGCAGTTATTATCCTCATGTCATTTAGTTGAACTTTCGTGCACATTGCAACTACAAGTAAAATTGATTCTAAATTATTCATAGATATCTATTTTTTATTAACACGCTATTTTTCCGAAGGCTTTACGTGAAGCTTGAGTTCTAATGGCCATGTTTTACAATTGTCAACCTTAAAGCACCGTTATTTAAAAAAATAAAATAGTCACAATTAAAGAATATAATTTTGTGCTTATTATAATGATAACAATGTGTAATTTCAAATTTGCCGTCTTAAAGTCATTTAGGGCGGATTTTTCATACTTTAGATAAAACATAACTGACTGACAAAGTTTAAAGCAACTGATTTTAAAATGACAGTTACATAAATGATTGCTGACAAATCGGTGACGTTTTCAATTTAGCCATAAATTGTATTTTTTTTACGAATATTATTGAAAAATCTGGCATTGAACGGTTTAAAAGCTTAATTACACTTTCTTGTTAGGTATAGCAATGCTTTCGCATGATATTTTTAACTCAACTTTCCGTGAAAATGTAAAACCCAATAAACGGTTTTAAAATTCCCAAATACTAAAGGTATTGTACCAGTATTTCTGGGCTTTAAATCTACGATATTCAGAAAATCTTCCTGTCAAAACATTCGTGTAAACACAGTTTCATCGCCACCATTATTCACGCAAAACACCGGATGATAGGTAACTAAATAAAACAAACTGACCACGGTGTTTATAATTAGAAGTGAAACTGGAGGCGAAGCTAGTTTAGATAAGCCACGTCATACGCACGACAGACGAAACCGAGATTTCCTTAGAATTGTTGTAAAAAGCATAGCGGAAGCAATTGTAAAGTAAAAATACATGTGTTTCAAATAATAAAAAATGACGTGCAAAAGCTTATTCTTATGACGCAATGTTTGATAAAGGATGCCATTAACGCTCATGGTTTAACTTAAATTGATAAACCAAACATTATTATATAACGTAAGTATATATTTTATTGTAATACAAATGTAAATTACTTGAACTGTCTGGAACAAATTGCTTCAAGCAATTACCTATAAAAATACCGCAAATAAATACCCGCAAATACCGCCTAAATTGTCTTACTTCCGTATATTTATGTTATCATAATGTAATAAATTATTTGTGGTGTGCAAGAAAATATTGTTATTATTATAGAAGAAATATAATCTAACTGCACTTGAACAAGTCATAGAGAAACTACATTGACTTTAAGTAATTTTAGCATCTATAATTACCTAAATAGTTAATAAAATAAAAACCAAACTTTGAGTTATGATTATAATGAAGACGGTTAAAAATATTATAAGTTTTAAGAGTATTTTTATTTTTCCTTGATTTTCCAGTATTCAGTAAGCCGAAAAATGTTAAGAAACGATTGTTTTTAAGAAAATGCGATTAGCTGTTTTCCCCCGGCGTTGTACTTAGTTTCCCCAACAGCGGCTGCTTCACTGACGGCAAACAGTAGAAGCTTTCTCGTAACCTGAAATGCTGCCCCATTTAACGTGCTGTGCTTTGTCTAAGGGACATTATAACAATGCATGTTAATAAAAATGAACTGGGTAATCTCGTTGCTATTGTCAGAATCTATGCGGATGGGAATTTATAAAAATATTCGCGGGCGTAGACAGTAATGATTTGTGCTAAAATTATAAATTCGATAAATCATTTACTTAAAAAACAAGAACTATAAATCAGTGCTTATTAAATCTATTTAAAACGAATGTTACTTTAGTCTTTGATTTCATTTTACGTTTTTTTACATTTTCTAAACTAGCATTTATACAAATACAAAATTATTTATTGCTTCATTTTAGTTATACAGATAACATGGGTTTGGTTCTCCCTTTTGAGTTTGAAAAACTCGTGACAGGGAGTGCCGCTCTTTCGTAACTAAAGGTACATAACACATGATGAACTATTATGAAAAACATACTGAAGCTTAAACAATCTTAGATACAAAATAACAGTGTTTATAAGAATATAGAACAATTTGCGATAAAATAACACTACTAATAGCTTTCCTTTCGAGTTGTGTTGTGTTGTGCGTGTGTGTATATATATGTGTGTGTGTGTGTTTACATTGTTGAACTGCAATACTTGGTTAGGTTATACGAACACAATAGGTAGAGTAGTAGTAAGCGGCAATTAATATTATTTCTAATGGCAATCACATTTAATCACAGCCTGTTCCCATGCAGTGCGTTAAACAGTTTGTATCCTAATCTATTTCAGTACAGTCACGCCCTGAAGTGTTGATTAATTGCCTGCCAGAGACACCATGTAGTGTTGATATCGCTATTATTACTGGATTAATCAGGCTGTGGATGTTTCATAACACATTTGTGACTGGCAGACCAAAACTAAATTGTTGCAACATTATCATATATTACATTATATATATGCCGCGTTTGGTCTAGCCTGGAGACAAGAGCGTATTTCATTAAAAAAAAAAACTTTATGAAAATTTCTTAACTTTTTGCATTCTGATTATTCCAAAATGGCTATGATTGTGAGTTTTATCTATAGCCTAAATTAAAGTTAAGCCTGTAAGCAAGCAACCACTGCTTGGCAAGGGCCTTACCTCAAATATGAGGTAGTATGTGCCATACTCCACCACGCGGGCCTAGTGCAGTTTGGCAAACCTCCGCCAATCCGCACTGAGCCCGCGTTTGCAAGGCAAGCGACGAACCTTGCTGTCAGACTTTACCAAGCCGCCCTCATGGCTTCTGAATAGGCTTAATGACTAATATCAACCGACATTAGCCGGGACCAACTGCTTAACGTGCCTAAATATTGTGTTTTATAAAAAGCACAAAGAGAAAAACAAAGAGAAATAATCAAAAGATATGAGTTCACTTACCCATAACTGTTTCTTTTTGCATCCGTTTATCCATGTTTACCTGTCACAGAAATCGTAAAAGTTAAAAATTTTTCCTCTTCCAAATATTATGTGGTCATTATACAAACTACTATAAAGTTGTTCCTTCGTCTGGAACTGAAGCAACTGGATTGAAATTAACACTATCACAACATTGATTTAAAGTCTAGTCTTAACTTTGGTATTAAGACTCGTAGGTCAAATATCTCTCTATAGAAATATACCTACATACTTTGCGGTAACCTCTCTATAACGTCTCTATAACATTTCATACTTTTAAAAAATACTATTTAGAACCTATGAATTGCACTTGTAAAAAGCACTCTGTGACAGACGAGGCATCGAACCCCGTGTCGTCTACGCTATCCGGGTGTATGCCTATACCACTCAGCCACCGTCACATTAACAAGGCTGTTGAATTTTACCTGAAGGTTGTCTGGAAGAAATTGCTTCAAGCAATAAGACCGCCTGAATTGTACTCCTATTTAATATTTAAGATGTTTCTGTATTTTTATTGTTTATGGTGTGCAATAAAGTATATTTATTATTATTATTATTAAGTGCTTTCTTTTAACGCGTAGGCTGCGCAACCTCATCAATGTTGCGAAATTGCTCTCACACTATCCTAAGGAAAATATTTTAACCATCGATTAAGATGGAAGCCAGTAGTAGTGTTTTGTCACTATACAAACTTAATAATACTAATATATATATTAAAAACCTACAAACAAACGATTCATTACCACTTCTGTTCATAATTAATGGAGCTTTTAATTTAAAACTGAGTCAACCGCGCACTTGAAGAATTACACCAACATCATTAACAACACACGAGTTCATTTTTTACCCAAGTACGAGTATATTTACATGATCTCCAGTGTTCCGTTGATTGATAGTCCAGTATTCATGTCACAGTGTATGTCCGCTTGAATTTTATTAATGGTCCCCTGTTGTTTATTTTGATGCATTATTTATAGGCTTGCCTTTTGTGGTGGAAAATCGGGTTTATTTTTGGGATGGAAATTAAAAGTGTGGGCTTGCTTACGAAAAAATAAGGTAAAATTTAGTAAATTTTTCGGAAAAAGCTGAGATTTACAACCACATCTAAACACAGAAAACTGTGCGGAAAGAGAAAAGTCGTGAGTTTAAATAACTAAATCGCTAGATAAAATTAACAACGGTACCGTAATATTTTCTTGATTTAATTTAATTAATCATTTTGGAAGAAGGTGAAACGCAAAATATTAAATCTCACGCTGGTTTTCTTTCCACATAAACTCTATTATGATACAATTATTTTGACAATCTCTTTGTAGAGTTTGTTTAAACTAATAACGCCTTCATTTTATTACGGTCCTGACACAATATAAGAACAGGATTGCATCACAAACTCCAAGCCGTTCACAAGAAACTTTTAAACGACATTTCCAACGAAATTCCCATCTCCGTTGTCAGCGCATGTCTTAAACATATTCACGGCTATAACTTTATCACCATTCGTAAGCGCGTAAAGCCTTTTTATGCTGTTATCGAGAGCTTCCTGCGAGGTTGTCACTTGGTACTGACGAGGAGTTATGACAGGGGCCTTTAACCGACTTAAAATAAAGATGTGTTTATGATTGTCCGCAATTACTACGCGTTTGGAAGAGCCAAATTTTAAAAACTGTTTTGAGTGAATTCAAAAGATGGAGTAACTTAATTAAGGTATTTTAGAATACCATAACATAGATATAGATAGACATAGATACTTCGGAGGAAACAGATTAAGTAATTACAGCTAAGTCGTGGTCATAGACAAATCGTTAGTCCATTGACGATGATCGGTTGTAAATAAATAGTAGCTCGATTAAGTATTGGTCTGGAAATTTATTTCACTTCAACAAAACATAAGAAATTCTCAAAGTAGATGGTTTAACAATCAAGAATCAGAATCAGAATCAGAATCAGAATCATTTATTTGCCTTTAAGTGGGGTACACAGGTTTACAAATACATATTATGTTCGGCCCATTTAGCCATTAAAAAATAGCATGCAAATATTCAAATATTCTAACAATTACATAATATTAATCACTTTCGTTTACATTTGAATTAATTACATTAAATTATATTATTATTATTATTAAATTATACCTATTTCATCAACATTTTGTATGTTCTCTTTGGTCTAACGATCGTAATGGTACCGATTTTAATAGACTTTCGTGAAATTTTAAACAGCTGTCGTGCTTGTAGCATAGTAGCAACAAAAATACACACGAAAAACAAGATTCATCACATACTGATTCATAGCAATTTATTTTTAGTCGCTTAAAATTTATTTATTGCATCAAATTTATGATTCCATGTTTTTCTCAAATGTTTAGTATGTTAACTCGAATCCAAAAGCAAATCAGTCTTTTCGTCAAATAAATTTAAAAAATTTAGTTTTGAAACATCAAACAACCCAAAGTGGATTCGGAAGTTGATGTATGACCGGAAAATGTATGACGTGTGTCGTAAATCAAAGGAATGCAAATAGAGCTGCATTGGTTCATAAAAGTTATGTTAAAAAAAACCGGATCTTTTTCAAAGTCAGATTCAACTGGCTTCTTGATGATATAGAGGCTAAGCACGCTGGGTTTCAAGTCTGCGCCGCTCCGAGGTCCCGGGTTTGATTCCCGGTCGGGTCAATGTAGACATCATAATTTTCTACTATTGGCTTGGATCCGGGTGTTGTGGTTCTACCGTTGTTTCTGATTTCCATAACACAAGTAAGTACTTAAGTAGCTAATTGTTAGCTACAGACAATTACTAGCTTATTAGCTGCCGAAACTATTAGCCAATCTTATTACTGTTATCCAATAATTTAGGTATTTATTTTATTTATTCTAGTATTGCTGAGTTAAGTCATAGATTATAAGGTTGGATGACTCGGTTTCTGCTACTAAGGCTTGTGTCAAACTATGCGAGAGTAAAATACGGAACCCAAACGGCTCCATTCGTCAGTCATTGGTTAAAAGAAATAGCAAATGAAGATTGATGAAGACGCTGAAAACGGAGAAGCAAATTGGTTTGACTTTTACCAAAAATACCATTTTAAAGACTTTGATGGACTTTTAATCGGAAGTATAATATTATAACTACAATAAAATAGACACGAAATTGGTAATAATTTTAATATTTGAAAAAACGTCAATAAAAATATAAGCAAAATTTGGTTTTAAATTTTCTAAAGAAAATCTAACGGAGCCGGTAACGCATAATGGAATACAACGTCCACAAAAACAATAAAAAAACTGATAAATAAAGTAAAAACGTACGAGGCATACGTGTAAACTGTGCTAGCATGTATCTGAGATTCATTCATGTCATTATTTAGCAGTGCCATGACATGTTATATTTTTTTTTTCATGTTGTAAATTTTCATGCGGCTGGACATATTGCTAGGAATGATAATTTGATTGCTTGACTTGACTTTGTATTAATATTTGCATGCTAATAATTTGGCAAGACATGTATGTGCTAACTTTAACCTCTGTAACACCTTTATACCGTGTTCTTATGCAAATAAATAAATCTAAATCTAAATCTAGCATAAGTCTCAAAATATCAATTAACTGTACAAACGTAATTTAATTTTATCATATGAGAACTAAATTTCGAATTTGAGAGCTTTGCGCTTAATGTGGAGATGTGGAGTCAACAGGGCCACAATTCCGCTAATTGAGTTGTCACTGAGTTGTGCATCAGTTGTACTACGAGAGTACAATTAATATACTTAGCTATTCTGATAGCGGCGTGCGGCATGCTGCTGACTTTAAGCACACAATGTGTCACAATAGCACTATTGAATGACTACATTTAGTCAATTAGTAGATACCGAAAATACGTGAATCGGGGCCCAGAATGTACAATCAACGACACATTATTATGTACCTTTGACTACCATTAATAACCATTTATGTTCACTTACACTTACAATGTTTAGCAACACTAAACAGAAAATTAAAGCTTTTTTAAAGCAAAGCTGAGTATTGACTTAAGAAAAACCTGCTATTTTTGACATAATCTATAGTATCGAAATTATTTTGTAATTAGAGGAATCTATCACATTTCGGGCAACGCAGTGCTGGGGTACAAAGACAATATTACAAGCTAAACTCATATTGTTCTGACTGTACATAGCATCGTAAATCTACGCAACCAACCGCAGTTACAGTCGTAACGCGAAAAACAATAAACTATAAGCAGAAAGACGGATAGCTAGTGCTGAGACTGATCTACCAGCTGATGAGTTAAGATTTCTGGGAATAATTAGTAAAAAAAAGGTGGCATGTTAACACCCCACTGCTGGACAAAGGCCTCTACCACGCGGGCTCAGTGTGGTTTAGTGAAGGGATGTGCTAGGAATCAGACCAACCTTGCTGTCAGATTTTATTAAGGCGCCCATAGCTTAGGGCCTTTGACTCTAAGCTTATTCCTTCTTAGCCTATGATATTATAGCGCCCAGATATGAGCTCAATACATAAGTGTTCTCTCTGTTCCTTTTCGTTTTCGTTTCGAATTCGTTGAGACGACAGTCCATCATGACCGATGAAAGATCAGTCGCAGCACCATCGGCGTAACGTGCTTTCCGAGGCATAGGGGTGTCATCACCACTAGCTTCCTGACTCGAAGCTGTTTCCGAGTATTTTCAAGAAAATAAAGCCCAGACACAAATTCGACCCGACCCGGGATTTGGACCCGGGACCTCTTGGGTAGCAACTAGTGAGATAACCACTACATAATCGAGACAGTCAAAATTCGATTCTTAACCGCATTTCATTCGGGTTTGTCCCAAGTTATATGAAAGCTTTCGTAACTCATCCGAAACCGATTTGCTGATATAATTTTTGTAATTCATATGAATTATTGTTTCCAGATTTTCTTAATTTCATTTTGATTACGTTTACACTATTCAGGGCCGTTTATTGGGGTCTCGAGACGGATTAAAATAATACAATAGCAAATTGCTCTTTTCTTTCAAACAGCATTTTTTAAATGTCTTCTAATAAATAAAACCGATTACTTCCTGATAGTTTGCTAGATAATTTTCTTGCCAAACTCCCGTCTACACTAAATCTCTCTAAAATACCCACCACTTCGCTATCTCTGGTCTAAAATAGAAACTAGGTATTTGGAGCACTACTCTGAATTATTTTAATTCTTTGAAAGTTCTTCACAGTTTAAGTATGTGGTGACAGTGTTTTTGTTCGGAGGTACATATTTCGATAAAGTATTGTTGTTGTTAGTTAGTTAGATTTATGTTATAAAAACGGTCTCTCACGGTTTTACCCGCGTAAAAGATCACCCACAAATAGTTTTAGCGTAAAGGAGTTATAAACGTCCATACACTCTCACAAACTTTTGCATTTATAATATTAGATGGATAGAAAACTCTATTATATGTATGTTAATTACAAACCTTAATTTAGAGGAAATGTCCAATTTAGGCTATCTTATGAGCGATCTTTTCCAGACAACCAGGTGATGAAATTATGAAATATTTATAATTTTAAAATATAAATATATAACAAACAATATATTTTTTTATTATTTTGGTTTTATCCATTCCTTTGATCTTTGATCTCGATAACAACCGCTTTTAAGGTAAATTACCAAAACATTACTTAGAAATGGTATAATAATATCAAATTTCGTCCAAACGACATTTTCCGATACAATCGCCCCACTACAAATTGACCCGATCGCTTTTGGTTTGGAATAAGTTAACACAAAATTTAATTAAAGGGAACACATGACAAACTAATTTCGTTTTTACATCCATGTACGTAGAGTCCATATTTTAATAATATAAATGCCACATAGCATGTAACAGTTAAAAAGTATTGGATTTCAAAATAAAACAACATGAAAACAGTATTTGCGTAGAATTTTATAGTATTTTTTGACACTGGAAAATTAATTGAATTAGAGAGTAAACACATTTTTTTTTGTGCAACAAACAGTGACAGATTAAATAATTGAATTACGAGTATTACAGTTATATCAATTTATCCTATCAGTAGACAGTACAGTGACATTATTTAAAGTAATCATTGGATTAAATATTTTTTCCGGTTTAAGTTAAGTTATAATGGAAATTCAGAATTTTCACATTTAAAAAACAAATACTGTGATATTTTTACACTAGCGTGATAACTTCTACTCTCTTGTTATTATCGACTTTTTAATAGAAAATCGCGTTCACCCAAAGTGATTCAGGGTTGACAGATTTATATTCCGCTCTCACACAACCTTCAATATTGGCCAAATGAATTCCGATCTTACCATTCAGTCTCAAGGTTGGAAGTTCAATGGTTTCTGTACTAAAGTGGCATAGTAAAGCCACACGAGTATAACTTGGGAAACGTCAAGTCGTTTTATTGTTCAAACACACGCAAGTAGGTACAGTCACGACCGATTACATTAAAACTAGGTTCTTATTGCCGAGTGGTAAAGTTGAAAGTTGTAACAATTTTACGGCGTAGACTGTAAAGTTGTTTATTGATTTGTTTTGTACGTCGTTTGACTAAAGGGATGGTAATGGGTGCGGAGTTTTCAGGTTTTCGCTTTTAATTCAAATAAAGGTCGGGGAATACAACGGAAATTAAATGAAAGCAGTGTTTGCTTACAAAAAAAATGAGTACAAAAAATTTTTTTTTTTACAAAAGGTTTAAGAAATACTTGATGAACACGAGCACGAAAGAGCATGAGCTAGAGCATAAGTATTTTTTTAAATAATGTGCTTGACTCTGCCTGATTACCAAACACAAGAAGACTTTTCTTTATACACCACACACCGACCACAGAAACTTCATCGCAAAATATTGCTAAAATCTATCCGAGGGCATGTATCACCATCGACAAATACGCACTAACCAACTAGTAATTCAAATATGGAACGTCGTTTCGGATGAAGCAGTAAACAGTACCCTGAGCACGAAAATATATCAAATGACAATACAACAATACAACGAGACGTTTAACACAATTGACTTGGCAGTTACGCGACCGAGTGCATTTAATAAAATTGACACTACTACACTTTGTGCAATTAATGTACTTAATATTTCTTGCCATGATAATTATAATGTCAGTTTCGTGCTGCACAATGTGTCAAAAAATGTTTTCCTTTAAACTAAAATGTGGTAAACGGTATTGGTGTCAAATAGACTCAAGACTTATATGAACATACATTTTAAATAATTTTGATTTGTCACTGTTTGTTTATCCTAATAAATGAAAAAAAATATGCGCAAACGTATCGTGAAATGTCAAAATAAGTAAGTAAGTAAAGTAAAGTTTTTTTTTTAAATCCATATAAAAAAGTGATTTCCTTACGCACCGCCAGAGGCGCTAGTCCAATTTCCATACGAATTGTCATTTCTCGATACGCTTACGTATTCGATAGTTTTTCATGATAAGGGTACAGATAACGCTAATGAAAACTTATTCAAACACTAAGAGACAAGCCGTAAAAGTATCCTAAGTTAATGAATGCCACATGCTGCTAAGCTGCTCTTACTCAAAATCTGTTTGTGCAATTAAGATTAAAATGTAAATGATGTCATTACTCCCTGGTTGAATAGACATATTGGTCCTATCAGGTAACGTAAATCCCTCTTCGCAGGACGGCATACGTCTGGACGCACTGGTAACACACATTTAGTCGGTACAAGATTTACTGCTATTGCTTGGTCGACGCTGCCTATTTGTCTTAGGGCTACGTTGACACTGTCCCTTTAACAAGACCTATCTATCCAGCTTTATTAGATTGATACATGTATACGTAAGCTTATAAGTAATATGTGTCCCTATAAATAACTTAGGAAGCTATCTACGTAGGCAAAGCATTCTATAACTTTTATTGGGCGTGTCATCTTCGAGCGTTGTCACTCGAGACAGATAATGTGTTATCTCTTTTTATTTAAATATTTTCAAGTATGTGGAGCTTGTAATGCAGCGATAGCAATTTATACTTGGATCTGAAATTAAAAACTTTAGTCTTTTGGGGACCATAGGGAAGGCCTATGTTCAGCAGTGGACGTCTGGCAGCTGATAATGATGATGATGATTATGACATTTATTTTAATGAGTTTTTGCAGATGTCATCTGCAATGCAGGTGACATTCTTCTATTTACTTTTTGTTACACGTTTTCAAGATTCAACACAGTTTAACTTTCTGTAACAACTACAAAGCCTTCAAAGGGATAAAACTGGCAGAATTTTGCAATAGTTGCAATGCTAGAAAATGTATCGTATCACAGCATCCAGCATAGTAGGTGATTGACCAAATTCTCCTCCAAATTCATGAAGTAAGTACCACCAAGTCCCTTACGTAGGCGCTAAAAGCATTTCATGGGAGCCCATAACTTTAATGTCACACGCCCAATTAACTTCGCTTGTTTGCGAATTCCAAACATTCGGAAATCACCAAACAAAATGGCCGTAAATTCTTCGGTACTTGTCGTCTCTTTCCAACTCGATGAGAGTGAAAAGTCTGACGATATTGTTGCAGAAATCTTGACTCCCACTCAGTTTACTGCTTATTATCGGGCTGACAAATTAACCATTTACACAACGAGAACCAGTACCCCAATCACGAACATTTGACGTATTCGTCACGTAATCGTAGCGAGTTTGCGTCAGTCGGCTGCAGCTCGAAGCACTCCTGTGTCGTGTAGTAAGCTCAAAAACCTTACCGCAGATGACGTTATACTAACGTAAATATGGCATGGCTAGAAACAAGTTAAACGGTCTATTTAATTAAAATTATTGAAATATATTATCTTATTCGAGTGTCAATTTTTTAGTTTGTTTGACGAGGCGCTTTCAAATTCTCATACAAATGATTACGTTACTACACGAATACTTTGACACTATTATTTGTAATTGGGGTACAGATTTGGGTAAGTAATTATCTGATAAAATATAGGGTGTTTGTAAAATCGAGTTTTACTAAGGAGCAGGAAAATCATTCGCTATCGTTCCTTATCTATTACAAAATCGTTTGAAAAAAATATAACATCAAATACTTTGCTACTGCAGTTGACAAAATATAACATGTAAGCTGACTTAAAACAGTCTACGCCTTGAAGCTGATGATAATAATGATATTGGTATTCACAAAAATAGTCAAACAATCATCAGTCATAGTAATTTGATTGTAAAAGATATGCTTAGGGCTTTTCAAATAAAGGCTACTGGCCATAGTAGAATTGGCCCATATTTGAGGACAGTATCGAATTTACTTGTTTTCATTTAGCATGAAGCCCATAATACCAATAAGAGAAGTACAATTCATGCTAAGCTTCCCCTTATTTTGGGCTGCTACGATGCAATTTCTCCATTGTAATTCCTCCATATGGTTTGTAATTCCTCCATATGGGTTCTCATCGACACGCTAAGAAGAAGAAGAAGAAGAAGAAAAAGCTTCTGCAAAAAAGTTATAGCTATTAAAAAACCCTGAATTTCTATAAGAACTATTAAATTTTAAAAATTCTAAGAACATTAGTAAAAATATTGATTTTTGTTTTGTGTATACAAAAAATAGTAGTCATTTATGGATTTCATCGCTGTCCGTATCTTGGCCAAAAATGGTATTTTCTTTTAGTAGTTATTCATGAAAGAAAGTCTATCACCACAGCTTTCACTGTCTGCACATTTCAACCTTTACCTAAGTCTTTTCACCCTGTATATGGCTGTAAAACGATTCGCTTAACAGCCGCAATAGCTCCGAACATTATGAGTATTTGCGAACACGAACGTAGGTAAGTCATAAAGATAGGAGTTACCTTGGCACTTTGGTACTACTAATATTTCAAGTGATCTATTTATGTGTCATGTACAAAAATCGAATGCTTATGGCACTTCAATCTTAGGTTTTTTATTTATTTTATGAGATTCTTTAATGGGATATGCTTTCCTTTTTACACCAAATCTATTTATTTAAACAATTTTTTTTTACAAGCTTTAAATTGGTAGTTCATTGGTAGGACACCTGTCCTAATGCTCGTTTGTCTGTAATTTAATGATATTTAAAGCAATTTGGTGCTCGTAGCGCAGTGGTGGCAGCGCTTTGGTTAGTAATACCGAAGTTAAGCAACTTACGGCGCGGTCGGTGTTTGGATGGGTAACCATTCCGACCATATAAGTGACGTATATCACGAGCATATCCCTGCTTCGGAAGGCACGTTAAGCAGTTGGTCCCGGCTAATATTGGTTGATATTAGTCGTTAAGCCTAGCCAGAAAAAACCTGACAGCAAGGTTGGTCGCTTGCCTTGCAAACACCTCTTCGCCAATCCGCACTGAGCCCGCGTGGTGGAGTATGGCTCATACTACCTCACATTTGAGGTAAGCCCTTTGCCCAGCAGTGGGATGCTTACAGGCAATTTGGCATAGTTTTTTTCATATTTTTCTCAAAAGTGCTCTGCATTAGCATTCAGAAGCATTTTAATCAGTCAGGTATCAAACGAATGCCGAGAGTCGCATAACAATGGAATTTTTATTGTGTCTCGTTTACACATACTTGACGAGTTAACCTTATGCATTTCAGTAACGTAAAAACTACCAGGAACTACAGAAATCATATGCATGTTAACAAAACTATTTTTTATGCTCTACCAATTTCACTTACATCTGTCTCAGCAATCTGTCACAGACTATAAAATTAATAGAGTCGTCACAATCGAATTCAGCTAACCTGCCGTCATTCAGTAGAAGATGGGACATAGGGAATTTTTATGAGGCAATAAAGTTTAATCCGCGAAATAAAAATGGGAAGATTTTTGTATTTTTATGAGCCGTAAAACCATGTTCGGTAGCGGGTTGGAAGTTTTGAAACCTTTCGTGGTTTGGCTGGCTTATTCCTAAAACTTATTTTTTTCCTGAAAAAGTTGTTGTATAACTTTATCTAACCACGATAAGGCACCAAAAGAAGGTAGTTTCATGCCTCTTTGCTTTGATTTATCAAATAATTATAACGAATTATAAAGGCAATAATTACAAAAAGTATTGAGGTCTACCTTTCACTCCGACGAAAAAAAATTATGTTGCTAAATAAAATCAACGCGTTATCTACAAAGAAAAAAGTACCTAGTGGAACTTTGTTTAGCCGGCAAAACCTTTTGTTTACCATTTCCTGTACAAACTTGGACTTTTATTTAGGCAGAAACGTAAGGTTTTTTCCGCCCAAGTTTTTGTGAGGTCGCATTTCTGTGATTATCCAAAGTTAAACATGAACAGAAAAAGATGTGTTTGAGTTCCATTTTACTCGGACAGATATAAATTATTCAAATGCACGAAAAAAGAAGTAAGTATACCAACCAACGATAAAATTTTTAAAAGGTTGTTAAATGACAGACAGAGAAAGATATTTCGCTTATAATAGGGTTAAGATATGGTTACTTGCCGTGGCTGCTACATTTTTTTTATTGAACAAAAGCCATAGCTCTCAAAATTCAGTTTTATGTGTTCTTTAATACTAATTAATAATTTATTATTATTATAATTTATTTATAACTAAATTACTTAATCATACACAGACATGGATTTACATTTTATACAACAAAAACATATAAGTGTGAGCGTGACTGGTGTCGTCGATCTACTTATGCAATTAATTCAACGATATTAAATACCAACGATATAAATATAAATTAATTTCAATTATCATGTTTTTGTATATGTATGTGTGTCAGTGTGTGTGTTTGTGTGTGTGTGTGCGTGTGTGTACGAATCTTAAAATCGAACATTAGGTTGGTTTTATCATCATCAGCCAACACACTTCCCTTCATCAACACATCCACATTCTCAGCAGCATCCAAAATGATACATCAGAAACATAAACAACGGGGAACGTTTGAGTTAATGTTCTAACCGGTCGGTTTGGGAGCTGTCTGTTTACGAAATTGTGTCGAAAATTAAACAAGACGGCCAAATATTTGCCCAAACTCGCGAGGTGAGCTCGATCGACTGGGAAATCGGCGGTAAAGTCTCTTGAGTGCAGACATACTTACGATTAGGTAAACTGGAATTTGAGGTACAATTTTAGAACAAAACTTAATTTATCAAAGTTTTGCATTGTTATTTATGGCTTATGTAATCAGTCAGGTATCAAACGAATGCCGAGAGTCGCATAACAATGGAATTTTTATTGTGTCTCGTTTACACATACTTGACGAGTTAAAGTTATAGGCAACTTTTCATGTAACATGTTCGTCTAATTTTAGTCAAAAATGAGGAATCCTTATAATTTGACTAACTTGTTTTAAACTTTCATGGTCACTAACATTAAAATAGCTTGATACGGGATTGCTACCATGTACCTTATTATTTATGATTTCCGATATTTCGGCACTGTTGCAAGCGCCATGATCACGGAGTAACTGAAGAGAACTTGCGGGTGGGTTGTTATTGGCAGACATATCGGTCTACCCTCCTTCGAAGTCGTTTATTCCGCTCGCCGCCGGTACCATTGTCCACAAACTCACTATTTACTCGCGTCTGTTCTCGACACACAACACTGACAGTATCTGTTCGCGAAACGGCACTACTCATAAATAATAAGGTACATGGTAGCAATCCCGTATCTAGCTATTCTAATTTGACTAACTTCCTTGTGCCAATTTAACATTCATCAGATTTGTAATCAACAAGAAGTTTATAGCTTTAAAAGTAAGCATATAGGTTACATAAAATCATGCTTATTTATTCATTGATTCATGGGTACCACATTACCCAAACACGACGACCTATTTTCCTAAATCGTGCAAAAGATACAAAAAACGGGCAACGCAATCAATTGAATCTAGGCTAGGCTTCGGATTGACAACGAACCGGTATCAGCACTTTTATCTAAAAGCTTCCATATCAAGGCAAATAATGATATTGATTTTTACCGTGCCGTGCAGGGAAAACGGACACAATGTTGCTATATGATACGATGACCTTTTTACCCGCCCGCGATAGACTTTGGGAAAGCATGTTACCTGAAGGGTAAATGGCCATCATAGCCTTGGTGAGGCTTTCTTACAGATTATATTTATGTATTAGAAATAGTGATGAGTTGAAAGAATGATATACATAAATCAAATGTTAATCAATACGATAATTAATATGTAAATAGAAAAATATAGCGGTTTGTTTGGATAAAAAGGTTTTCTTCTAATAAACCAATTTAAAAAATATATACGTAACTTCTGTATGCAATTTAACTTAGGTGATTAATATTAGTGTAATTATACTTTTATTAATATATTTTATGACATTTAAATGCCAATTTTACGTGGGGTTTGGTATGGTTCGCAACTTCGCAAGAGATTGAAAATCGGCTGCTGGCAGAGACCAATGGAAAGTTTAAAGGGAAATCTTTGCCCAGCCTATTTTTGCTTTTAGGATGGTGTAGGCTAAAAAAAAGCAATGGATTGACCCCTACTTCAACTATTTGCAATGTATCGTGTTTGGTAATATACAAAAGTTCACTTCAACTATTATTGCATGCACCGTATCATCCCTGAACTTCGCTCTCGAGACTTCGGTTAACTTTTCTGTATTTCTTTCTACTTACTCGTTATTGAGTCCACAAAGTTTAATAAACCGAAGTCCTCCACATTCAAAAGTAATAATTGAACTGTGCACTTTATTTCTTTGTAAATAAATAACTTTGCGGTTTGATCAGTGAACCTTTTGTTTCGTTGTGATTTTGTTATGATAAAATAAATTAAAATTGTTTTGCGTGTTAGGTTTTGATACGAGTATATAACTTGTGTACGTCAAATATGATGTTGGTATCAGACTTTCAGATATTATGATCAGACAAATATGAAACACAATAATGTAATGTTTAATGACGTGCTTTGTGAATACCATAACATGAATTTCTGTTGGAAATCTCTCTCAATTCATAATTCATTTATTTGCTATAAATAGGGTTTAGTTAAGTTCTGCATGCTCGTGAGTACAGAAACAAAGTCACATTCTCTGTGTTTATATGGGTCAGATAAGAATTTTTAATTGTTTTAAAAGTTTCACACTAAAAAGTACGTATACTTCTAATTGTATCCATGAAAAGAATAAACTATATGTTAGAAGAGCAAAATTAATCAACTTCAACAAAATCGACAACTAAGCAAAAAAAGAAAGGCTAGACTTCAATATAATTTACCACACGCTTGAATAACTAACAAAATTAACTGTAAGCAATAAACAGAGCACTCAACCTTTATATTTCAACATTACCGCAATTCAAAACGGAAAATACACCCATAATAATATTTAACATTTATGACCCGATTTTGTGGCCTCAAGTGTACAGAATACACAGATATATTCACGATAAGGGTCCCGCTAGGAATCCGACGCCTTTGTTTACAATAAACCAAGTGGAAAATTAAAATGGATACGTTGATAAAAAATAATATGCCTTTGAACGCACGCGAGAGCACTGTAAAAGGTCGCTACAGCCTACAATTTCTGAACATAAATCTGAATTTATTTTATTTGATATTCTAGTTAGTCACAAATGAAGCAATTTTTATTCGGGTCGTGAGGTAAATGAACCGTCTATATTTGCAATACAGAGCAATATAAATACTTTTGAGAAATATATTTTTGAATTCTGCCACGTTGAATACTAACAAACGAAAGAATGGCAAGTCGAAATTTACCGCATACCTATCAATTTGCAGAAGCGAAGCCACGGTAAAGCGCAAGTATGAGATAAATATGAAAATAGACTGTAAATTCTTGAGAAATCTTTAAGCTCATCGATACTTCAGCGGAGCACCTGATAGGTATCTTGGCGGGTATCGAATAAAGGACAATATCAGGTCAGATAACAACTTGACACTTTGTCATTGAGTAGCTTTAAAGTATATTGTCTTTTGTGTTTCGATATTATTAATAAATAATATAAAGCTATTCTTAGC
This sequence comes from Pyrausta aurata, assembly GCA_963584085.1. Lineage (NCBI taxonomy): Eukaryota > Metazoa > Arthropoda > Insecta > Lepidoptera > Crambidae > Pyrausta > Pyrausta aurata. The sequence goes on along the minus strand of OY757269.1, from coordinate 1,462,708 downwards.
TAGAACACAGCCCGATATTTAACAGCGAATTGATCTTAAGGCATGAAATTAGCATGAAGGTACTAAAATGTAAAAAAAATATATATCATAATAAAATATATTCCTAACAGAAGTGAGATAATTTTTACCTACGTCTAAACCAACCCATTGGTCCCATTGGATTTAATTATTAATGCAATAAAGTAAGCCTGTAAGCATCCCACTGCTGGGCATAGAGTAGAACAATAATTAGTCATGGCAATACTATTAATAGCATTTATGACACACCTCCTTTCAAACTAACAAAATTTGATAATCCTAACCGGAAAACATGCATTACTGTAAAAAAAAAAACTGAAATAAACGTGTGAAAGTTTATGGTTAACTTTACTATAGTTCTATTTCCCAAGTGTCTGTCCGTCAGTCTAGCGAAGTTTATAAACTAAAATCTCAGAATTTTCAGATATAAACAACGGCCAATCTAAACAAAAATAGGCATGTTTATTTTCACTTGGCCTCCAGTGTAATGATCGTCGAATTTAAACTATTTTAAATCAATCGCTGAATCGATACGAATTCTTTTTAGATGTTAAAAATACATTTTATTCGTGTGAAGGTTTCCTGCGCTCTACATTTTGAAGTTAAAATAATAGGACAAACATAATATCAGCAAAATACATGAGAAATGTATGTTACCATAAACAAAAAAGGAAAAGATTTTACTGTATTTTTTTTGTAACCAATATTATTCCACTGCTGGGCAAAGGTCTCGAATAACATAAAATTAAAAACTTAGTCTTGAAACGCAATTGGTATAATAATAATAGTCCTCCTAGCCGATTTCGACTTCGGTGGCCAGTCACAACGACTAACCGACTGCGCGGGACATATTATAGTGCACAAGCGTGTGCGCAAACACAGGTGCACTCTCTATTCCTTTCACTCTCATAGCCCGATGGGACAGCAATCTGACACGACCGGAGAGAGATCAGGCGCAGGACCAACGGCTTTACGTGCTTTCCGAGGCACGGGGGTGAAACACCGCCAACTTCCAAACTCGGGGCTACCCTGAGAATTTCTAAACAGAAAAACCCAGGTATATGTTTTTGGCCCGACCCGGGAATCGAACCCGGGACCTCTGGCGCAGCTTTCGCTTTAGAATGCAAAACTCTCACCGCTGCGCCACCGAGGCAGTTATAATAGTTCAGGCAGTTCCCAATTGGTAGAATAGAAATAGTTTATTTATGTTGGCAATTCCGTATTTGAAATGATATTTATGAGCTGCAAGATTAGATATTTATCTATGAAAGGAACGGAAGTTATTTTATTTGCGTCCATTTCAATGACAGTGATGCAGAAAAGGTATTTTAAATACCTAGATACCATGGTGTGATTTATGAATAAAATTAATGTCAGTGTTAGTTTTAGGTTTCAATACAAAGGTATTTTAGCAACTTATTTTTATTGTAAACTCAGGCGTGGTGTGTTTGCATAAAAAGAAAAACAACTACTTTGAATATGTCAAAATATTAGAGTGTGCCAGTTTACTGTTTAGAATCATGTTTTATACCCACTGTGTTAATGCCACCAATTTATAACTTTTTATGACATTATTTATATATTATACAGGGTGTTTCATGTAACGTGTCAAGCCGATGCGTGGTAATAGGTGAGTACCATACCTATCCATTTCACCCCTATGTATGTTATACAAATATTCATAGTTTAGGAGTTATAATTTTTTTTCGATATTTTTCATGATGCACCTAGATGATATCTTTAAAAAAATATAACTTTATTTTGGGTCCACTTTTCTAAGATATTTTGATCTCAATAGAATGCCCATTATTTGCAATATCATGAGTAAAATAATCGTTATCAAATGAGCTCTATTTATATGTAGAGGGACACTAAATATCAGATTTGATAAAAATATGCAAAGGTAACAATAAAAATAAAAATTATGAAAATCAAGATATTTCCGATATGCCACATTCAACGGCCGATTTAGGCTAAAAATTACCTATTAAGTAGATCGTTTTTTGTATTGTAATGAAAGTTTATGAAGTCAAGCACTTTTTAAAATAAGTCAGAAATTATGGAAAACCTTTTTTATATTTTTAAATTTGTGTTGAAAATTCTATTCGGTTCTGCTTAATACAATATTTTTTAGTATCGATCAATAATTTTGTATCTTGTGTCAAAGTTAGGATGGCGATTATTTTACTCATAATATTGCAAATAATGGGCATTCTATTGAGATCAAGATATCTTAGAAAAATGGACCCAAAATAAAGGTTTAATTTTTTAAAGATATCATCTAGGTGCATCATGAAAAATATCGAAAAAAAATTATAACTCCTAAACTATAAATATTTGTATAACATACATGAGGGTGAAATGGATAGGTATGGTACTCACCTATTACCACGCATCGGCTTGACACGTTACATGAAACACCCTGTATATTATGTAATGGATGCGTTCTTGTCTCCAGACTAGACAAACCACGATGAAGCAAGCTCACCCAGAAGAAACCCGTTCACTCTGACTTAAGGGTTTAGGGTGTTTCTAATGGATTATCATTAGAAACACACATGCGGGTAAAGAGTTCACGTTTGTTCATGACTCTAGAACTAGATTGAGCTAAGTCATAAACAGAGTCAACGATGGACGGCACGACCCGATGGCATATCAACGGCAGCCGCCGTCAATTATCATCGGCAAGCTATTCCACCTATCTATAAAAGAGCCTCATTAAAAAATTTCCCTTACAAATATATCGTATACCCATTAATACCGCCGTCCCCTTGTAACACGGCGATTGAATAAGTAAAACGTCACTCGACTCGGAATTGGGTCTGGGCCCCTATTTTTGAATCACTCGCTTGGATATGGCGTGTGATTTTCGTTCGAAAACGATTTTTTTTCTATGACTTTTGACACTACGTCGAACAAAAATTACTCGCCATCTTGAAGCGAATGATTCAAAAATAGGGCTCCTGAAACTTCGAAAACGATTTTTTAGGGTTCCGTAGCCGAATGGCAAAAAACGGAACCCTTATAGTTTCGTCAAGTCTGTCTGTCTGTCTGTCTGTCTGTCTGTCCGTCCGTATGTCACAGCCACTTTATTCTGAAAATATAAGCATTACATAGCTGAAACTTGGTAGGTAGGTGTATTTTGTTCACCGCTTTCCGATTCAGATACAAAAAGTAAGAAAAAATAATATTTAAGGGGGGGCTCCCATACATGAAACTAAAACCTAAATTTTTTTTTTTACTTAAACCTATGCGTGTGGGGTGTCTATAGATAGGTCTTTTAAAATGATGTTGAGGTTTCTAAAACCATTTTTTCTAAAAGTGTAAGGTTTGAGATATAGACGCTTCCAAAGTGGTAAAATGGGCGTCCCCCCCCCATCTAACTTTTGAACTAAGAAAGTGAAAATTTTGAAAAAAATATATGATGTAGATCTCAACAAAAACTTGCAACGAAAATTGGTTTGAAGGAGATCGAACCCGTAGTTTTTGAGATATTGCACATTTTTATCAACCGCAAATATAACTTTGTCTTTCATACAAACACTATGAAAAACAAAGTTATTTTTGCCGTCGCAATATATTGTGATGTTTTTGCTAAGTGAAAGTAAGTGGAACCTGAATTTAGTTAAGGGTGGCACGGAACCCTCAGTGCGCGGGTCCGACACGCACTTAACCGGTTTTTTTCTATGACTTTTGACACTACGTCGAACGAAAATTACTCGCCATCTTGAAGCGAATGATTAAAAAATAGGGCTCCTGAAACTTTAATTACAGCACGTGCCCTCTATCAAGCAGCGCAGTTCTAGGTTGCAAGATTTAGGGAGATTTTATTACGGATAGTGCAGGAGTTTCCGGGTTTGAATTGATTTTTCATTTAGCACTGAACCACATTTAAAAGTCATCATCATAGTAAATACCGTCCTCTTTTTAGAATGGATTTGTTCTTCACTCCAGACCAAACCAAGTGCGGCTAAGACGAAGACGGAAGGAGCTCGCACAAAAGAAACCTGTTTAGTCTGACTTTGAAATTCGGGTTGTACGAAAACACCGATGCGGACAGCGAGTTAGACTTCTTTGCGTGTATACTATACAAAGCTTTTGGCAATATTGGATATTATTGTAATGTCAGCAAAAAAACAGGGACACACTGCATCGAATTTTAACGCATGAGGTCCATTTAGATAAAAAATTTAACCATTGTAACCATTTCTAAGCTACACACAAATATTATACCATTACCAAACACAAGCAACCACATTCAATGATTTGTCAAAGATGTTATTTTTTTAAACCGAAATTTTCAGCTTCCTTCAGATTGAAGTTTTTTTTTCAATCGTTTTTTCACCTTGCTTGATTTCATACACCAATTGTTGTGACCGTAGCTCTAGCCTGTCTAAATGTAAATAGAAAATTTTAACATATTACATTACTCGAAGCTAAACATTAACCTACTATACTTGTCGATAGCGAATTATGGTACTTAAAGTACTTATTCTCCGTTTGTTGAGCGGCCCTTATCTAAGGATATCCCCATTGTTTATACGCCCAATATAACCTTTTGAGTTGCCTCTTCACGTATGTTTTCCAAACGACATATCATTTCAGTGACCGCGTTTTTTGTCCCCATGTGTAATTTTGCGTGAACACCTTTCTTTTGTTAGGTGATATTTAGGAAAAAGGGTGGTTTAGTGGTTTTTACATAAGTGTGCATATTTGAAGCAGGTGAAGTTGACATAGGGGTAAAGTTATCGGCCAAGTCGGTAACGAATAATTTCTTATAGCTGGCACTAAGGATTTCCCAACCGTTCTAGAAAAACAAACAAAAAAGCATGCAACATACATCGTCCATAGGTGAGTCACTTTCGCGCATTCTTAATCCGTGAAATAACTCGAAGAAATAGACTAATAATATAGAGCTGATAAGATTGTTTGAACGCGCTTATCTCAGGAGCTACTGGACCGATTTGAATTTATTTTTTTTGTTAGATAGTTTATTTACTGAAAAAGTTTTAAGGCTTATAAAAATGACGCTGCGACGGGAGGAGAGGGTTCAATCTCAAAACGCGTGGAAGCAGTCGTGTCGTGGGGGTAGTCCCCCACGACACGACACACAGTTCCCCCACAGTTCCCTTTATTTCTTCTGTGTTTTCCCACTTAACCTCGCCCTATGTTTGACCAATCACTGACCCTGTTTACCCCGGTCAACTTTATTTCACTTCTTGATTAATCGACTATTGCCTTCGCGTCATGTTTACTCGATTAAGCAAACTACATGAAAATAGTTTCCTTATTTTTCTAACATGACTATATGGTGGGAAGATTGGATTGATGATTGACAAGGTTTGGTGTGTGAATAAGGAATCTTACACACGGAAAGTACTTTGCCGATGACGTAAGTAACGGCAGCTGTTAACAAGTGGTAACGGCTACCGTCGACAAACCATCAATGTCACGTCGACGCACCGTCGAATATTTGGTGTTTTCGAGTTTGTCAAGTTTGTCAACGGTTGTTGTTGACTTGTCAACGGCTAGCTGTCAACACGGCTACGGCCGTGGTCAAGTGTCGCTCGTGTTTCAAAGCACTGACATGAACTCCTAGGTTGTAACTCATATCACCATGTTTATGCAAATAAATGATGTTTATGTTTAAAGTGAAATGTTGGAATCGGAATTACGGTTTTCGCATCTTCATTTGAAAGTTTTTCTTAGCTTTATAATTCTTACAGCCTGGTTCACTGTTTTATAAAAGGTATCGGTCTAATAATTCATACGAAATGAATTTCCTTATTTAATTTATTCGTTGGTGCTTATTTGTCGATGGTGTTAAGGCCTATAGACATAACAAACGTAAGTATCAATGCCTCTTCGTACCTTCGGACTGGAAAGATCCAGAAGGGTTCTTACGATACCAAACAGATACCCCAAAAGTATCCAAAAGCTATCACTTAGGGCGCTAAGTGTTATCGAAAGATAAAGCCTTTGTCACACTTCATTACATTATTATTATTTTATTCAGTATGATATCCTTTTTATTATTGTATTCAGTATAATATCCACCATTATGTAGGTACTCATAAATTAAAAATACATATTTAGATGCGTAATAAAATATTGTGTATCATTTAATTTTTTTTTCATTACTCCCACAAAACATTTTAATAACTATTTACATTTTTTTTTTGTTACTAGTAACTACTTGTATGTAACTTTAAACTTTTACTTTATAAACCTTAAAATCTAAGTCTGTTACATTTTAAACAATGCTGTGTTCACCTGTGATTGGGTTGCATACTAGATGCAACTATTATTTTGTTTATTTTGTCAATGCTTGTATGTAACCTGTTGGTGTACCAAATAAATAAAATAAAATTAACTATAGCTACCATGTCTCGGTCCTCAAAAATGAGAGTGCTGGCATTACGAAACAAAGGTAAACCTTCATGTACAATGTAAGTTTATTACTACTGCCTACAAATTTTAATAAGCCATCTCACTATCGGCAAAAACCAAAAACCATTACCAAACAATTGTAAAGTCCTTTTTTCTTCACAAGTCGAATATTGTAAACAATCTTGACATTCCTTTTGAGCGAAAATATTCCTTTCAAAACAAGATAAACACAAAACTTACAACATACATAGCTAATTCATCGTTCAACAGCGCGATCTTTTTAAATTAAATAGTAAATGTTTTTTTTGCTGATATTATTTCAAAAGTTACAAAAAGATTGTTTACGATGTTGGTCGAGCAAAGATTAATGGAGTTTAATTATTATATTATAGAGAGTGGCTTTTTAATAAGACAAAACATCAGCTTTCCCTTACAAAAGTTCAATTGACTCGGTCATATTTTTTTTTCGACTATTTCCCCCATAGTAAAAGTTGTTTGAATTTTTTACACAAAATTTGGTTACTGGTTACAATGTCAGTTTTTATTCATTTTCGTTTTACCTATTTGCTATCAACTGAATTCTTATACTTCAGTGTAGTCACTACTTTATCTAAACACAGGGCCAATCAGCACATGGTGGCTGAGTAAACAAACATATCCACGAACTAGCTAAGATAAACGTACGGGATGGGAATACATTATGGTCTTTGGGGTTTGAAGGTTTATCATAATAATACTCGTCATTTCAGGCTTGGTAAAATTACCGTTTTATTTTTCTTAACTTGTGTTTGTATATACGTCTTTAAACCAATACAAATTACATCAAGTATAATTATAGTCGTTATAAAGTGTGTATACAGTTCAAATGTATGTAAATAAACACCTTAAAAGTATCATATTTAAATTAATAAATTCATTATATTCCAGGGTTATGTATAAAATCATTTTACAATTCATTTCATGTATTCATACAATTCTATTAAAATTACTTAATCACAATCATAATCACAACTACAATTTATTCCCGCATTTTAGAACATGACACATTATAGGCATCATTAGTTAGACCTCCGATGATCCAAAAATTAACAAAAATATATCTCGTATTCCTTGACTGTAGATCTACTCGTAGTATTACGTAGTCGAATTTCCCGAGACAACGATATAATGCCAGTACTGAAATAAATGAAACAGGATTAAAATAAGTTAAAACTGAAACCAACATTTTTTAAGATGCAATATCTTTTTTAAACTATTATAATACTTAGTAATTAAAATACTATTTCATGGCATATTTAAACCAATTATGTTATTTAAAAATAAAAGTGTTCTTACCTAAATTACGTATAAATGAGTAACAGACGTCGAATCGCAGTGTGCGGTAAAACCAATACTGGTTTATAATCACACTGGTATTAATGTACCTAGATTAAGTTTTTTCTGTATGATTTTTAATAAATAAATAATAATAATAATATTGTGATTATTTTATGTGCAAAGATGCCGTTTTGCTCATATTTTGGGTTTCTTTTTGTTGACATCGAATTGGGAGTATGAGATTCTTCCCCTTTTTGCAGTCGCGTTCTTGTCACTCCTATTTTTCTATTTAATCTTTGAGCCGTGTCAATTCTCGTTATTTCTGCTTTTGGAATTTCTACTGTAACCTTTTCTTAGTGGTGTCATTGTATATGTTACTAATAATGATTGATCATTCTTCAATTTGTACTATCTTCATCTTTTATTAGCGCCGTCAAAGTCAGAATCATACCTATTTATGCACTTTAGGTTTCAACTCCATCTTCATAATAACTTTAAAACATGTATCAAGGTTGTGTCTCTTACTCTGCGTAACATGTTGTTATACTTACCTTTGCATCACCACTGTGAATTCATCAAATCATTTCTCTCTCTTACGGCGATTAAGGAACCATATCTTAATGGTTCTCTCTGTCAAATTCAGGCACCTTGACAGGTATTTCAACCTTTCCTTGTCCAAAAAAGGACTTTTCGTATATTCGCTCTCAAGTTTATACTCGTGAGCATCTGTGAACGCTATACGAGTGCGTTGACGCCACGGACCTTTAGATGTTTTATCTTCGTACTCATCAGATAGTTTTATGTAGTTCCTCACGTATAGAATCTCTCCAGTCGTCGTTTCAAAAGCTATGTAGTTGAAAGGTGCAACTTTTGCACTTGGTTTCTCTTTCTTCATAATATTTTGGTCACCCATTATGTAAAGTATGATATAATTGGTGTACTAAGTAGGGTTTAAATAACTGGAAAGACAAAAATAAACTCATGATATTTTGTGTACATTTTTTTTAATAATTATCAAAAAAATGGGTAAAACATAATTTCCAAATATAAACAAAGAAACTCACCTATAATAGCAGCATTAAATTCACTGCAATTTCAGGTGGAGCCAGGATTTGCCAATACCGAAAATGCAGTCGCGTCGCCAAATAATGTCAAGTGTAAACGCGCAGCACGTCCGCGCTTTTCAAAGTTTGTGCGTAAACTGACTGTCATCCGAACGCACGAACGAATCTGGGTTTTTAAAATACACAACAGAATGTTCTTTTCCTTTTCCAATAATTTTAAGACCGGCACTTGATAAATATTTGTAAAATTAGTCACTAAAATAATAAGACAGAAAGTGAAAGTGCATGAAAACACGTCCGCTCTCTGTTAAAGCTCGTTTTAAACTGACTATCGCTCCTCAACGATCGGGGTAGTTACTCACACGCAGGTATAAAGAATCCTTTGTTTCGACGCCCTCGTGGTAGTTTTTTATGACTTATAGATAATTAGCATTAGGAATTATGTACTTAGCATCTGTTTTCATAATGATCGTAGATAAGGTCTCGTGGTATTTTAGGCAGAAAATATAGAGTAATTACATCAATGATTTTAGAAAAGCTTTATTGTATTTTACACTAAACTTCGTAGAAAACATCAAGATATTCATATTTGTCTGTCACATAATTACTTGTGTCGTTTCCCTGACTGAGAGAGAATGTTTAATACGTCTCATAAAGGCACATTTTTCTTTGGTATGATAATTATGAGCTCATTGTCATTTGTGGCATGTTATTATTAGACTGCTAATTAAGAAGCCATCACAGAGAATAAATTGTATTTTATCTTCAAAGTCAACTTTGTAGTTGATTGACACTAGCATGTCTACCTGAAGTTTATTATTTAGCCGCTGCGATGATGATAATTTGAAATTGTAAAAATCAATTGTGACAGACGAGGAAACTGTGTCCCTCGTTTGTTTTTTTATTAAGTTTGTATCGTGACAAAACACTATGAAAACAAAAATGAAACAGCAATTTTAAAGTTTTCGATTTAAAGAAATATAGCCAAACTATAGTTAGTTAGTAAACTATATTACATTACACTTTTTCTCATGTTTTTTTTCTGTTTTAATTCTTACAAGTCAAAATAATATAGTGGATATGTATTTAAGAAATAAATGTTTAGATGTACATACTCCATTTATCATCAGATCACAACAACATGATTGAAATAGAGAACGCAATATACTTCCTCTCTTTTACGTCCATTCATAATAATCTTTGTAATAAAAGCTTAGATATTTTATTACTCGGTAGGTACTGTGAAGCTTATGTTTCTGTGACTGGCCTGAATACACTGGAATTAAAAGATAAAGATTCTGTGTATGCTATATTGTTTCTTGAAGGTTCTATTGGCCACAAAAGAACTAAGGTAACTTATCTTTTTTTAACGGTGCGTTTGAATTTTGTGTATTCTTTCTATTATATCGCCTTATGCCACTTGACCCTTGTAAATTATAATCCTTCGTATAAAACGTTTTGGGGTGAAAGTGGATTTTTTTGGGACTTAGTTACAGAAGCCATTATGTTAGTTACCTTACATCACTTATATAGCTCAAGAACGGGTGGACCGATTCTCATAATTTTTAAGTTGATGGATTCGATAATCCCCCAAATAGGATATATGGGGGAAACAAAATTTGTTGGGCCCCCTAGTGAGTTAGAGATCTAATAATTAAATTTTGCAAGTTTTAATTTGTCGCTTGCGCCTTTTACCTCATCAATTTTGCCATTATTTGATAAAAATACCTAAAAGCTAAAACAAAATAGAGCCCGCAATAAGTTTTGCGTTAGTTTAACTGGCGCGGCGTAACGCACCAAAAAACAAACTCCCCTCATTTGCCGACGTGAAAAATAGAGGTGAAATCTTAACATTAGTTATATGCGGGTTAACGAAAGTACAAAATGTGTATTGGTGCAAATAAAGAATTAATTTATATAAAAAAAAACGGAAAAGAGTGCGTTCGTTCAAATTGTAACTGGGGGTTTTGGTATTTTGTGAAACGAGCTGTTCTGGTGATGTTTACGCGATCATGTTAGATTATTAGTTTTATTAGCTAAATGTAAAAGTATCACATTTATACGCATAATCCTAAAAGATGATTGGTGTTAGATGGTCGTTTCAGTAATTTACGATATACATTGTTGTACCTGTAGCGAATACATTGTCTATACCTACTCCAATGAACGTATAACTTCTGTGGAGATGTTTCACATCAAAGTTAAATTCAAAATTTCGTTACCCACTCACAAAGCTCATTCGTTACATCTAGACTCCGCCTAAGGCTTTACATCCATTTCTCATTATTATGATAAAAGCTGGCCAAAGGTCTAACAAAAGGCCTTTTCATCTCAAAGGCAGCGCAGAAATAGTTGTTCATCTGACAAATATACAGGCTTTCACGCTACATTTCAGCTATGAAAAGTTGCGGTTCTTAATTTGGTAAAACGGGAAAGAAATATAGATGTGGTTATATCCACGTAACAAAATGTAACGTTACGTGTCTACGTAACATAACGTGTCAACGACAAAATTGTACAGAATAAAAAATATTTTTAAAATTCTATTAAAGAAGCATGCACGTTAAGATAACTTAACAATTATTGCCCGATTCTTGTAAATGAAACAATGTTCTACGATCTTTGGACTATTGAAAATGTTAACTAAAATGATATTTCTTAAAATTTATAGTCTGGTGACTAATACTAAATCATAATACATTTAAAATTACTGTATTCAACGATTAACATCACCTCTTTGATGTCTTCAGCTAATACAACATCTTTACTTAATTAATGAGCTTTCTATTGGGGTTTCATCGCTCTATAATTACTCAAGTCGAATTAATTTTCATCTGAAGTTACATAAAACAGAAAGGGGCAGAAACTTTTATCATTATTTTATCCGCTACGCTAATATTATAAACATTTTATTTTTCATTAATTACCACATTTGTTTTTTATTAACACGTTCCGGGACAGTGCCCGCCTACAGACGTGAAAACAATAAAACATCTATTGTGTCTGGAGTAGTGTCCCGGAACGTGTTAAGAGGAATCTTTATAAATGTTTAAAATAAGGTGAATAAATCTGTATTGAAGTAAAAGGCATTGATTGGAATAGTTTCGACTTAACGAGTTATTTCGAATAAGATAAGCAGATCGGTGTTACTGACTTGATGCTTACTAACTATTGAATTATAGCATTATTAATAACCATTATGTATAATTGAATTGTGTGAAGGTAATACATACGAATTCATACGATTTTAGTTTAAGGGGCATTATCTTAAGGTTCAAATTTCCTCGAATGCTCAAGTTATTGGCCTTGGATTTGGATATATTAGTAAGAGTTAATTAATTTGATGATGAATAATTGTGTATAATTTGGCATAGTGAGAATTCATCGGAATAATATATCAGTTCCACAGGACTGTAATAATATATATTTTGTATTGCAAAAAATGCCGTAATTTGTGCGAACTATAGTAACTAGTCAAATTTTGATCAAATAGTGGGAAGTAATGCTATTTTAATGACCATTTACAAAAATAACATTATGCTAAGACCGTTTTGCTTTGCTTGCCAAATTTTTTAATCAGTCTCTTTTTTTATATTAAATCGGATAATAAAATAAAATAGGTATTTGCTTTAAAAAGATCGCAGACGAATTACCTATGTACTTGTAGGTTGTGAGCTTTGTGTTTATCTTATTTGAATTTCGTTTGTTAAGGATGTCAAAATTGCTTACAATATTTGACGAGCAAGAAAAAGGACACTATAAGAGTATGTTTAATTATATCATTAAAAAAATATTTATGTTCAGATTGTGTAAATAATGTCGTTTGCAGTGACAATCTATCTAATCTAAGCTTAAAAAAATATACACAATGCATATTTGTGTATTAACTGTCTATATTTTGTGTCTTTACCACAAAATATGCGTAGTACTTATACCTACTTTGTGCTTGAAATAAACTGACACTGGATGTGAAATTGGCAAAATCACCGGTAATTCCACTTTGCAAACAAATCCTTTTCCGAAACAGATCTGTCAAACCATGCGAAATATAAACTCAGCACATGAAAACGCTATCGATTATAAACCTTACCTTTTGCTACACAGAGTCTATATTCAATCGTTATTACTAAGGGTTGTTTTAGAAACTTATAAATTGCTGCCAAAGGGATTTGAAATATAAGCCCATGGTGTTAAGTTCATTTTAGCGTGTGGTTGCTGATCGGATGATGTTTGATGAGCATTCAGATTTGCTAGTTAACCGGTCGGGGTTTTGTTTATGATAGTACGGTCATTCAACTGTGCAATTGGTGAGATCAGCAGTACTGACACGATCCTGACCTTTTCGATTTAATCCATGATTCGATTGGTGTCTGTTTAGTGTAAAATAAATGAACGCTTCTAATTTTTAAGAAAAAAATATTGTTTAACTGTATGTTAGTTGTGATGATAATTAACACTAAGAACTTTTATGATAAAAAAATCATCGTAGTCTCAAAATTTTGGACTGGACTGAGTTTTTTCTTCATTCTTAGAAGCAAATGATATACCTAATTAGTGTTTTGTCTGTTGATTTTTTTGTCAAGTACAATACTTTATAAATCTTTTGCACGTGTTTTTTAAACAACACAACACATTTAGATCCCGTAAGTAGATAAGCAACAAAGACCGTAATTTCTAAAGCTCCAATGTTTCGGTGTTGTCTTAACCTTTAAGAGGCTAATAATGTTTATTATTCGTTTCCAGGTACTGCCGGCTTGCTGTTCAGGTAGCCATTATCTCTTTTCGCGAAAACCCCAATTTATCCTAATTATAAAGGATTAGGGATGAGCTGCGGCCCGTGGTGTTTTGGGCTATGACGTCACTTCACATTGAGGGACAAAAGATTTATTTTTGTTAAGGTTATGTCTGCGTATACTTGACTCGTTGTGTGATCTCTACCAATACCGTTCCGACTACACTTCAATCAAAACATTCATATACTTCTTGAATTTATCGTTGCCTATCTCAAAGATTTTAATAAAACTTACTATAACAACGATCATCCAACTATTATAAACACATCAGTGGTTCTCGAGGAACAAACCTCTTACTCTGTGGGCTCAACGGAAACTTTTTCAAGATTATTAAAAATAAATTTTGCGTAACATCTTTCATTACTATGAGTGTATGGTACGTAATTTTTATGAATTTTGGATAAATGTATAACGTACAAAAAAAACTCTGTAATGATTTAAACATCTTAAGGGTTGTCGTTTTATTTTAATCAGAAATTTTAAAAAAAGGTTTCAATTGAGAAACTTGATCTATAAAAAACATTAAAACGGAAGAAAATTACTGAAAATTATTATCATCACGTTATAGGAACTGTATGTAACACTTAAAAGTAGTGAAGCAAAATAAAGACATTAAAAATACATGAAAACATCTGAGATTTGATGGCAATACATTATGAGTACTTTTTTTCACCTAACTCACTTTAGTTTAAAAATCGACATCGATGTATAAAACATTAGCGTCCCTAAAAGGGATCCCACTTACTCGGTACATTCGAGCTTTTATTTGGCTTCCAACATTTACTAACAATTTGCGAATCCACTTTCTGTAATGTTCAGCCTCCTAATAAACGTAGTTACTAAAATGCTCATTCGTGCGTTTAATACGAGCGTTCGTAACATGAATACTTCATACAAAATCAATGAGATGGATGTTGGTCTTTCACCTTCGTTTATTCTTATCAGCAACATTTGTTTTGAAAGAGATTTTTTGCAAATTAATCATTATATCTTATATCATATCATCAAAAATCGTCTGCACGCCTTGCGTATATAGACATCAATGATAATTACTTACTTAGCTCGAAAATAATGAATTAAACATGTATTCATTTAAGAATAGATTCTGAACTGAATTCTACTAGTTCATTTTTATTATAATTACTGTGCAAGATTGAGGAAATACTAGCTTTTCGTCGAGTAGGTATGAGTTAATGAATATTTTCACCGTCAAAATAGTTATATATTGAAATGAAATGAAATTGTTTATTTGCTAAAAACATGGTAATATGCAGATGGTGTTGATAACATTAGAAATATAGCACTCACGTTTTACATTTTTATATGGCATGCAAATGTTAATATTAATTGTGAACCCCTATCTTATTTATGTCAATTTCGTCATTATATACTATTGATTAAAAATGTCACTAACTTTATAAAAGTTCTTATTACTAAGCCATTTTACAAACTTTCTTTTAAAGCGCACAGTTGGTAGTTCTTTAATTTCATTCAGAATGGCACTGTAAATCTTGATTTATTTGAAATCCAATCATCAGCTATTTAAAATAAGCATTGGTTATTTTATTTATTTATTTTCTTTATTAAGGAAACTACAGCTTTCCAATACTTCTTAAGGAGTAAATATTAAAATAATTATCGTAAGTGTATCATTTTCTTCAAAGGACAAACATTTGTATATAGGCAACTTTTCTATAATAGAAGTTTGCTCGCGTATAAGAAAAAGGATAAACTCACTCACAATATTTTTTTCATGACAAATGAGTGTTTTCTTGACATTGATCGTGGCTACAAGGTCACAGATGGGTTTCAAGATAAAGCGACCGCACCCATAAGCTTTTTAAGAGAAGATGCAAATGCGATTTGTGATTAAAGACGCAAAATGTTTTGATATAAGTAACTGTTTTTTGCGATTCTGTTTTAAAGGTTTTTTGTAAACGTTTAAAACATACGATACTACAAACTTATGTATCATATTGGGCTTAGCCAGGAGGCTTATCGAAAACATCACTACGTAATCTCAAAAGTAAAACTTGCGTAAAAAAAGCCACGTGACATCATTGCACTCTTTTTTACAGAATATGGTTTTGCAATGAAACTTAGATAAATCTATATGATAATACTATTTTAGCGCGTAAATCGACAATGAAATGGGAAAAGAACTGTCGTAAACTTTTACCATTCCTCATTTTCCTTTTGCTAAATCAACAAGTTAGAAGGGCGGAATGAAAGAAATACGGTAAGAATCACAAACGTACTACGATCATTGGAAACTGTTTAACTAGTTTTTTCTACTGCTGCAAACAATTTAATGCTCCATGCTTCGGCAAATTGAAAAAAAAAAGTAATAATGCTTCAAAGTACTTCATTTTTAGCCGCAGATGTGCTCATGTAATTTATGTTTCTTGCTTTTGAACTATTGTCCTTTCTTACGGTTCGCTGAAATTGCGTTGATTTTGAAAATAAGATATAGGGTGACAAGATTAAGACAAACTTGCTAAGTATGGCATCAGTCTAAACTGACACCAGAATGATGGTAATTTTTCACTGTTTTATTTGCAGTAGTCTGTCAGTCCTACACGGTTACACGACCATTCTTCGATCAATCTGACAAGACTGATAATCTATCTGTTGCCTTACGGATTTGCTATCATCGTGAAATGTAAAAGAATGAAGTATGAAAACGTTATCAATAAAACTGATTATCATAGAAACTCCAAATTGTTACTAAAATGACTTGGCGAATCATGTCATATTTTTATATCTGTGGCATAAATCCACAAAAATGAGATAGGCAGTCAAACAACACCGATTTCATAACACTCTTCGCTCGGTAAACACGTTGTAGCCATCCTATAAATTGACACACACAAGACGTGGAAGGAAAACATCGTAACATATTCCACAGATTGAACTATTAATCAGACGGCAGACAAAAAGGTTCCATTTTGTGACGTCATACACTTGGGTGGTTCGCGTTTGTAATTCTTGGGGTTTGGCGGATTGCTTTAGGGGTGTGACGTCACCAAGGTTGATACTAGTATTGAATAATATAAATTACACTTGTAAAAAGCAACTTTGACAGACGACGATTATAGAGACATAAGGCTGCTATGGAAACAAAAATGTAATTACTAGTATTTAATTTATGGCTTTTTGCAGGTGATAAGTAATTTATACGTAATCGCTATGACACGAAAGTAAATTTTTAATGCGCATTACTGACATCTAGTAACAATGAGATCTCAAAACGGCTCACTGAAGGTTTTTCAGCATTCATCTCTTACAGGCCGCAGTATACTTTCTGTCAGCACGAAATCTGGACTCCAAAATTTTGACAATTAATTTGTTTGGCCGGTTTTTAGCTTTATAATATCAAAACCAGATAGAACATTAAAATTTAAAAGCATCGTTTTACAAACAATTAAGTACACACAATTAATCTCCAAACTAACAAGCCGAGATGGAGCAAATCTAACGTCATTCCATTTCCCTGACTTTTAGTGAGAGGACAGATTGGCAACATAACGTAGAGACAACAGCACTTTGTGCTGAGCTCTCCGCTATCTTATGTGGATGTAATATGGGTTATTTTTCAACAAAAGTGTTTAGTGTGACGTGCTGGCGCTACGCAAACAATTTTTACGACCTTTTTAGGGTATCGTAGTCCGTCCAATCTGTTACCGGCTACGCGGCTGTGGATCCAACGGATCGTGAAATACGATGTTAGGTCACTTACCTACTGTATATCTGGAGTCAAATGTACGGGTACCTACTATTTTTGGACCCTTCTCGTTTAAAAGTGACAGTGAATAAACGTGTAAAATTTTTTTTGGGACCCATAAAATAAGCTAAATTGGTTGATATTAGTCGTTAAGCCTAGTCAGAAACTCTATGGCGACTTGATTCATCTGACACCAAGATTTGTCGCTTGCCTTGCAATCACCCCTCCATCAACCTGAACCGAGCCCGCGTAGTGGAGTTTGGCTTATCATACCACGTCATTCTTGAGGTGAAGCCTTTGCCTAGCAGAGGAATGTTTACATGTAAGTAACGTAACTAAATTATAAAAGCAAAGCTGGTCTAGCGTTAAAAATAACTTATCCATGGGAAGCTGAGTTTGATCCCCAGCCTGCACCAGTGTATTTGCTATGTCTAACACTTAATGAAAATACAGTAAGGAAGCTTTTACATTAGCGGTTAAAAAGGTTTACATAAAGAAGGTAAACCACTTCATTGAAGTCAAAAAAAGCGTTGTGTGCTTTATACTACGTAAGGTTTACAAGTGATCAATCATGATAAATAATGATCAAAAATTGGGTTCTTTTGTAAATAAACATAATTTTAGCTCTTTATGATTATTTACAAAAGGACCCAATTTTTTATGATTAAATATTGTTTTATTATATGAAATGGGTTTGTTCTTGTCTCCAGGCCAGATTAGATATTGTGGCATAGACAGATACCACGATGGAGCGAGCTCACCCAGAAGAAACCTGTTCACTTTGACTTTCATTTTTTTTTACTTTGAGAGAAAAAGAAAAACATTGGACACAAAATTAGTAGTTTAGTTATTTACACCCTGCCAGTCATGATGACGACAAATTGCAAATATAATCAATGAACCAACAGCGAGACCAAAACATCTGGCTCTCGAACTTTCTCCTTGAAATAAAACTGGAATCGCCCATCAATAGTGTTGTGACGCTAGAATCGAAATATATCAACACTAAACATTGACTCTATCAAATATTTTCTTTCTTTACCTTCATAAATATAAAGTTAGTCAGAAATGGTTTCTATGATCATCGAAGATAAAAACTATTTTATCACTTACCAGTTTTAGTAGCTGGCACTTTCTGTTCTAAAATGCATACCTGAAAATAAAATATTAAACCATAAAATAATGTCCTACTCATTCAAAAAGGTGTTAATGTTTTAAAGGTGTTGAAGTTTATCATTGATCCTCTTTGCTAACTTTAATCATTAACATTTTATATCGGCCAATGGGGGACATTGAGTTGCAAAGCGACTCAATTGCAATGGTCACACGTCAAACTTGATCTTGCAATGCTTTTATCGATTCCTAGAGCTATCGGCTAGCGCAACACTATCCGCCTCCACAAATTGCTTTATTTATTGGCAGTTTCTGTATTCGTACGTTGCGTAGGGCGGAATACTGAAGCGATGGGAACACTCCAAGGATTCCCATTCCTGGGAACATATTGGAGTGGGTTCGATAGGGTCCAGGTAAGCTATAGTTTATGAGTAGGTTGATATTTTTGGATACGTAGAAAAATATACATGTGTTGCATCTGGTCAGTGTTTTTAGCCATTTTTTATGAAATTCAGTTCAGCCGTTTGAAAATCATCAGATGTTTTCTAGCGTCTAGTTGTCCGATTGATTTTAAATTTGTAACAGGGTACCTGTTACTCCAATGATATTAAAAGTATATGATAAATAAAATGATCTAACCAGCCGTTTAAAAATCATCAAATCGTTTATAACTGACTAGCGGCCCGCCCGCGACTTCGTACGCGCGTTTTAGTTTAACTCCGTTCCCATATATCGTAGCTCGTAGCGAAAAATTATAAGCCTATACCTATACGCATTAAACTACTTCTATAGCCTTCCCTGATAAATTAGCTATCTATCATATTCTATACCCTTACCAATAGTTCCTGTAATTAGCGCCTTTAAACAAACAAAACGAAAACATCCAGTTTTAAAATATAAACATAGAAATGCGTACAGATAAATGTTATATTCGACGACGCGTTTGGTGTATTGGTTAGCGCTCCTGACTATTACGCTGGCCGTCGAGGGTTCGAATCCCGCAAGGGGCAAATGTTTGTGTGATGAGCACATTTGTACCTAAATCATGGATGTTATATGTATTTAAGTATTTATGGGAGACGCACCCGTCATAATCGTTGTCTGGTACTTCGTAACACAAGGAAGATAATTCCTTACCACGAAACCAGACCATTGCATTGGTGTGGTGTCTGGCGCATATTTATTTATTTATTATTATATTTTATGTACACTCAACACGCAGCCCGGTCTTTAATGGTCAAACTTACACGGGGATATTATCTTTTTATTTTACAACGAAATAGAAATATTTCCTACGCCCTTTCGTTAATCGTACTTATATTTCTTTCGGGTACTAATAAGACCAGGCTACTCTCTGCGCTTAGGTACACAGCATCATGCCACATACAGGCTGTGGGAGAAGCGAATTCTCTCAAGTCTTCTCCCGCTACCTTTTAAGAGTTTGAACTTTAGCTTTGTTTATGGTTATAGCTAGCTTCTTGCATTCAAATCGTAAATTCAAAGAGACAATTCTATGTAAAGATCTACGCCATCATCATCATCAACACCCAAAAGCCGTCCACTGCTAAACATAGGCCCCCCACGAAAAGTTGCAGATTGGACACCCTTCGACCACAGGAGCAGCGTAGAATGTCCACCGACAATATGAACAAACGATCTGCAATCTACACTGGACACATACCGCTTGATACCTACCCTTTTTGAATACAAAACAATATTATTTACTATTCTAAGCTTTGATTAAAGTAAAATAGCGGTAGATACGGCATGTCATACTAATTGTCAGCTAAAAAATGGCACTACACATTCCTTACGTCACACGTCTTATAAATGTCACCCGCACACGCAATCCAATGAAATTAGGCGACGGGGGCCTGATTTTAGCGGTCCACTTTCGAGTGGCGCGTCACCTATCTTCCGCTATTTTACTTTAATCAAAGATTTTATGGAATAAAATCTCTTCTAGAGAGCAACATCAATAACAAACATGTGTCAAAACATTCTGTCTCAGGTATTATGTCAAATGATTGTCAAAAATAAAATAAAAAATATTTCAATCATAAGCACCAAGAAGTATTGACATCAATTTTGTAGCAAATCATCACCAAAATAGCTTTCAACCCCTTTTTAACCCCGTTACAAGATAAATTTTAATAAAATTTGATACACATTTTTCGTTATTATTTTTAAAGAATGTTTATGCAAAATTTGAAGTAGATCGGACCAAGGAATCACATTTTCCCATACAAACTTTGCACCCCTTTTTCAACCCCTTAGGGGCGAAATTTCTAAAAATCCGTTCTTATCGGATCCCTACGTCATACAAAGAACACACCCTCCAAGTTTCAGGTCTCTACGACCAGCGGTTTAGGCTGTGCGTTGATCCGTCAGTCAGTCATTCAGGACAAAGCCTTTTATATGTATAGACTAGCGGCCCGCCCGCGACTTCGTACGCGCGTTTTAGTTTTAGTCCGTTCCCATAGAATGTAGCGAAAATATGTATAAACCTCTAAACATTCCCTAAACTACTTAAATAGCCTTCCCCGATAAATAAGCTATTTAACAATGTACCTAACATATTTTATAACCGGACCAATAGTTCCTGTGATTAGCGCGTTCAAACCAATAAACAATAACAACCAGTTTTTAAAGATATATACACCAATGATATATTTTGTGTACACACAACCCGCAGCCCGGTCTTTAATCTGGTCAAACTTTCACAGGGATATTATCTTTTTATTATACAACGTATTGGAAATACTTACTACGCCTTTTGTCAATCGTATATTTCTTTCGGGTGCTAAAAAGAACAGGCTACTCTGTGCGCTTACACAGCATCATGCTTCATAACATATAGGCTGAGGAAGAAGCAAATTCCCTCAAGTCTTTTGCCGCTACCTTATAAGTTTGAATTCAAGGGGAAAAATATATGTAGGGATCTACCCCATCATCATCATCAACACCCAAAGACCGTTCACTGCTTAACATAGGCCCCCCACGAAAAAGCAGAAAAGTCACCCATTGACCACAAGAGCAGCGTAGAATGTCCACCGACAATATGAACAAACGATCTGCATACTACACTGGACACAGATCACTTGATATCTACCCTGTTTGAACACATAAAAATATTCTTTACTATTTTAAGGAATAAAATCTCTTCTCGAGAGCAAAATCAATAACAAACATGTGTCAAAAAATTGTGTCTCAGATATGTCAAATGATTGTCAAAAATGAAAAAATAATATATTTTAATCTTATGCACTAAAGAGTATTGATATCAATTTTGTGGCAAATCATCCCCAAAATAGCTTTCTTCTCGAGAGCAAAATCAATAACAAACATGTGTCAAAAAATTGTGTCTCAGATATGTCAAAAGATTGTCAAAAATGAAAAAATAATATATTTTAATCTTATGCACTAAAGAGTATTGATATCAATTTTGTGGCAAATCATCCCCAAAATAGCTTTCTTCCCCTTTTTAACCCCGTTACAAGATAAATTTCAATAAAATTTGATACACATTTTTCTTTATTTTTTTTTAAGAATGATTATGCAAAATTTAAAGTTGATTGGACCAAGGAATCACGTTGTCCCATACAAACTTTGCACCCCTTTTTCAACCCCTTAGGGGTGAAATTTTGGAAAATCCGTTCTTATCGGATCCCTTCGTCATACAGAGAACACAGCCTCCAAGTTTCAAGTCTCTACGACCAGCGGTTTAGGCTGTGCGTTGATCCATCAGTCAGTGAATCATTCAGGACAAAGCATTTTATAATAATAGATGAGGGGATCTGACTACCTTCCATAATATGTCCTATCGATTCGGAATTTGGTAGTGTTGGTTACCAATCGAAGTATCAATTATATTGAAATAACATGGTAAGATAACCATGACTTTGAAATAATATCTGTAATTTCTTTGTTGTTCAACACACGTGACCACGGAAGTAGTTTACGTTTAGACCCGTCATGTCTAATACTTATTATCATTGTTAGTTAATGATCTCGACACTAAGCATATGGCATACTCCAGGACGCCTACTACAAAAAACGAAATCCGTCAATACGATTATCGTTTTGCGGATCCGAAGCATTTTGTAGTAAGGATTGCATACTAAAAATGCTTCGGATCCGTAAAGCGATGATCGTATTGACGGATTTCATTTTCGTAGTAGGCCGTCAGGCTCTACCTAAACTACAAACAAAAGTTTGATACTAAATAATGACCGCTCATATTAAATCGAACATTCCAACAAGCGAGATCATCTGCAAACAAAGTAATTAAATTATATCCAATAGATTTACATAAACTTGTTTCTATGACAGCCAGCTCATAACAAAATTCGACCCTAATCATCAAAGACATAAGTGATATTTTGCTCAAAACATGCCAGCAACTGATGAAGCTTGTGATAAGGGTTTGTTTAGGAGTTGTGTTAAAATTTCCCTTCTGTTTCTAGAACTAAGTAAAACTATGAGTTTGTTATTCATGTTACTTATCCAGGTGGAAAATAACTTTGTGTGGAAAATACATTTCGAAGTTAAAATAACTTGATGTTCAACAAATACACGTAAAAAACTACAGCCGGAAAGTAATAGAAATGCATTGAAATCGTAACCCTAAAAAATCAAGAATCATTTTTTCTTTGACAACGAAATTTCGATCATTGTTTTTTTTTTCGTATGCGAATTGCACGTGAATTGAGAGCCTGAGGTAATAAAAATTTAGGTAAAAAACGTAAATCAAAAAAGTAAGTCAATGCTTATGTCTCAAAATTTTATGAAACAAAAAAAGGACTTCCTAATAAATCCTCATTTTTGTTAAAACGCAGCCAGTCTTTCTCCATAATATCTTTACCACAAAAGACTTTAAAAAAACGCTATAATTTGAAACTTTTTTTGCATAATCATTTTTCTTTTTTACACGCGGCCAGTATTTACATTAGAACATTTACACAGCAAAGCTTTTAGCCCAAATCTATGCTTAGCCGGAGCCCAAAAAATATGGAATTATTTACAAAACCGTATTTGTTTAGTCTGTGTGCTTAGATTACCGCGAACATGGTACGTTCGAGATTGCTTTTGTGTTTTTCGAATCTGAAAAATGCTGTGTTTTTTACCATTGGACATTTCAACAGAGCATTTTTAGTGATACGTTTCCTTTTTGAAATTCACGTAATTTTTATTTGTTGTTGTCCTTCATGCTTCAAAGTTTAGTATGGCTTTTGGTTTTTGGGTAACAATAGGGAACAATGAGAGGTATCGCAGTGGAAAATTTGTTTGTATAGACGTAACCTTAATGTATGTCTAGCTCGTTAATAAGCTTTTTTTCTATACAAAAACATTTTTAGTATGTTCAATGTAATCGTTGATTGAAAGTTTATATTATATATGCTTAATTTTAAGGCAGATATTTTGATCAATTTGCTCCACAAAGCATACTTTGCAATTTTTAAAAAAATATGTCTTCTGAATTTGCCTCTGCTGTCCTTAATTATTATTCTTTAAATAAATTTAGCTTGAGAGGAGACTCACTATCAAACAAATTTCTTTGGCGTCCGTATTCAATCGGGTTTTTTAATAGATACAGCAATTAACATGTTTTGTGTAGACACGAATCTACACATAGGTACATAGGAACATATATGGCCCACATACCAAATCGTTAATTACTAGTATGTCAATTTATATGTCTATCACGAACCGATATATCACTGCATTTTGGGATGTTGGAACCTAAGATGCGTCACTGATTTACGTAAAAGGATAAAATATTAATAATATTAGTATTCTCTTAAGCAATAAGGTGTAACTGATCTTATTACAAATTATTATTTATTTAAATAAATAAAATATTTTTTAGTAAACAAAAAGTAATTTTTTGACTGAACATAATGAGCTGGGAAACCCTCGGTTTTTATCTTGTCAGCCCAAACTAATTCAGGGCCATCACAGTCAACAAATCCCGAATAGCGAACAGATAACAGGGTTACGAACCTGGGAACTTGTAACGCAATCACCAAACTTGCCGCAAAACTCCACTAGGTTACTTTGATTGGACGTTAATTAGGGCGAACGGATACAGTATATAGGGTTGTCAACTGTTCTGTTAGACTTTGAGCACTTTCGAACTACGTCCGATCCTAACCTGAACCAAAGACATGAATATAAAGTAATATAGTTTGTTGCTTGTTGTGCGTAAGCGGTCTTCGCGTAAATTTTGTGTGCAATGAACTCTTAAAGAGAAACTGTAAACAACTTACGATCGCATTCATAGACGTCACAAATTCCGTTGCTACCAATTTGATAAAATATTATTATTATTTGCAATATAAATATTTTAAATGACTGTATCCCAATTAGGACTAAACATTTTTTGTACCCAGAATTTTGTCTTCTTTTGTTTAATACCCCACTTGTGATGTCTGAAAACTTTTTTTTTACAAAATATCTCACTATAATATTCTAGTATTGGCCTTGTTGTTGTTTTTTTTAACATTATTTAACTTATGCTACCCGGACTACAATCAAGAATCAATAGATAGATACCTCATTCACCATAATCCAGTAGTTTAGCCGCTAATTTGGAACACGTATAAATACCCACATTACATAGGTAGATACATTGACTGTTAAATCATATTATTAACCCTTCCGTAGTCGGGTATTAACGAAAAACTTTGCCACTTTTTGCTGCTTGGGTAAAAGGTATAAAACACTGACAAAAGCGACAGGTTTAGTCTTAGTTAAGTGGTATTTACTCTGGTTTTTTTTTCCGTAAAATACACACTCCTGAAAGCATTGACGTCTTCTTGTGACGAATTCATGCATTATGCACGATGGGGGCTTTTAAATGGGCGCTATGTCGCGCAACCACTTCTTTTTAACCGACTACGACGAAACTACGCAAGAAAGTTCTGTTTTGAACTTTTAGTACCTACCTATTGTATTTCTTGCTTGGCGATATCTTTTTCATTATAATTTCAACTTGTTTGATAATTTTCTTTACCATAATCATAAAGAGAAGGCTACTATGGATCTCAGAACTAACTGGCATATACTTTTATCATTCATGTTCATTTTTTTTTTGGTTAAAAATTAATTATTTTTAGGGCAATCGCACCATTTTGTGCAACATGACGTTTTATATATACGGTTAAAATAAAACAGTGTAACCAAACCTTAATTAGTTGAATCAAACTAAAACTTAATAAATTTGGAACGTAATTGACATCATCAAATAATGGAATTGTTCAACCCTGTTTGACTGCTTAGTTAAAACTTTGCCAATCCTTTTGGTGGGTTTTAGATAATACAGTTTTAATAATATTCCTTAGTTTGCGATTTAGTTTTACAACTCAAACCCAGAGTTGAATAAAATTAGGCGAGTTGGAAATAACAAGGTTTACTTACTTAATTGATTTGGATAATTAGTTTTTAAATAGCATTGATTAATAAATAATCAGTACCTTTATTTTTTTACTTTTTCTCACTTTAAAATATTTTTACTTAAGAGTGAACATTAAAGTTCTGTATTCTATTTTTTTTTTAATTTCGAATAAGGACTTTTAAAATTAACAAGCTTAGCCAAAACAAAACTTAACTAAAATGATTGATACAAAACAAAACTTAAGTAAATATAAGGTGTTTTTCTATAAACGGGTGAAACTTTAACAGAACTTCAAATTACTTCAGAGAAACCGGGCCATATCATTTTTTTCTCTTAACCCAGTTGTTCCTACTGTTCCGTAAAAGACACACCTTAGTTATTAGAAACGACTTGTAGTTTTATCAAGGAGCTGACTATTTATCAGTTTTACATGTTTGCATTTAAAATTAGTAAAAAAAATATACTTTTCTATGTTCTTACTAAATTTATCAACCCATTTATTACAAAATTGAACTTTGAAAAAATCTTTTACTAAGTTAATAACTAATTTTAAACAAACAAGTTTTGTTCATGTTTGGCACATAGTACCTTATGTATTTAAGACAGATTTTTTCCGGAACATCTGGGTTAAAAACGGGCTAGTTTTCTTTTTTATCTTTCCTAACAACAAAAAAATTATATTTTTTAAAGCATCGTGCCTAGTCTGAAACATCCCAACGTCATCACCTCTCTATCTTGTTAGGAAATAAAAACTAGCCCGTTTGTAAGAAAAAAAAAACCTCTGAGGCCCGGTTTCTCTGAGGTAATTTGAAATTCTGGTAAAGTTTCACCCGTTTATAGAAAAACACCTTATATATATCATAGCGAGAAATCTTAAGGCAGTCAAACGCTTATTTTCCTTAATGCGATGAACATCAAGATCAAAGAGGCTTAAAGGTCGATATTTTTGCGAACACAAACTGGGATAATCCTATTTATTAGATTGAGTCTTTATAAAATGGTCTTACTCTGCTATTTATGATACGTGGTAGGTCTATTTCTGAGGTGATTTGGCAAAGATAATGTTTTTGTTACCATGGTAGAGTTAAGAGGTTTGATTTTGAAAGAAGAGACGCAAGTAGCTTTTTAAAAACAGATTTCGACCAAACCTTAACTATGTTAGTAAAGTGTTCTTGACTAAAAATTTGCAAATAAAATTAACTATTATAAAAAATTCAAAACCAACTTCAAAAACAAAATACACTAAAAAGTCTTCAAAAAACTCTTGAAAAGATTCCATTTAAGGCAAAACATTTATTTTTTGAGTCGGTGCCATCGCATAGGCCCTCTCAAGCTCCATCTTAGGCGTCATCTATCTGGGCACCGACTCCAAAAAGAAATGTTTTCCCTAAAATAGGGTCCTTTCAAGAGTTTATTTAAGACTCGGTCGAAGAAGTCGGTTTTAATTTTTTTATAATTTCTTGACTAATGTGCCTGTATTACTTATACTTTTAAGACATTTCGAAAAACTAAAAATAATAATTGTTAAAAGTGACGTACTTGTATAACGTAAATACGTCTATTAAAAAGTCAACATTGAGCACTTGCGCAGTTAAAAAGATGGATAACACCCGTTGTTAAAGCAACTGGTTTATGTACAAAGTTAGTTCATAGTGAAATTAATAGATGGCGCCACCTACCACTTACATCGCAGTTCGTCTTGGATTTTTCTGACGACTAGGTCAGAGGCATAATGTTTTTGTACGAGGGAAAGAAAATAAGAAATTGTAAGGGTTAAGTAAACAGTACATCGATTTAACTTCACTAGGTGGTATTATTTCGGAGCAGAGGACAGGTTTATTCACCCGTTTAATTAAGATTTAACATTTGTCACTTTCCCAGTCATTATTACTTTACTAGCTCAGGGTTACATTTTCAGTTATAATATCATTACTCTGTAATCATTGAACTGTGATTGTTAAAAATAAAAATGGCAACCACGCATGAATGCGCATAAGCTTTTTGTTAAGGCAGAACCGTGTTCGCGGGCCGTGAGTAATTCGAACAAACGATTTAATTAACGTGTCGACTTACTGTCGCCGATGTTGGTCGGTGGGTTTTATAATTGCATTTCATTGATGTATTCTGAAAAAAATAAATTTGAAATACCGAAAATTCTTTTAAAATTTCTGAATTTTCGGGCTGTCGTGGGAACTGAGTATTATTCATTCATTGATATGATACTTTCATTTTAATTCTAATATAAACAAGGTTTATTGTAAAACGTTAATGACCTCTCGCAGGTAGGACCTATTCATGAAATAAATAAATTAAAATATGTGCCAGATAACACACCAATCGTCTTGTTTTCGAAGTAAGGAATTTTCTTTATTGTGTTACGAATACCAGACAACAATTATGGCGGGGGTGTCACCCATAAAGACTTATAAACATCCATTTATCTTAAGTACATACGCTCGTGTTTATTACATATACATGTGCCCTTGCGAGAGCGATCGAACCCGGGACCGCTGGCATATTAATCAGGAGCATCCCAATGCTGGGCAAAGGCCTTAACTCATGCTTGAGGTAATTAATAATTTAGGATAAAATTTTATGAAATCAAATATAAACAAAACAAAAGCTATTATACAATTAAGCTAACCAGTATATATGAAGTAAGGCGAAGCCAAATTCAAAACAACTTTACAACCAACAATTCCACCAAATTACGATTGACTTCAGTATAGGTGCCGCGTTCAAATCATTCTACAGCTTACTCCCTAAGTATAAAGTTCAAATTTGTTGAACTGTTCATTGAGGAATATTCCAGACTTGCAGTTAGTAATTTCACCTTAATTAGAGGAAATGGCACATGTCAAGAAGTTGAGGTAACTAGGAGATGTAGGGATGCTGGTATTTATCTTCAAATTTCCAGTAGATAAGTTGGTATAGGTAAATCAGAAGATATGTTCTGTACCCCTATCACGAATAATTGCGTCAAAGTATTTGTATAGTAATGTAATCATTTGTATGAGAATTTGAAAGTGCCTCTATATACTGAATAACATAACATATTTCAATAATTTTAATTAAAAAGATCGTTAACTTGTTTCTGGACGTGCCATATTTACGTTGGCAACGACATCGCTTCTGCGGTAACGCTTTCGAGCTTACTACACAACACGGGAGCTGACATAAACTCGCTACGAATACGTCAAATGTTCGTGATTGGGGTACTTGATGATAAAGTATGTCTTTACAATATTGACAATCTTTGTCACTCAAGTTAGCTCAAAAACCCGTGAGCATGGGAGTTGTCTAACTTAAGTCGTGTCACCGTTATTTCAGCTAAGCTTGGAAGAAAAATCATATTATATATAAAAAATAAAAACCTACTTAAATCTAAACCACCTCATTTATATTCTTCCTTATCAGCTGAAATCAGTAAGAAGTAAACAATATTCTCTTTTGGCGTTTCAATCCAAAACACCAAATAAATGTCACTGTCAATTAGGTAAGAGTAGAATTCTCATGAGATTAGCCTTTAAAATATCTTCCGTCGTCTCACAGCAGGATAATTATGTCTCACGCCAAACAAAACAAAATTATAATCGTATTTAATAAAATAAGGCTTGTGATACATTCATACATTTGAAAGATAAGTTTGTCACTAATCTTGACGTTGGATAATAGGGCTTCAAATCTAAATGAATTCAATACAACTCTACAATGTTTTTACCTTTGAAATTAAAAAAAATCAAAATCAGACAATGTTTAAGGGGTGGAAAACGTTTTCTCTTTTTGTATGGAAGCTTGCGCGCACACGATCCTCTTAAGGATACTTCCTAACAATCCACTAGAAATAATAAACTTAGTATAATGAAAATAAATAGGCACAAAATTAAATAATACATCCAAATTGTAGAACTTCAAATGAAAACTTATATCAAATCAAACTATCTGCTTAAAAAAAATTCTGTCTGCATTCACTTTCATAATCCATGAAATGTCAAGAAAGTCAAACCTATCATTAAAATAACATTTACCCTGTGTGCACACAGCCTTAAGGCGAATTAACAGACTGGGTTTGCCAAAGATACTGGATGGGCAAAAAATATAATCCCATTAGTTGTTTGAGGGAGAATCCCCGGTGGGGAAGGGAGCATGAATGGGATGAAAGGGGATGGGGATCGAGGGGATTTGCGGCCGCATAATTTTTAGGACATATAAATGTTAAAAATCTTAAATACGGTTAAGTTCTACATACGGCTTTAGTTAATTTCATAATATTTATGGCTAACTCGACTACGGCAAAAAGGATGGTTGGGTATGTTTTAAATGCTACTTTTCGTTAATTTCATATTCGTAGCAGTCTTTCGTAGCCTATCTCGTAGCGCTACTAATGCTACGAAGGAAGAACTACGCTGCTACGAAAAGTGATCTACAAAAAAGAATACTGCTACGAACCTTTTCGTAGCGGATTGTAATGATTCACAACTATTACGAAATTGTCAACCTAAACGTTACGGTCTACATAAAAACATCCGAATAAATAAGGCTTCTTTGCATCTAACATACGAGTAGTTGGTTTAACCGTAACAGTTCATTTTCTTGTTATGTTAATGGTGCAAAGGAACCTTATTCTTCCCCAGGTGATTAAATAACTAGAACACAAAAACCAGGACTTGCCTTTCAAAGTTTCAAGAACCAACTAAGTATCTCTTAATGACCGAAACACCTCGATTTCACGAACCTGAGGAAATAAAATTATCCCGCACAATTTAGTCCGGATTACAAATTCCTTTGAATACTGAATTAATTTGTTTCTTCTGTCAGCCATTTTTTTTAATTAAAGCTTTCAATTCAGTGTTCATTTCATTAATCATTTTGTTTATGAGCTTACAATAAGTAATCATTAATGTCCCGTTTCCAATAAATGCTTTTCGTTCTTTCTTTAAAGTAGAATGATTATTGAATGTGAAATTGAGCTTGTGTACACAGACAAGCTCAATTTCACACATACTATACAGTAATCATGTATTTACTTGATAGACTTTACTACCTAGGTAGTTTTAACATCACTTGTTTGTCACCACACCTCAAAATTACGTGACTATTCATAGCACCACCTTTTTTACTGCGAATGCATATCGCGTGCTTGTCACTTATGTCACTGCAGTATGTTTCATGTGAACTTTTGTACCATAAAAGCATAATATTTGAAAAATAAATATAAAATATATTTTAGCAATGTACAGTCGCCAGCACATCGGGTTATACATTTTTGTTGAAAACTAGCCCTTATTACAACTGCATAAGATACTGCAGCTGTTGTCCGACACTACAAAGTAAAACACGAGTCTAGAGAGAAACAGCCTCGTCCAAGAAAATAGCTTATCATTGCTAAAGCAAACATCAATTTGAATTTTATTAATGGATTCTTATGATGTTGTAAAACCCAATAAATAAAAAATGACTGTGAAAATTTTAATAAAACGACATTATTATGACATTAGTTTATTTTTTAATTTAATAAGGAAAAAGACTCAAAATTTCCATCATTTTTTAAAAATAAACGCACTTTCTATTTAACTATTTCAGATGACGGTGTTTGCTATCATGCACTAAATTAATTGAATAAAACAAATCTGCATCGTCAATAAAATAAAACACTAGTTATACATACATACTCCAAACCGCATAAGTTATTAATATACCTTGAACAATAATTGCTTTTGACCAAATAATATAACTGAATGGGAAAAGCAAATTATTATTTTCGATGTTCGGTTGAACGTAAATGAAGTTATTGCTCCACTGATTTCATAAATTTCCATTGATGACTTATGCAATGACACATTGGATAATTTATGAGTTCATGCGTTTGTAAATGGGGTATATTATTTCGCTTTACAAATTGTAATGATAATTTACTCCAATAAACCTTTAAAATATTAATTTAAAAGGTTTATACATATATAGATGAAATTGAGGTTTAACGGCATTATGCATAGTCTGAGTAAGTAGGTGCAAATCACTATGAGTGCTAGTCAATGTTACTGTTACTGTAACACGCACGTTATAATAGCTAAAATAGGTTTAAAAGACCGTTTGAGTTATTATGATTAAGGGGGTAACAATGTTAATCATAACCAAGATTCAGGCATAAAAAGGAATTATAGTATATATTGGTTATGGGACATCATAAACACATACAATACACAGTTTAATTTCAGAGACTTTTATAAAAGTTATAATAATAATTGCCTTTTCATAGGCAAGGAGACAAAACCATAATATACTGACTGAATTACTAAGTATTATGAAAGTTGGTCTAAGTACTATTCCCTCAAAATGGCTTTCAGTGTCAAAAAGTTATGAGAGCTACATTCAAACCGAAGTGAAAAGCGAATACGAAGCACTTAGAAATAAGGTGAGAGTAGGGCATTAACCCCTAGATTTGCTATCCATCACACTAGCCCACAAGGATAAGATAAGAAATTTAGCCGTCTATAAATAGAGGCGTTATTCAAAACTATGTCTAAACTACTATACTATACTACTACCAAATCCTAACAAGTTGCTTTCATCTTGGCATCTATTCAAGCCATCCGTCAATTTCGCACGTTAGACTCACATTAACAACAGTTTGATACTTACAATCGCTTTGAAGTGGTATATTCGCACTTCGAAATGTTACAGTCTGGGTGTTTCGTGATTTACTGACCGATAACGTAGCTTTTGTGGTACAGGGCGATTGGGAAACTAGCTTTTTAGGGTTCCGTAGCCGAATGGCAAAAAACGGAACCCTTATAGTTTCGTCAAGTCTGTCTGTCTGTCTGTCCGTCCGTATGTCACAGCCACTTTATTCTGAAACTATAAGCATCACATAGCTGAAACTTGGTAAGTAGGTGTATCTTGTTTACCGCTTTCCGATTCAGATACAAAAAGTAAGAAAAAATAATATATAAGGGGGGGCTCCCATACATGAAACTAAAACCTAAAATTTTTTTTTTACTCAAACCTATGCGTGTGGGGTGTCTATGGATAGGTCTTTGAAAATGATATTGAGGTTTCTAAAATTATTTTTTCTAAAAGTGTAAGGTTTGAGATATACACGCTTCCAAAGTGGTAAAATGGGCGTCCCCCCCCATCTAACTTTTGAACTAAGAAAGTGAAAATTTTGAAAAAAATATATGATATAGATCTCAACAAAAATTTGCAACGAAAATTAGTTTGAAGGAGATCGAACCAGTAGTTTTTGAGATATTGCACATTTTTATCAACCGCAAATATAACTTTGTCTTTCATACAAACACTATGAAAAACAAAGTTATTTTTGCTGTCACAATATATTGTGATGTTTTCGTTAAGTGAAGGTAAGTGGACCCTGAATGCAGTTAAGGGTGGCACGGAACCCTCAGTGCGCGGGTCCGACACGCACTTAACCGGTTTTTAAGTAACATTGCACTAGATAAATTATACCTTATTTCCAATTTATCGGGGCTTGGTTTGTATGCGGAAAGATCTACCAAATACCTGCATTAAAATCGAATCGGTCACCTCGCGCTCCTGGTGGCTCGGCAAACACGTTGATGTAGGTATCCTGGGCGTTGATCACTGCATAAATCCATGTGAAGAGTTTTCCATAGGTTCTGTGGCACTTGTTACGGGTTTTCCACACGCGCACAATCACTCACGCCGAGATATTTATACGTTTTTCATTAATTTTATAGGAGCGCAGTCATTGCGTACGCAGCAAGAGATTTCAACTGTTTTATTTTTGCGGATGTAGATGGCGCTAAATGACGGGAGCGCTCATCGAGTAGCCAATCGCAGTGGATTGCTTAGCAAAACGAAACAATCGCAATACAGGAAATGGCTTTCAAATTCCGAAATACAAATCTTTTTAATAGTTGATTGTATCTAACAAGTTTTTATTGTCACAGGTATGATCATAAATCATAAAATAAATTAATAAGTTGTTTAACTTGAAAATAAATGATGGAATCCTATTCCAGTACGAAACATGCCGCTCACCTTAAAATAATGCAATTATTTTAACTAATTTAAAACCTAAAACTAAATTTTGTACGACGCTAATTCCTAGTCCTCGAACTGAATGACTCTAAGTTAACACAAATCGACTGAAGTTACAATATAGGCATGATATCCTACTACAATGAATCTAAATAATCACAAACCCTACCTAAGCTAAGTGTTTGAGGAACTAAAAAATTTGGCTTCGTACAGCACTATCAAATTATTACCAATTAATAATTACTCAAATGGAAGAGGGCAGATTTTTACAACTGCTCTTTTATATAAATTACTTCCGCTTTGTAAAGTAACAACACGTATTTTCCCGTCAGAGCCAGGATGGAGTGTATGCACGCGAGCTAATTTCCATTGAAGAGGAGGAAGATTATCGTCACATACCACAACAACGGTGCCTTCACGAATAGGCGGGCCCTGGTCGCGGTACCATTTAGTACGTTGTTGAATTTCGTGCAAGTATTCACGGCTCCAACGCTTCCAGAAGTGTTGAAGACATTGTTGTACCCAACGCCATCTAATTAAACGACTCGGATTCGAATCTATTAGAGATACGTCTGGAAGTGCCGTCATAGGACCTCCGATTAGAAAATGGGCAGGCGTTAAGGGCAAGGGATCTCTAGCATCTGCACTCAATACGCAGAGAGGTCGCGAGTTTAACACCGCCTCTATTTGACACAGTAAAGTATGCATCTCATCATACGTTTGAATCTGAGTTCCTATCACTCGATGAAAGTGATGTTTGAAGCTTTTTACACAACTTTCAAAAATTCCACCGAAGTGAGAAGCCTTCGGAGGCTGAAAGTGCCACGTAATACCCTGTTGCAAGGTTTGAGAATTCAAAGCACATTGAACAGAGTCATTTTTAAGAAATTGATATAATTCTTTTAATTGATTGTTACATCCCACAAAGTTTGTACCGCAATCCGAATATATATCAGTACATAGGCCACGACGCGACGTAAATCGACGTAGGGCGGCTAGAAACGCCTCACTTGAAAGTTCGGAAACGAGTTCGAGATGGGTAGCCTTTGTACTCATACATACAAAAACCGAAACATAGCACTTAATCACCTTAGCATTGCGAACTTTATTGGCACGAACGTAAAACGGGCCGGCGTAGTCAACAGCTGTTTTAAGAAACGGGCGCTCGGGACGTACGCGCGCGGCAGGCAGAGGTCCCATCGTCGGTTGTGACTTTACGGGTCGTGCACGGAAACAGCGAATGCAACGGTGAATACGCTGACGAATGATGTCACGGCTAGATACAATCCAGTATTTTTGAAAAAGAGTATACTGAACTAATTGAGCCCCAGCATGCAATTGGGTTAAATGAGCGTCATCAATTATCAAATTAGTCAAGTGATGCCTCTTTGGTAAAATTAACTGGTGTTTGGATTGAAACGGTAAAAGGGACTTATGTATACGTCCGCCAACACGTAAAAAATTATCGTTATCTAAGAATGGATCAAGTCGCTTCAATTGATTCGAGATAATTTTATGCTGCGAAATATTTTGAATATCTGCGGAAAATGTGGACTGTTGCACTAAATATATCAGTCTATTAAGTGCAAAATTATACTCTGGTACGGAAACGTAAGAGTGGAATGAAAGTTTCTCTTTGTTAACCCTACTTTTGAGAAGTTTATAAAAACGAAATATGTAGGATGTCACACGTACTAATTTATTGAGAGATGAGAACTTCTCAATGAAACTATTGTCCTCGTTAGACGCCGACACTGCAGTTACAGACGACACGGGACTACTGCGCTTCTCTTCATTTGTGCGTGGGATTTCCTTGCGCACGGGCCAAGTAGATTCGTCTTGAGAAAGCCATTCAGGGCCATGAAACCACAAGTCTGTGTTTTCTAAAAAGGTTGAAGGCAACAAGCCACGTGACGGCGCGTCAGCCGGATTGTCAGCAGATGGAACATGCCTCCAACGTTCACTAGGTACTAGCGTAAGTATTTCACTCGTACGATTTGAAATGAATGTCTTCCACTCGTACGGAGGAGACCGAAGCCACGCTAGCACTATTGACGAGTCAGACCACGCGTAAACGTCGTTCTTACTTATCCGGTCACTGTAGGTACGTAATATCTTATCAATGAGTCGTGTTAACAGCACGGCCGCCATAAGCTCGAGTCTCGGGATCGAAAGACACGGAGAAATGGGGGCGACGCGAGTTTTAGCAAGTAAAAGATAAGTATGAGACGATCCGTTACCGTCCGTAAGACGTAGGTATACGCAAGCGGCGTAGGCCTTCTCCGACGCGTCGGAAAACCCGTGAATTTGAAAACTACATCCATCGAAAAATACTTGGCGCGGGATAGAAACACGCGATAAAAGACACAATTCTTGTATGAACGCACACCAAGAATTAACGATACTAATAGGAGGGCGGTCGTCCCAATCGACACCAGATATCCACAGTAACTGCATTAAATGTTTAGCGTAAATAGTCACGGGTGATAACCATCCCATTGGATCGTAAATTCTAGCTATTTCAGAAAGAATCGTTCGTTTCGTAATTTTATCCGAATTACATTGAACACTAAAGGTGAAATGATCGGCTTGAGGGTTCCACTGAAGCCCTAGTACCTTAACTTTGTGATCATTCTCCATTGGTGCGAAGGGCACGTTATCGGGCCGCTCACCGTGAACCTCTGGCGTCTGAACTGCAGCGAGTATCGCTGGCGAGTTGCTATGCCACTTACGTAGCTCAAAGCCGGCCGTAGCGCAAATATCAATGAGTTCTTGCTGTAGGGTGAGAGCTTTACTTTCATTGCATTCCCCTGTGACGACGTCATCAACAAATACCTGGTCTAATAGGACCCCCGAAGCTTGACTAAAACGTGTCGCTTCATCGTGAGCTAGTTGCTTAATCGTACGCAGAGCTAAGTACGGGGATGAGCTCACTCCGAAAGTGACAGTTCGTAAACGGAAATCTTCTATAGGTTTGTCAGGTGACGTCCGCCACAGAATGCGTTGAAAATCCCTATCAGAAGATTGAACTAAAATGTTTCGATACATTTGTTTTATATCGGCTGTAAACACAACACTGTGTCTAAGAAATTTCAAAATAATATCTACGATATCCTGATGCAATTTAGGACCCGTTAACAAAATATCATTGAGTGACTTTCCGGTAGAAGTTTTACAACTAGCGTCGAACACTACGCGAGTTTTGGTAGTTTCACTCGATTCCTTAACTACACAGTGGTGCGGAATGTAATATGGGTTACCCGATTGCGGGGTTCCCTCGACCGGTTCCATATGCTCGAGGTCAAGGTATTCTTGTAAGCAAGCATGGTAATCCTCCTTGAGTTTAGGGTTGTTTTCTAACCGACGCTCTAACTTATGAAACCGAGCGAGGGCGATATCCCTAGATTCCCCAAGGGACTGAGCGTCAGGCTTGAAGGGAAGTGCAACCACATAGCGACCGGTGTTATCACGAGTGCATGAATTCTCATAAATTTGCTCACAAAGTCGCTCATCAGGTGTCAACGCCTTCACTTCAGGCACAGACTCGAGTTCCCAGAACCTTTTTAAATCGTTGTCATCGTAAAATGAGCTAAAACAAGTATTAATCGGAGATGGAGTCGTAGACTCGAATGAAAGTGCTCCTAGTAATAGGTACCCAAAAATACTGTTCATCGCAATCGGCGAACCGGGAGAACCAGTAATGACATTGCCTAGTAGTATCTGGGATAGTATATCCGCTCCTACTAGCATTTCAACCTCTTGTGGGCTGTGAAAAGAAGGATCTGCTAATTTGAGATTTTTGATGTGTGGCCACCCTGTATGAGGCAATGGCACACTGGGCATTTTCGGTACTAATTTCGTTAAAATTAATGCCTCTACGGGAATAGAAGGTCGTTCCGAATCCGTAGGAGAAATGAAACATGAAATTATCCCTTTCGGTTGAATCGGCCTACTTTCACCTATGCCGTTGACAGGTACATTTACCCCACGTCGTTCCAGTCCTAAGCGTTGAACACAAGACTCTGTTATAAACGACGCCTGACTGCCAGTGTCAACCAAGCATCGAACCGTCGAACGTTTATTCCCGCCTACATATAAATCGACGCGCGCCGTTGATAACAAAACCGTACGAAGACAAGTATTCCCTAACGCGTTATCATTGTTATCACTTATCGCGTTATTAGTCGACGTCATCACTACAGGAGTAGACGCGTTGTCGTCAGTCGAGGATTGAGCGAGGTCATCGACCCCCGTAGCAGGGGAGAACGAGACAGCATTACTTTCAACTGTGTCGAAATGTAAGAGCGAATGATGTCGTTTGTGACAAGAACGGCACACGAAATTGGACTTACATTTATTAACGTCATGTCCAGTATTTAAACAATTAAAACAAACATCCTTTCCCTTCACGAAATTGTACCTATCGGACGGAGATAGCGTGAGAAACTTATTGCATTTTGCTATAAAGTGTGGATTGTCACAACATAAGCATTTGTTCTTATTGCCGTAAGAATAAGGTTTAGATTGAGCCGCTTTATTCTCAGGTTGTGAGTTAACCGTAAGTACATGTTGAGTGCGAGTCGCGTTCGCACCAGAACGCACAGTACTAGGAGGTACTTTATTACGTTTGCTAGAATCAGTTATTTCGCTTGCAGCTAAGTCGCGTTCAAGAAAATTGATCAATGAATCTATGCATGGAATATCTGTAGGTTTATGCAATGACAACTCAAACCTTTTACGAATTGAATTAGGTATTTTACGTAGTAAAATGCCTAGCAATAGAAAACTCCATTGATCAACGGGGAATTGCATCCTTTTCAAAGCTTGAATATTCTCGTGATAGGTATTCAGTAATTTACGTAAACTTTGAATCGATTCTGAACAGCTGTCTATATCAAGTATTCGATCTAAATGTGTGGATGCAATTGCTCGTTTATTCTCATAGCGAGATATCAAAATGTCAAACGCAACCCTATAGTTCTCATCCGTAATTGGAATCGATTTGATAAGATTGTACGGCTCATCTTTAAGTGTTAAAAGTAAATACCTAAACTTCTCAGCGTCCGTGTAAGCACCATTGTTGTGAACGAGACACGTGAACAAGTCGTAAAACGATGGCCAGTCCGTGGATTGCCCAGAGAAAGAAGGTAGTGGAAGTGTAGGTAATTTGTCGTGATTATTACAACTCGTAGGTACTACAGAGTTACGGCTAGCGCGCTTACACTCCTCCTGCTTCCGCTCTTTAATCTCACTTTGATGCGAAATTATCATGTAATAAAGGTCATTGAACTGGTTTCGAATTGCTAATTGTTCATTTCTATCACTTGCTAGAAGACTTTCGTCTTTGATAAGAGATTTCTCTATCTTTGTTTGTAATTTGAGAAATTTCTTTTGAGTTGAATTGATATCTCTACACCGAGCTAAGAACTGTTGTTCACTAGTTTCGTAGAAACCTAGTGTATGTTTTAGTTCGTCTAAAATTATATCACGTTCGAATAGGTCTTGAACCGCCATTTTGAATATGGACGCGTAACGTCGCTATGAAATATGGGGCCAAGGAAAATACCTAGTGACAATAAAAACCCGTAAAACAATACCAATCCGGCTCGAACGGATCAAATTGTGGTTTGTATGCGGAAAGATCTACCAAATACCTGCATTAAAATCGAATCGGTCACCTCGCGCTCCTGGTGGCTCGGCAAACACGTTGATGTAGGTATCCTGGGCGTTGATCACTGCATAAATCCATGTGAAGAGTTTTCCATAGGTTCTGTGGCACTTGTTACGGGTTTTCCACACGCGCACAATCACTCACGCCGAGATATTTATACGTTTTTCATTAATTTTATAGGAGCGCAGTCATTGCGTACGCAGCAAGAGATTTCAACTGTTTTATTTTTGCGGATGTAGATGGCGCTAAATGACGGGAGCGCTCATCGAGTAGCCAATCGCAGTGGATTGCTTAGCAAAACGAAACAATCGCAATACAGGAAATGGCTTTCAAATTCCGAAATACAAATCTTTTTAATAGTTGATTGTATCTAACAAGTTTTTATTGTCACAGGTATGATCATAAATCATAAAATAAATTAATAAGTTGTTTAACTTGAAAATAAATGATGGAATCCTATTCCAGTACGAAACAGGGCTATAGGTATCTTCAAATTCAAATTCAAGTTGAAATTCCAATTTTTCAAATTCAAAAGCTTTATTTCAATTTAGGTCATGAAATGACACTTATGAACGTCAAATATACAGTGAAATAAATAAAAAAATGTACCCTTAATGGGCCGAAACATGTATCCTTATATTTTGGGCCCTACCAGCCCTATCTCATAAATTAGGGACGATAAAAATATAATAATTTGAAAGGTATGCTTTAAACTTAGTGTTATCATTATAATAAAGATGTACGAGTACATTACCTTTGTGATGTTTTGTTTTGATAGAATAATTATTTTTGTTTCAAGGGTGTGTGTATTTCGATGTTGCTTTGACAGTTACTTAAGTACTCTGCTTTTGAATGGAGAAGCAAATTCCTAATTATGATTTCGTATAATCCACTCAGCAGAATAGTGTGGGACAGCACAATTGAGTAATGGACATAATATTTTTATTTTTTCTTAAGTTGCATCGCAAAGCCAATTTGGCGACTCAACTATTTGACCTGCCTGAACCTAAATAATATTCATGTTCATATCTTAAGGCGACGCATTGATAAATAATTTATTCTGAAAGTCAGTGTCAGCATCCCCGCCAGGGGAGCTCCCCCTTACAAGCACTTTACTTCCTTTTGATTTAATTCTTTGACAATAAATTTATATTTTAGATCCCTGCACCCTATCTTACTTAGCTACCCTAATTTATTTTACTCTTTCAAATCGCTTATCCGATTTTGCATTCCTGGAATCACCCAGGCCGTTTTCAGCTGTCGTCTCATCTGAAAAACATAAGGTTGATCTCAAGTCAGCGCAAATACCCTACTATGCTAAACGGTAACAATTTTGCCGTCCTGCTCACTCTATGCAGCATGCCCACGTGAGTGAAAAGGCCAGCAATACGGACATTGGCATAAAAAGTGAACTCTTTGTCACAACCCGACCTAAGCAAATAGAAATAACTCGTTCATTCGTTCTCGATTCAACGGAGCTGTGAAATTTTGTGACACAAATCCCATATAAAATTCAACTGAGGGTCGTTGTTTCGGGTGTTCTATAAAGTTACTGGAAGTGACATGACGTAGGCAAGTACGTGACAATGAATAGAAATGAGGCAGAAGTAAAAGAACGAGGACCTTTGGCGTCGGTCGCCTAGTGAGTTTGTTCGAGAGAGTACGTTGAAACTTTAAAAAAAAATTGACAAGAACTTGGAACCGAGTTGTATTTAAATTAAGTTTTATAATTAAAGGTCCGATTTTTATGATCTATGCATCAATAAAATTATGAAAAATTGGGAAGCACTGTCTGTTTTTTTATTTATATATCCTTTAGTAAGTAAATATTTTCGCTTCTCCCAGAGATAAAAATTTCGTTTCAAAAGAAACTTAACTAAAGCCTTTATAACCTGAATCAATACACTGTATTTAGTAATTTATCACCATTCGCAGTCAAAACAGAGTTTTTATGAAATTAGATTATGTCGATGTATGTTCAAAAATATCGTCACATCCAGTTACTCCACATCCGAAAGTAACCCTGTCGCCTTCTGATTCCCGAGTCCCAAGTAAAATTACTATCTTTATACCCCCATTTAGGCCTCATACCTCTGTTGTCTTATTTTAATGGAATTGAATAAAATATCGTCCCTTTGTGTCGCGTTCGTGATGTAGGGTCTTACCCTTAACGGCGTCGCCCTTTATTACATCCGAATGCCATCCGCGTCCGTTTTCAAACCATACTTTGCAAGGTGTTGTCTGTATTTTCAGTCTTATGCGTATTACTCTCTCACGTTGATTTGAGCTTGAGTGAGCAAGACGACGATATTAGGAGATTCAAATGTCGTCATCGATTACTATTACTTCGAATCCTTGTTAGTCTATAGACTTTACGACTGCATAGTAAGACCGCACGTCACGCCGTAGTGAACTGGTGAAAAATTTACGCAAGTACCGCAAACAAAGGCCAACAGTCGGTGAGCAAGAACCCAAAAAGCTTTCATAGCTTGCTATAAATGTTAAGAACCTGTGCATGAGAAAGAAAAAGAACCCAAAAAGCTTTCATAGCTTGCTATAAATGTTAAGAACCTGTGCATGAGAAAGAAAAACAATTCAAAACAAGGTGTCATTGTAGATGTATCAAAACATATTTTTCTGCGAGTATTTTTTTTATGTATAAATTATGACGTTTTTTTCGCTGCCATTCCTGAAAATCGATTTCTAATTCCGTATTTTCCGCTGCGGATCGGATTCGGTACGTATCGGATTCTGTACGGATGCTGTGAGTAACACCTTTAACTTTGCTAGCCTTTGGGAGGTCTAAATTGCGGATAAAGTTAAGTGTCGACCTGAATATGTCTCGGCAAATATTAACACCAACATTATTCTCATCTTAGAAAGCTAAGTTTCACGTTTGATTGATATTTAAGAGATAATTTATTATTTTGTATTACTTTTTATATGATTGTTTAACGCTAATATCTGATTATTACTAATTGATTTAAGAGCATTGATAATCATCATTTTACAATAAAGTGTGGTTTGTGAGTTCATCTATATATACCATTTTATACATAATATTACTGATTGAAAAGATTAAATTTAATGTAACTTAAAATTTTCAAATAATTGATCGATATTAACAGATACATGAAATGAATGAATGAAATGAATAAAATTGTTAATTTGCAAAAAACATGGTAATAATTATGCAGATGAGATTAGAAATATAACACTCACGTTTTACCTTTTTATATGGCATGCAAAAACAAATATTAATTGTTAACCCCTATGGATTTTATTTATGTCAATTTCGTAAGTATATATTATTAGTTAAAAATAAAAGTTACAAGATAATCGAAGCAATCAGGGACAAATCTAAATTTAATAAACCTTTTTCTCTAAAATCGTGTAAAGCAGGAAAACCCGTCCCAATGTCAATGTCATGCCCCAGACCAATGTTGAACATTAACTTGACAGAAGATAGATTAACTTAGGCGAAAAAGATTTGGGACACAATCCGCTGTTGCCGGCAGAACTGACGCACCACACTCAAATTAAGGTATAGGTAGTAGACTCACACGTTTTTTTTAGAGTTCCGTAGCCGAATGGCAAAAAACGGAACCCTTATAGTTTCGTCAAGTCTGTCTGTCTGTCTGTCTGTCTGTCTGTCTGTCTGTCTGTCTGTCTGTCTGTCCGTCCGTATGTCACAGCCACTTTATTCTGAAACTATAAGCATCACATAGCTGAAAATTGGTAGGTTGGTGTATTTTGTTCACCGCTTTCCGATTCAGATACAAAAAGTAAGAAAAAATAATATTTAAGGGGAGGCTCCCATACATGAAACTATTTATTAACAAAAAATATTTTATTAAATAACTTTGTCTTTCATACAAACACTATGAAAAAGAAAGTTATTTTTGCTGTCGCAATATATTGAAATGTTTTCGTTAAGTGAAAGTAAGTGGACCCTGAATTCAGTTAAGGGTGGCACGGAACCCTCAGTGCGCGGGTCCGACACGCACTTAACCGGTTTTTTTATTATTATTTAGTATGGTGGTTCTGGACTCCTTGCCAAGCCAAGTGCGACTAAGACGGAGTCGGAGATGGAACGAGCTGGTCCAGAAGAGGTCTGTTCACTCTGAAATTGAATAGATTCGAGTTGTTATCACTAGGAAATACTAAACAAGACAAGATGTGTCGAAAATACGACGACAAGATTGTGACGTATTTGAAGATTGTAATTTTGAATATGAAACCGTTTGTATGAGTGGATAAGTGGCGTCAATTCATGTGGCACGAGATTGGAGATAGTTCGTAGTGTAAGTTCCATACGCTAGTAATTAGTAGTTGACTGAGGGATTTAGGTAATGTAGTTAGATAAACACATTCATCTATGAAATTAAAAGAAAAAAAGAGCTTCTGAACACTTTCTTACTGTGGCCTGCGGCCTAGTCGCGCTAACTAGACGGCTTGTTACCCCAAGTCACGGCAGGGCAAGGTCACTCCGCGCTGTATTTTTAGCGCAAGCTTATGCTGACCGAACATTCCATATTATAAGTTATCAATCCGTACAGAAGTACAAGTACACTCTCTTTCTGTATTGGCATTAGAAACCGTACATATATAGAAAGTCTAATGACAAGTTGCACCAAATTATTTTTAACTATGATGAACAACAAATAATTGATCATACTTCATTCAATTTATTAAAGGTTATTAAAGGTAGTGGAGCCAATT
The DNA here is from genome assembly GCA_963584085.1 of Pyrausta aurata. Classification (NCBI taxonomy): domain Eukaryota; kingdom Metazoa; phylum Arthropoda; class Insecta; order Lepidoptera; family Crambidae; genus Pyrausta; species Pyrausta aurata. Next base: position 1,418,478 of record OY757269.1, on the reverse strand, counting down.
TATTGAGTGTTCAAAGTCTAAATCTATCTAATATCTGGCAAGTTTAGAAAAATATGTAAAAGTAAATAAATAATTTTGAATTTTTAAATAATTTTGAATTTTTTGAATTAAATAAAGGGTCCTACTTACAAACTCAAAAGTAACTCTGTTCATCTGCCTGTTACTATTTCAATCCATTAATAAAAGTATTTTGATGATTATGATGAATGACATCAGTTCGTAATGGATAAATCATATTTTTTATCCGGAAAATAATCTTTTAAATAGGACAAAAGAAGGCCTGAAAAACTGCACGCAACTTTTCTGTAAAAATATACTTTTAAAACTTAACTTTAAACTGTCCTCTTGTTTAAAAAATATTAGTTCTTTTAATAGTTTTAAGTCCAAATTGTCATATAGTTGAAAACAGCACAGTGTTTGATATGTAATCTGTAGCATGTATTTTTTATTTTAATTCTTTATATCGGCGTTAGAATTTAGAATATATTATTTCTTCAGGTTAAGAATGTTTTTTAACACTCACAGTGTCATATATGTATTCTTAAAAGATGTAATGAGAAACCAAAAATTGCGCACGGGTGGGACTCGAACCAGCATCTTTTTGGCTTACCTGGCCAACTGCTCTTCCAATTGAGCTACCGTGCTGTCAGTCCGACCGCGCGAAATTCTTGGTCTTTTATGTATACGTCATTGCGTGACGTTAGCGCCATCTACCCGTCTGTTCAGATTATTTTACTCTCAGTTATTCTATTTTCATGTAAGTGGCTTGTCCTTTTTTGAGAATAAACTCTTTAAACCTAAACCTAAACCTTTTGCTAGCACCTCCATCAAACTAAACAACCAATTTCCCTCTACTAACCATTGCCCACTACTTATCACAAAGTAACGGATCCATATCCCGTGGTTATCGGTCCGATAAAACAACAATTACAGTGAAAACGGATCGCGAGTGCTCTATACAGGGTGTCTCGTAACGTCTTGTAATGGCCCATTTGCAGGAGACGCTATTTGAATGGCCATCTGCGACGCCATAGCCGAAATAGAACAGTAATGCCTTTTAACAACAATATATAGGTAAAGTATCATTTTGTTTGGGTTTGTTTTGTGTTTGACTAAGCCTTGTTACATTATGTACAAGTTTTCTTACCTGACTTAGGAAAAAATTATAAGTACGGCTTAAGTATTTGAATGGTATATATGTCCGACTCTATTATACCTCGTAACTAGCAAACGGCTAAGCCTTCTTTAATAAATTTCTATGTGATATAAAGCATATGTCACTCATTAAGCCTTAAAAGCCTTTGATATACGGATGCACCCGCCGACTGCCCTCTGCGCTCAAACTCAAATCTTTTACACCTCGCGTCATCTTTTGTTTGAATTGAAGACGCCCGTTTATGTGTCGTGTATGCAAGCGCTGTTCCTTGAATAGACCTCAACCCTACACAGCATAAAGTGTGTTGGCTGTTCTGATCAGGCTTCTATGAGACAGTGACTGTGAATAATGGGGCGTAACGTAAAACGACACGCGCTTGTGTCGCCATAATCGTGAATGGATTTGTAAAGTGACGTACTTCAACTTTTATTTGTTGCTTATCATTCACGATTATAGATCTTGAGTAAAATAATAAGTAACATTTGTAAAAAAAAACTTTTAAAAGCATCTTAACGTTGAAAACTTGGTCCGAGAGATATACTCTACCTATACGCGATACGCGATGATGATCATGTCACAGATAATAAAACTTTACAGGCGTTACATAATCAGACGGGTAGATGGCGCTAACGTCACGCAATGACGTATCGATAAGACACCAAGAATTTCGCGCGGTCGGACCGACGGCACGGTAGCTTAATTGGAAGAGCAGTTGGCCCGGTTAGCCAGGAAGATGCTGGTTCGAGTCCCACCCGTGCGCAATTTTTGGTTTCTTATTTCATCTTTTCAGTATAAAACATGACACTGTGAGTGTTAAAAAAAATATTCTAAACAATTTACAGGCGTCATCACAAACACCTTTTTGTGTATCAACAAATCGTAGTCACGATAGTTCTGGCCGACATATTCTATCAGTTGATGTATTTTGATAAACAAAACACTATCGATCGACCTAAAAATATTACAAACGGCGATCATTACAAAACAATCGGTAGTTTCGGCTATTTCGTTTATTGAACGCTTACCGCTACCTTGGGAAACTTTCTGTGTTTGGAATCGGTTGCCATGGCAACCGGATACAGCCTGTATATCGGCACCTTATGTATTAAGATTCATGTTAAAGTTCTGAAAAAAGTACGTAAAATTTTGCACATTTAGGTATTTGATTACTGACAAGAATCGCATGGTGATCGTTAGGTATCTTGATATTATTGATCGCGTCGTGAAAATCTGTACTCATTGTTGTTTGACAGCCAAGTTCGCAAATGATAAAGGTGACGCACCAGCCAGTCATGGAATACATTCTAACCGCTATTTTATGACACTTTTGACCGCCGAATACCTACAGACTAACAGTGAAAGAATTACCTACTTGAGTTCAATGTACCAATGAGATCTTAAATGATTTCTGTTCAGACAAACTCTTCTTACAAATGACGCTCAAGTACAAAAGGGCACACCTATTATAGTACAAGGCTTGAATCATAAATACTTACAGCAACCACCGAAATAATTTCAGTTCATATTCAGCCAATGTCAAGCAGTCGGTGTGAAACAAGTGCTGAAAATTAATAAGTACTTATTTTAATTAATTCTCGACACGTGTTTGTCAACGTGGGTGGTATGTTAGTAGCATCGAGCGAAAGTTATTTAATAAACGTGCTTTTGATATATCTTTTACAATGGAAAAGTTTTTGACAGAATAAAAGAATAAGCTTTTAAAGGTAGCCGAGTTTTAATTTGTTTTATCTATTTTTCTAATAGAACTTTTTTTGCTTTTCGTTGTAACTCAGATAGTCATTAAGAAGTCTAATCAGAGGCGTTCATTGAACGTAATAATTATTAAAATTGATTTAAGAACTGATATACATTGATATAAAATGTGGTAAGTAAACTATTGTAAGTTTGCTTGGGCTGACCTGCTAGCGGGGGTCACGAGATATGGCGGTTAGCTGCGAAAATGATGAATAAGCAGTCCCCGACCAAACAGCGGATTTCCATAATGTGGTGGAGAGTCTAGTGGGATAGGCTTCTATATTAAAACCTACAATATTCACTAACGATCCTGTGCCCTGGCGAGTAAACACCGCCACCACATCAAATAAGCGTTCCCTTGTTGTAAGGTAGCAACAACGTCAGTACCGGCAGAAAGCTGAAGATAAAGTATATCAGGAAAATTACTGGGGATTTGAAAAGCGAGAAATCCACCTAATTTGGATGTTTATAAAAAAAAACTCGACCGACAAGGCAATGATGAAACTATGGCAAAATATCTATTTGTGTATCTTTATAGCTGAAATAATGCGTAAACGTAGCGCAGGCTGGTACGGCCTACCACGAAGTTATTATGTTCAGAACTACCTACTATCTAACAATCTTCTATAAATAATTTATGTCAGTCATTAAAGGTCTATACGAATTACTAAAGTTAAATCTCATTGCGATTTGTTGTACAAAGCGCATATTTTACAAGATATGTGAAACATCAAAGACGCGACTTTTTACACTTTATTAATTCATTAGACCATTATGATTGTCATTTCTATAATCAAACGTTCAATTCAATATCAAAAGCTACCGTGTTCTATAAATATTAAATGTTCTATTCCTATATCAAATAACATATCCCGCGTTAGCTAACTTTGTAATTAATAAATTCAATTGCTGTAGTTTCTTTGAAAGTGACAGTGACAGAAAGATACGATGACCGGTTAAATGTTAAGGTACTACTACCTACTAAACCGTAGCATACTTTAACCAAGAACATGTCAGGTAATAAAAATATTCCTTGTATTGAAAACTATGGCACTATCTGACTAGACCGTTACGTCACCGACGTCATGCAAGAAGCCTGTCAGCACCGGAAAAATATGTACGCTCTCGCTCTTGTTCCATATAACGGTGAGACAGAACGCTGACGTCCGATGAGTTGACAAAATAGAACGTACCTATCGTATTGCTTTTCGTGTCTAAGGCCGCGGCCCCATCTCTACGGCGCGGCGCCGTACCGTACTACGGCGCGGATTCGTGCCGTAGTACGGTACGGCACCGTGCCGTAGAGATGGGGCCGCGGCCTAATACGCTCCTATTCGTAGCATGGACATGGTATGATACGGGTAAGTGGGCTCACCTTTTACCCTCGACTAGACTCAACTAGACTGATTCTAGGTATCAATTTCATAAACCTATATGTGATACTGATGAAATAAATTAAATTACATTTTCTATTGCTGAAAAATAAGTTATTACGTGATACTGAAATGAGACTCTGAAAGTTGAGGGACCCTTAACCCTTGGGGCGTTTGAGGGACTACGTGTCTCAACTTTGATGAGTACAAAATAAGTGATAGGTCTATTTTGGGTATACGGTGTGACAACTTAGATAAGTACGTTGTATTATTTTAAAGAAAACTTAGTTTTTTTTATGAGCAGTCTGGTGAAAATGTTAGCTAGTTTAAGCAATATAAATTGTGATTGAAGGGATCTGTTCAAAGTTAAAAAGCTACTTGATAGACTTTAAATAAGTGTCTTCATCTTTAAATTTAGATTGCCTACTACAGGCTTGCAGGAGATTTTAGTATCGTAAAAAAACCTGAAAAACCGTGAAAAGGCAAAAAGTTTGGGCCCGCGTAATTTTTACTCAAACCAAACCGGTCTTATTACATAAATTACTTATTTCATGAAATACACGTGTAACAGAATATCTTAATTTTAGTACCTCTGTCAAGAAATAGAAGATTAAGTTAAGTACATAATTCTGTTTGCCTAAATTAAAAGTGATTTACTAGGAGGGTAATTAAAGTACTCGGTGCTTTTCTACCCAAATAAATTTTGAAATAAGATATCAATTTATTAATTAGTATTACAAAAACGTATATTTAGAAACACTATTTATCGTTAAAAACCTGTACAACATGGATATTATCTTTCCAAGAAACCTTACCTAGCCACATTATGAACCGAGTAACAATTTAATACACTAAACAGTTTCAGTTGTTTGTGCTAATGTTTGCGTAACTAAAGACGTAAAGTAAAAATGTGCAGCAGTACCATTACCATCAGTTTAGGGCGGTTTTACTCGCTAGCGGCGACGTAACTATTTGTATGGAAAATTTTAGTTCTGCAAGTGACGCTGGGCGCTGTGCAATTTTAAATAGACTTTTTTACGTAGTCGCTAGCAAGTAAAACCGTCGTGAACTCATGGTAACGGTACTGATTCAAGCTTCGTCGTAAAATAGATAAAAAAGAGTCATCAATGAAATTTTCTACATAATAATATTACGAAATGTTCAATGAAATGTATTTCACACCCATACCTTCTGTTTGATATATCGTAAACTGTGTAATAACTGTTCTCTATTCTCTTTGTTAATTCTCCTGCCTGACTTGACTAAAGATATTTGGCCTGCTATCATTACGATACAATGACGCGTTAGTAAGGTCCTCATTTCAGCTGTTCATATCGTTTACTTGGATTAGAAGCGCTCTCAATCTCAAATTGTGTCTTTGACGACACGTTTGGTGCAGTGGTTAGCGCTTTTGAGTACTGACTACTGAACCAGCGGTCGCGGGTTCGTATCCCGCAAGGGGCAATTGTTTGTGTGATGAGCACGAACATTTGTACCTAAGTCATGGATGTGTATTTAAGTATTTATGGGAGACGCCCCCGTCATTAACGTTGTCTGGTACTTCGCAACACAAGGAAGAAAATTCCTCACTTCGAAACCAGACAATTGGTGTGTTGTTTGGCGCATATATTTAGTCAGCTTACTGGTGTTACTTAGTACTAAGTACAGTATGCCTAAACGATGCGTCTGTTTGTCTGTCCGTGGCGTAAACACAGCGTTACGGGAATCACTATTCGGGCAGCAGCTCATTTGCTTGAGTGTTTCGAAAGAGGATTGCTTATGGGTCGTGTTAAACCTTGTTTACGCTTATGTAGTGAGCCCTTAAATATGTATACAGATCTTAAGATTACATTGTTTTTGTTATAGTTGATTAATAGAATTTAAATAAAGGTGTAAAAAATACTTGCAAAACTGGTGGTAACCTGTGGTAACATGGTAATGTTAACTTCAAGATGTCATCAGATTACAAGCAATCATTGACGGCACGTTTGGTGAAGTGGTTAGCGCTCCTGACTACTGAACCAGCTATCGCGGATTCGAATTCCGCAAGGAGAAAATGTTTATGTGATGAGCACGAACATTTGTAACTAAGTCATAGTTCTTATATGTATTTAAGTATTAATGGGAGACGCCTCCGTCATTATCATTGTCTGGTACTTCATAGCCAATTTTGGTGTGTTGTCTGGCGCACATTTAATAATTATAATATGTAACCTGAAATTTGGTTGTAAATAGGTAAGCTGTTTAACACTTAGTGATACAATACCATTTTGGCAAATGATTGTTTTAAGGTTTTTCCATAATATATTGTTATGCATTTTTATTTTTCATATCATTAGAATAATACATTGAAACTAAATGATTATATCTGTCTTTCCAGGTTGACTGAGGAACATCTGCCCTCTTTGGGTGCTCGCAAAGATTGCAGGCGGCATTTTAATCATCAGGTAATACATGTGCAATCATACCTATCTACTAGTTTCTTCAAAATACCTAGATTTAGATCAGAACTTTGAGGTTTTTATAGTAGAAATCAGTGTTAATTATAATAAGTTTTGATTGATGTAACAAATAAACTTAACTCGTCAAGGATGTGTAAACGAGACACAATAAAAATTCCATTGTTATGCGACTCTCGGCATTCGCTTGATCCCTGACTGATTAAAAAGACACCTAGTTATCAATTACTTGCAAGAAAAGTTAATTTGTTTTTAAGTCACATGAGAAGTTAATTTTACACATATCCCATACATTTTAAAGCCTTAAAATTGGATAGCGTTTCATTATTTCAAATAATAATTATTTATTGGACATCATAATAAGCTAGAGCTAATACACAATCCCACCCAAACATAAATGTACATGATGACGCGTTTGGTGTAGTGGTTAGCGCTCCTGACTACTATGCGTCGCGGGTTCGAATCCCGAAAGGGGAAAATATAGGGGGAGACGCCCCCGTTATGCAGAGCATGCTTTGAGCAATTACTCCACCTTTGTACACTATGATTTGTGCAATAAAGCCGTTTGGATGTATAACACATGGCCCCTGTCTTGTCTATGCTCCGCAAAGTTGGCTGACACACGGTCGTGTGTCTAGGTAATGCTAAATAGCTTAAATATTATATTTGATTATGTAACAGCTTTCTTTACGAACTTCTTCTTTAAAGAGCTACAAACATTTTCAGAACTCTCAAACCTCCGTTTTAATTTACATCCAAATACTGTTTTTCCTCGACTTTCACCAAATTAGACTAGAAACATCTGTTTTTGTAAATTTAATAAGCAATGAGAAATTCCCCTCTTTTCCCTTCCCGTCGAGAATAATATCCTCTTTTGATGCTAAGCGTTCAGGAGTGTTTTCTTTATATTTCAATAATCCTGTTCCTTTTAATGGTGACGAAATTTCTGGAACAGGTGTAATTTGCTCGCGAAATAACCTTTGCATACGAATGAATGATTTATGTTTAATACGCGGAGTTACCTAAAATGAAAATTATTAATTTATAGGATAAATCATTGAATAAATATAAAATCACTACTTATTGCTCAAAGTAGTGATAAATTTTAAAACAGTTTTAACCAATAATTAGATTCAAATCAAATCAAATAAATTTTATTTGTATAAAGTCTTACATTCATATTAAAATAATTTTATGTAAGAAATTATTCAAACAGGTAGGAATTTGATGTAACTTAATCTGTAATAGTAATTAAATTCACAGAGATAATTTATTAATATTCTTAAAGATAAGAAGGGAAAATAATGGGTGAGAATTTATACTTTGAGTCCCACACTAGGCAAGCCTGTATCGTGGGGACCAACCAATACAAACAAAATGAGGTTACTTGGTAAAATAAAACTAACTTGTTACGATACTATAAAGGATAAGGTGTAAAACTCACCTAGGTACCTACATTATTTTTAACAGTGGAAGAGTTCAATATAATATACAATACAATACAAAATAACGACGTCATCTTATAATAATGTGTCAATAAAAATAGTGTTTTGAGATTCTTGATAAATAACAGGGCGTATTTTAGCAGCGCGTAGTTTTCAAGAATAGGTTCTCGTAATTTGTTATTAATTACGCCCCGGTGAAGCTTGGACGGGTAGAGTAAATAAAATACTAATAGCAAGTAAATAAAGGAAAATTCTAAGCTGAAAAGTAAGCATGAAGCTATCGCTTCGGAGCCGTTCACGATATTCACCAATTAACGAACCGTTGCCTTGGAAACGGGTCAGGGTTGGCACACTGCCATTAATTTGTTTTAACGAAACCCAATTTTGGGATAAGCCAAGCAGTAACAGGTAATTCGGATAAACGAGCGATGTTGAGTCACAGTTGATATAAAAATATGATATCCGTAGAGATTACTTATATTTTGTTTATTTCTGCTGCTAACTGCAATGGCGTGAAAAGATATATTTATGTTTTATACCTACATCTACGTGTAAATACGGAACGTATTTTTTAATGATTAATATGACGTTCAAAGAATTATTTGACACACGAACATGATGTTTATATTTTAAACTGTTCTATTCTGTCTGTTCCACATTACAAGTATGCTTAAATGTAAGATACCTACTTAGAAATCAATAAGCCAACATAACAAGGGCATGCGACAAATTGTTAGAAATAGGATGAGGGCATGGTAATGAAGAAATGAATTATCGTGAAATAAATAAAGGGATATGTGGTCACCTGCCACCATAAATATTTTGTATGCTAAATAAAGGTGTTGTTAAAAAGTTGAGCATTAAGTTTTTATTTTTTATTTTGGAAGATTTCAAGAGACATCCTTTAGCAGTGACTGGCAACGCCCGTTAACAGCGATAATGATTTCAGCTATTTGCTCGCATTCAATTAGCACGAACAGGCTTATGTCCACAAAATATCCTGCGATGTTTACGGAACTAATTTTGATAGCAAATGATGAGTTTAAACCACGGAGGTTTAAGGTGAGAGCGCACTTGCCTGAATCGAATCAGCCGATGTTACTTTCACAATGCTAAAATGAGTTATGTGCGGTTAAAGCAACGCGTGACATAAGGTGAAGAATAAATTAAAGAGATGTCTCTATAATAAACTGAACTTATACATCAACAAGCATTGTCAGTACCTATATTACGAACTACGTGCTACGGTTTGGGTACATTAATCTTATTACTAACGAACTAAAATATAGTCGCTCAGAGAATGATATTTTCACGTATTAAAGTTCGCTAGAAAATATATAAAAGGTATCAAAGTCTGGAAGCTTAACATTCTTAAAATGCATTTGAGTCAAATTTGAAAACGACAAAATGGCGAAATTAATTTGCTAAAAAGGGCGGCTGTCACGCGTATAGGTGTAGTCACAGAAAAAGTGTTAACTATAAAGTTATGTACTATAGCTTTATTAGTGGCTCTATATTTTATTAATTATAATAATTTTCTGTTCGAATATCCAACACCCATCAACAAAACCACACGAAATATGAACACAACTGATTCAACTGAACGAATTGTTATCAACAAATACCTAACATGTTCTCTATTTCTATTTTTATTTTTTTTACCTTGACATCATTATGTATAATTTTATGACATTTACGTTATTATTATTATTTTAATTTTATCGAATATTTAAATTTAAAACTCCTACCAATCTCAATGCTGGACAAACATATTTTTATTATTGTATTGTTGCTTATTAGTTAAGAGTGATATGACAGTCTGGAGATTCTCAGATTTTACCGAATTTATCAATGTGTGTGTGCGATTTTATATGTCCGGGACACAAAAAAATGATTACTGTAATCAAACAATTTTGATACTTTATCTCTAGGTAGTATATATGCGTATGATGATCATAGAAAAAGATGGTCATGTAAAAGTCGATATGATAAATTAATGTTATACCAGTTTTTTTTGTATTTAAAATACCTACGCGAATACAGTTCGGAGTCAGGGCTCGCGTCAATTCCGTTCGCGAACATTTTCCTTTTGGTAATTCAATAACTAAATTCACAGATTTAAACACAAACGTACAGCTATAATAACGTAAAAATTTATAGCATGGAAAGAAACAAAATGCATCCAAAGGGTGAAGACATATAGAGGTAGAGGCGGGTAACACGTACCGACCTGCACCGACTAACCAGTGATGTGCCGTGTTGGCTATTTCATGGAATTGAAATGCTTTATAGAGATTCTTCCGACTCAAGTCCTGATTTGAATCGTGTTTTAAAAACATTCTAGTGTCAGTCGGTCCATATTTGGATTTTTGTAACGAATTTCTAAAATATTTCGAGATCAAAAAAAGATGACTTAGCACATCACTAGTCAGTCGGTATCGGTTATCTGCCTCTTTATGTCTTCACCCAAATCGTGACTCTGAGAATAGGTATTTTTTTAAATATGTGAACTACATGAGAAACGGGGACTAAGGTTTATTGGTAGATGCTGCCGTTGGTTCTGCGCTTGATCTACCACGTGTCATACCATCTGGGTGCTATGAGGATTTATTAACACATAAATACTTTTTAGTGTGACGCTGTTCTTTGATATGATTTGTATTTTGATATATGAAATATGTGACAAGTTACTATAGCTGTCATTCAGAAAATGTAGTTATGAAGGTTTCGATCAAGATTTCAAGTATTTAATGTATAACAGATGATAAATAACATCATTTTTATTTAATTATTTGGTTAACACCGGTATCATATCATTTTATCCATAGAAATTTTTTAATAATGAAATATTATATGAATGTGGACTTGAATAGAACCATACAACTTCATGGCATTTGCGTACAATTTGAATACAGGTTCATATTAACTACATACACATCCCATGAAACGCATCTACTAAAACAAGCGTATAACTATACAAGTTTATAGTTAGGTGATGATTGTGAAAGTCACTGGTGCAATCAGTACCCAGAAAGAAAAGTCATGTTAACTAAGCAAAATATTGCCCTATTTATTTAGGTTTAAACCATTGAAATACTGTTACTAGCGTATGGAATTAATGCCATGAACAAGTCACACAGTATGGAATTGATGCCAATGGCCAATGGTACGTACGTACAAGTACGTATCAAAGATTGTAGAACTAAATAACGCCTCTATACGGTCCATAAAAAGAAAGACTGTCCTTTTACTTTTTGGCGTCCGCTTATTCTTATTCAAAATCCAAAGCACGAATGATATTAGAAAATTTATAAACACAACATGTTTACTACTCAAAGTCAAATACTAAAAACAAAAGCCCTTATTTGTCTTTAATTTTGTTGGGTTAATGATCACTTCACCGCCATACTATTTCAACAAAACCGACTTCAAAAACAAAAGACACCAAAAATTCTTAAATAAACTCTTGAAAGGACTCCATTTTAGTCAAACCTTGTCCTTGGCATGGAGTCCTTTCAAAAGTTTATTAAGGACTTTTAGTGTATTTTGTTTTTGAAGTCGGTTTTCACTTTATTATAAAAGTTATTTTATTTGCAAATTGTTAGTGATTAAAATCAAAGGGAGGGGGTTTCACCTTTTGACTCTGCTCTTTAATAAGCTACAAAGTACCTTACATAAGTTCCGGCGTCATAATCACTGAACTCATAACCATTAAGGAGTTCCACTATCAGCTCAGTTCTACAAAATAGTGACTATCAGACGTAAAGACACGTCAACATTGAAATACTAGTACAAAAACACTATACACGCCTTTTAGATTTAAGAGTTTCCCTCGATTACACCAAGACCCCATCATCAGTTCCGGATTTGGCCACAATCGGACCAATTAAAAGTTAAACTCTATAAGAAAATGAAAAAAAAATATCTAATCTGTCAACAAATGACTGAGATATGAGGATGATATACATACAAAAAAAACATACAATTTAATTGATAACTTCCTCCTTTTGAAATCGGTTAAAAAATAACTATTTGCCAGCAGACACACAATATCATAAAATGTACATTCATTATTACTCAGTTATCCCGTACGGAACGTGAGTCTGTTTTACCAGTTGCCAGTTTTTATGGATGTAAGTACTAGTGGCCCCAGTAAACTTTGTTTCGTATCCAGCCTCAGCGCGCCCCAGCTCCGTTTCATAATAACTTAAGGGGTAAGAGGTAAATACCAATTCAACAAAGTAAATATCATAAAAATCGGTCTACCGTTGTTGAACTATAGAGGTAAAGTAGTGTTACTGATACTACTTTATTTTATATAAATAAGATTATTATTTGCAACCCCATACATAAGCATTAGAATTGGTACTATTGCTTATTCTTTGCCTAATTAATTTAGTATTTGTCTAAAATTGTCATTTAACTGTTTGGTGATAGAAACAGTTTGCTCATCATGTACCACAATTGTATTTTATGGACAATTTATTATTGTAATTATATTTGTCGATAATTTTGGTCCTAGCTAGCTATCTGCACATTGTAGTTTGATCAAGTTTCGAAAATACACATTGTATATGGTAAAAGATCTTCGTTATAACTCATGAACCTCTTGAAATAGTCGCCATACATACAAATCTTTCTTGTTTATAGTATTAATAAGGATTACCTTATATGCAAGTTTACATAATATTTATTAATCATTTAAATACAAGTACAAATCTTTATAAAAGAACGAATACTTTTTGTTATAATTAGAGACCATCGACGATCCAAATGCACTATGTGGCTTTATGCCTGTTGCATAAAGCCTCTAAGCGAATTGGTCGCCGTATAAAATTTGTGCAAAGCGTGATATTTTCAAATTTGGAATGAGTATCATACACGAAATAAAAGACTAGCAGCGAAGACAACGAGCGACACACCCTTCCCCTCCGAGCGCTCGGCGCTGTCTGTCAAATTTCGATCGAAGATGAACGTCCGTGACAGCTCCAAATCTCAAATTTATAGGTTACTTTAGTAAGATATTTTGAATATATTGTACACGATAAAATCAAGAATTTAGATGCTTAGACAAAGATAGGAACCTCTATAACATTGTTTTATCAAATAACACACAATAAGTGCAATGTATCTCAGAGATAATCGCCTGTCTTTAGGTGCGTATTTTATGCCAAAACATGGTTTCAATTTTGTCTTCATTTGGAATAACCAGAGCAATAAATAAAAAAAAACAGAGTCAACACCTTGTAGACGAACGTAATTCCCTTCAAGTTTATGTTATTTCGATAGCTGATGTCAACAACTTAATATAATTCAGAAGTGTTTTCGAAATGATACTCAAGCTTCCAGCACAAGATTTCTTTATTACTTAGCCTTTGATTAGGAGCTCCTCACAATAGTCGACTCACCACCGAATACAAGCACAGAATGACTCCGCTGATTACTTTTTTTTTTACCACCCGCTACTGGCATAGATAATAGAAATCCAGATGCGTTCGGATATTTAAAAAAATAATTATTGAACGTTATCGTTTTTTTACATTAATCGTTATTACATCAAAATGTTTACAGTCGGCCATTCTGAATCAACGGAGTCCCTTCCGTTAGATTAACTTTTTACTTTATCACATATTAATCTTTGTAAATCTACACTTTTTAAATCTTGTAATAAATAATTGTATTTAGAAAACATAACAATAAAAAAAATTACATAATATGTTAAAAACATCTTTGCTATTGTATACACATTATAACTAACAAACCTGTAATTATACTATCTGTACACCATAATGATCACATCTTTTCCTTTACTACTCATTAAGGTTTATGAATAATAAACATAATTTTACGTTTAAATATTAATTAACACTGCATTACAAAGAAATATACAAACTTTTACATATTCATTTTGTAATTTTATACTTCGTGAACTTCTGAATAATAAACGTTCGGCCATCTTATATTTTAATTGTTCCTACAATTATTATTTAATTACGTACTTTTAACGAGAAGGAATACAAACCTAAATTATGTTTATTTTTCAGGAGATACTTATTTCCTATAACTAACTACAGCTTTACAAATTTATAAGAATCCAATTATGTAATTCCATTAAAATCAATTTAGTTCATGTCTAACACACTCATAATTGTCATAAGACTCCATTGTGCGTAGACTCACTTCAATCTCAATCTTAGCTTTATCAATCATGTAAAGTCTAAAAACGCTCATAATTGTCTCAAAAGACTCCATTGCACTTAGACTTTTCAATTCCAAATCATTATCATCATCATTAAATATAACACACTCATAATTTGTCAAAAGACTCCATTGTGGTTAGATAGAAAAAAATATCTTAACTAAGATTTCAAAGTTAGTTAAATATTCATGTCATACTTCTCATTTAATCAAACAATTCCAATTCATAAAATATAACCTCATACTCCAAAATCAAAGTAAGAATTCACTAACTAGATTCACTACTCTCATCGACACTATCAGTAAAATTTTCGTTTACTATTTTACCATCGCTGCCTAAATCATTCTCAAAATCTACTAATGTATCATTTTTTTTTGGCCATCAACGAGACCTGGATAAAAGAGGGGGAAGAGGAGCGAGCACCTACTCATCATGCTTACCGCTTGCGCTATATCCCGCGGCCACTCACTGTTCGCTCCCGAGGTGGTGGCGTTGGGTTTTACTTCAGGAAAAACATTAATGCACGGCTTATTAATGTGCCCTCCACTGCAATCGATCAGATGTGGCTCAGCCTAAACTTAAATGGCGTCAAGTTAGCCATAGGCACAGCATATCGACCACCATGGTTTAATGCTGACACTTTCATCAATGCCCTTAGCGAATCCATATCAACGCTTGGTAAATTTGATAAAATACTTCTTATGGGAGATTTCAATATAGATATTTTGAAGTCAGGTGATGCTAAGATCAAAAAACTTAAGGACTTCCTTACATATTTAAATCTTACACAGTATGTAGATCAGCCGACCCACTTCACGGACCACAGTGCGACTCTAATAGACATAGTCTGCTCCGACTCACGTGTTTCAAACTTGGTAGTTGACTACATACCTGATCTAAGTCATCATGCCTTCGTTGCTTGTAATCTTGACATTAAAGTAGATAAACCATCTCCCAAATGGATAACATATAGACCATTGAAGGACATTGATCTGGAAAAATTCAACCAGGACTTAGTTTTAATCCCTTGGGATGACTGTCTTGATTGTGAGGTAGATACAATGCTGGGAAAGTTTAATACTTATATACTCAAGTTGTTCGACGCGCATGCTCCAGTCAAGCGCGTCTGTATAAAATCTCACTCTTACCCATGGATAACCTATAATGTCAGAGAAATGATCAAACTTCGAGACAAAGCACACGCAAGATTCAGATCAACTAGACTAGAAGTACATAAAAAATACTACAAAGATTTGAAAGCAATTGTAAATTCTGCGATTCAAAGTGAGAAATCTGCCTTTTTCAGTCAATATATTAATCAATATTCCAAAAATCCTCGCGTGTTGTGGAAACATATAAAACGTAACATAGTTAATTTCAAAAAGAAAAAAAACGACCTTCCGCCTCACATTAACGATCCAAATGCTATCAATGACCACTTTCTAAATGCCCCTGGAAGCAATGACACGGATACTACTATCATCAATAACCTTAACTCTAGTCTCTATGGACCTTGTGTGTTGTCGCTCCATTCTGTAACTGAGGACGTTGTGGGTGATATCATTAGAAATATTAAAACTAATGCAGAAGGAGATGATGGAATCACACTAGATGTGATACTACTTACATTGCCACATACATTAAGAATAATTACCGCTATAGTCAACAAATCTATCGAGTCTGGCATCTTCCCTCATCAATGGAAAATCGCTATTGTTAGACCAGTTCCAAAAACGCAACATCCTACCGAATACAAAGATCTAAGACCCATCAGTATCCTCCCGTTTCTCTCTAAGATAGTCGAGAGGGTAGTGTGCACCCAAATTACAGTATATTTAGAGAAGCAAAGTATCTTACCTTTAAAGCAGTCTGGATTTAGAAAAGGACGTAGCACTGCTACCGCGCTCATGGATGTTGTGGATGATATGTTATCAGCGCAGGATAATGGTGAGGGAACTATATTAGTCTTGCTAGATTATTCGCGTGCCTTTGACACTATTAACCCCACGATCCTGCTTTCGAAGCTACGTTATTATGGTTTTGATACAGGGACATTAAAGTGGTTTGCTAGTTATTTGTCAGATCGAGCACAATATGTTGAAATAAGTAACGATAATGGCATCACATGTTGTTCCACTACTACTCCAGTGGAAAGAGGGGTACCGCAGGGATCTATATTGGGTCCTATTCTCTTTATACTGTATACCGCAGATATTATCCAAAACATAGAAAATTGCAAATATCATTTATATGCAGATGACCTTCAGATTTACATTTCTTTCAAACCCGAGGAAACTTCCTCCGCTGTAGATAGGTTGAATGAAGATCTAGATCGTATTAGGCAATGGAGCGATCGTCACAACCTGGTGCTAAATCCCACAAAGTCTAAATATATGATCCTGGGTACAGAAAAAGGCATAGCCCGCATCACTACACAACGCCCTGCTGTCTCTATGATGGGAAATCACCTCGAAAACGTCCCATATGCTCGTAACTTAGGTCTTCTCATGGAATGGAAGGCTCCGTTTTGAGGAGCACGTGCTCGAATTAATGCGAAACTGCTTCTATCGCCTTAAAGTCTTATATCGGGTCCGTGACTACATCACAGTGGAAATGCGAATTAAGTTGTGCGAATCGCTTATTCTATCAAAACTTAATTACGCTGATACTGTTTTCGGAGGTTGTTTATTGGCACGTACAAAAAAACTCATCCAGCGTATTCAAAATGCTTGCGCTCGATACTGTTTTCCAGTACCTCGACACTCTCACATATCCCCATTTCTGAATCGCAATAATTTACTGAACATGTCCTCCAGATACACCTTGCATTTTTCCGCACTGCTTTTCGGTATCATTAAAAATAAGCAACCACCTTACCTGTATAACAAATTATTTTTTTCTCAACGTTCAATAAGAACTGCACCACGCCTTATGTGCCAACAGTACAGATCGGCTGCTTTTCGTGGTAGCTTTCGCTATGCTGCCACGAAATGTTGGAACGA
Organism: Pyrausta aurata; assembly: GCA_963584085.1. Taxonomy (NCBI): domain Eukaryota; kingdom Metazoa; phylum Arthropoda; class Insecta; order Lepidoptera; family Crambidae; genus Pyrausta; species Pyrausta aurata. The sequence goes on along the minus strand of OY757269.1, from coordinate 1,401,089 downwards.
TCTACCGCCACCGATTAGAAACTCTAAATCTATTGCGTCTTTTAAACACCGCCTCAGAAAGTTTCTTATCGAGAACCAAAGAGCTATGCCATAAGCAGCCGACTGTAAAGACACATGCATACACGCACAGACAGACACATTCGCACGCGCACACTGCACATAATTTATTTTATTTTGTTCTGTTATATATCTTAATTATTATTATTTTTTATCTTCCTTCTTTCGCACTTTGTTACCTTCTTATGTGGGTCGGTGGTGACCCTCTTTCTGAATCATAATGGTTTCCACAGAAAACCAGCGCCACGGGCTTGCCATGGCAAAGAGCTGAGTGGGGACCATTTTGGTTACACATCGTAATTGTATTTATTTTTTATTTTTTTTGTTTTGTAATTTAAGTGAATGTCTCTACATGGTTTTACTTTTCATTTCCTATTATGTTTGTAATTTGATGTGATGTGTTCCAAATAAAAATGTTTTCTTTCTTTCTTTCTTTCATTTTTATCAACCTCCTCAGTATTAGAACTTTCCTCATCAGAATCAGCTAAGCTCTCTTGAGTGAAACTCAACCAAGGATGTATTTTATCCAAAGCTACCACTGCCTCATATTTCCTATTCTGTTTACGTGTTAGAGGCGTATCTTCTATCACATACCTATCTTTATCTAAAACTTTCACTATCCTATACGGACCCTGTAATTTAGCCATAAGTTTCCTAGACTGCCCGTTATTAGTTCCTATCTCCCTCTCAACTCTAACTAAGTCACCTTCCTTGTAGTTTCTACCCTTTTTCCTATTCCTGTCAAACCTTTCTTTTTGTTTCTCTTGTTATTCGCTAATTTTAGTATTTACCTCCTCTCTAATTTCATGTAAACTCTCTTGTGAATTACCTACTTCAGCTTGATCGAGTAAGGAAGCTATAATCCCATCACTTTTAGCCCTTAGTTGGATCCCAAACAAAATCTCGGCTGGTGACTTGCCGGTGCCCTGATTGATGGTAGTGTTAAGCCCTAATTGAATTTCCTCTAAATGAGTATCCCATTCGTTTTCTTTGCAGTTATGATTCTTAACCGCTAGCGAGGCCAATATGGTGCGATTATATCGCTCCACTTGGCCATTCGCTCGCGGTGTTGCTACTGCATTTAAAACGTGTTTAATGCCCAAACCATTGACAAAATCTTTAAAAATCTTGCTTGTAAATGAAGTACCCCTGTCACTAATTAGCCTACTTGGTATGCCAAATAAACTAAAATAATGATTTAGGACTTTAATGGTTGATTTTGATTTAGTGTTTTTAACTGCATATAGTGTAATATATTTAGTATAAGCATCGACAAGCACTAACAGATAACAATTTCTTGATTTACTTTGAACGAACGGACCCAAATGGTCCATATGTACTGTATGGAACGGTTTATCGATTTTAGGGATAGGGTGTAGCATTCCTTGCCTTTTTCCTGTTGGTATCTTATGATAACTGCACTCCAAACATGAACTAACATACTTTTTAACGAACTTGGTTATTTTAGGGAACCAGTAAAGGGATTTCAATTTATCTAACGTCTTATCTACTCCAAAATGACCAAGCTCATCGTGGCATTTTTTTAGTATTTGCCACCTAAATCCTCTAGGCACTAACCATTTTAGTTGACTATCAACGACTCTATAAACTTTACCACCTTTTAATTTATAATTTTGATATATGTCGTTAATTTTAGGTGTTTCAGGATCTTCCAAGATTTGTTTGACCCTTTAAACTTCCTCGTCGGCCCCCTGAATGGTTACCAACCAGTCTTCAGTATCTACGCCTAAAACATCGAATACAGGATCTGGTTCATTTGTTTTTGGAATTGCGTTTCTACTCAATGCATCCACATGACTCATACGGTTACCTGATCTGTATTCAATGTTACAGTCGTATTCCTGCAGCTGCAGCCACCATCTGCCTATACGAGGTATCATATCTCGTTTGGACAAGGTTGTGCGTAATGCGTTACAATCGGTCACTATGGTGAACTTGATACCTAAAATGTAAACTCTAAACCGCTGTAAAGAAGCAATAACCGCTAATGTCTCTAGTTCAAAAGAGTGATATTTTTGTTCCTCGATGGTGGTTTGTCTACTGTAGTAAGCTACTGCGCGCCATCTACCTAACTCGTCCTCTTGCAACAACATGCCAGCAATGCCATACTTGCACGCATCAGTGTGTACTTGCGTGTTTGCTTTAACATTATATAGAGCCAGAATCGGTTTTTTGACTAATTCTGTCTTCAAAGTAGTAAATGATTTTATTTGTTCCTCACCCCATTCCCATTTAGAATCTTTTTTTAATAATCTGGTCAGCGGGCTAGCGATTATGGCAAAATCTTTAACGAACCGACGGAAAAAGCTCGCCAGGCCTACAAATTGTCTAATCTCATGCTGGTTAGAGGGACACTTGAAATTTTCGACAGCTTTCGTTTTCTTTGTACCTGGTCTTACTCCCTTTTTGCTCACTTCAAACCCTAAATAATCAATCACTTTAGAGAAAAATTTACATTTAGATAATTTTAACGTTAACCCTGCAGCTTTTATAAGTCCTAATACTGTTTTTAATCGCTCCATTCCCTGTTTTATGCTATTTGCCGGAATAATTATGTCATCCATAAAAGCTAAAGCCTCATTTTTGACGTCTTTTAACATTTTATTTATTGTTTTCTGGAAAACAGACGGTGCGTTGGCCAGACCAAAGGGCATGCGCGTAAACTGATATTGCCCATCGGGCGTGACAAAGGCGGTTTTGTCCTGAGACGATTGAGCTATGGGTATCTGGTAATACCCAGAAGCTAGGTCCAGAGTAATGAAATATTCGTAGCCACCTAACTGATCTATTTGATCTTCAATTCTGGGAAAAGGGTAATGTTCTTTAACCGTTTTTGAATTTAACGCGCGGTAATCTACGCAAAGACGCTGATCGCCTGTTTTCTTTTGCACTAAAATTATTGGACTAGCGTAAGCAGATTCCGATTCCTCAATAATCCCTGAATCAAGCATATCCTGTACCATCTCCTTAACCTTATTTCTCTCTGAGTAAGCAAGTCTATAGGGCCTATATACAACTGGCGTAGAATCTTTGAGAGTAATAGACATTTCGGTAAGATTTGTCAAACCTAAATCTGATAATCCAAACGAAAAACAACTACTATGTTCAATCAATAAATTCTCTAATTTTGTCCTATCTTCAATACTTAACCCTTCGCCTGTTACAAGTTCCTTTTTAATAGTATCCTGTTTATTACATTCAATGGTCCTAATATCCATAAAATCCTTTTCTTTCCCTACATAAGCTCTAGTAAGTAACTGTCCTTGTTTTAATTTTACCTCTTGAGAATTTAAATTAACTGCTATTACATGACCTTTGCCTTGATTCATAGTATATAAGCCTGGCATTATGAAATAACTATTATCACCTATATTTCTTATAGAACCCCTTACATAAAATTCTACAGTATCAGGTATGGTAACGTCAACCGCTCTAACTGGTATCATATTAATAGTACTCACAGTGACATCATAATCAATCGTTAGACTAAGTTTTTGATTTTCATCCTCCGGAACTTCCGGAAGTATGTCAATATCAGGTTTCTTTTGAAAAACTAAATGCTCATCAGTTTTGATTATGACTACACCTGCTTGTTCCGTAAAAGTGTGCCCTAATAAAATAGGATGCTTTAACAATTCATCGGGTACTACAAGTACTTCTACTAAAGCTTTTACTGACTGAACTTGTATTCGAACAACTGCCTTACCTATGGGCTCTATGAGAGAATTACCAAAACCCTTTAACGACGGTAAATCATTTTGATTGTGTGCAATACCTAATTCCTTAAAATTGCTGTATCTAATTAAAGTACTCTGACTACCCAAATCAACGTAACAAGTCATTGGCTTGTCATTCACTACTACCGGCAAAATGTACTTATCGTCTAACTTACCAGCAATTTTTATTTCTGATACTTTTTTATCATTCTCGACAGACCTACTTACTTCCTGGCTACTTTTGGTCAATCGTTTACAGTTAACGCTTATGTGACCAAGCCTTTTGCAAATACTACAAGTTAATAAAGGCTTAGTGCATTTAAAGGAAGGGTGGCCCACTTCATTACAGTTAAAACATCTTAATACATTAGGCCTCATAGAATCACTTGCGCCGTCAGGACGTCTTTTAATGAATGCTGGACGATTTATTTTGAAATCGTCCATTTTAATCGTTTTGAAGAAAGAGAGTAATTCTTCCGGTTGAGAATAATTTGCTGCTTGTGCTCCTAACCGTAATCCCTTATCTTCAATCCCATCTAAAATACAGTCTACCGCTCGCTTTCCAGATATATCGCATCGATTTAACAAATTAATCTTATGATAATAATAAGTTTCTAGTAGTTCATTTGGCTTAACCTTCCTATTTAGCATCTCGTGTAAAATCTGCGCATAATTTTCGACAGTAGGAAATTGAGTGGATAACTGCAATTTCCATTCTGTCCAGGTAAATTTCAGAGAACGCAAACCATTATACCATACTTTAGCTAATCCTGCAAACTTTGGCAACGCATAGTGTAGTAATTGTGTCTCCGACCAATTATATAACGAAGCGCATTCCTCTACTTTATTGATCCAATTATCGACAGTTTGCTCCTTGTTTGACGGGTCAAACTCCGATAACGCATTAGTCGACATACTGAAATGATTTTGAGATTGATTTGTCGATGAGGGCAGTGATTTTATTAAATCCATAACGTCTTTAATACTAAAATTATTGCTATCCACAGGACGGTTTATATTTTTATCACTAATTTTAGTATCACTGTTTTTGCCTAAACTATCCATACTATTAGTGCATGAAGACTGACTTACAGTTTCACGACGTTTTCTCTTGATGCGCTGTCCATGGCTCTCGTTCCGACGACTGGATGCTCGTCGTCCGTTGCTCGCTCGTTCCCGCTGGTGACGTCTCGTTCTCCGTGAATGGGCCGACCGTGACCGCGAACGAGACCGCGATGGACGAGACGTAACAGGTCGCCGCGAAACTTCTCTGCGCCGCCTTCGTCGCTTCGTCTTCTCATCGGAGTCATCACGCCTACGAGTCGAGCGCCCTCTTGATCTTGCCCGACTCGAAGAACTGGAGCTTCTACGCGACGGTCTTGAACGCACAGCGCCGGAGCGGCTCCGTCTGTGGCGCTTGCGTAGGCGACGCGTACGGCTACGGCTGCGGCTGCACGACGTCGGTGAGCTTCCATCCTGGCGCAGCGAGTCTCTCGATGCCTCCCGATGGCCTTCGTCTCGTGTTGATATGTCCACACGACTATGAGACATGTTTCAATCTGTAATCAGTTTGGGTGCGCACATTACTCACTGTGTTCATGGATTCTTACTTACATATACCTTACAATGAATGTTTTTTTTTTTTAAACATTAATTTAAAACATTAGGAATAATCATGGACACCGATATTCTATAAAATAAACTAGTATAAGGGTTTACAATAGTCATTTAAATAAATACGTAAGCTATTCTTTCGTAGATTACAGAAGATTTTTGAGATTTCAACGGATTAAGTCGCGAGACAAATCGCTCTGTCAATCGAAGAGAAAGTAAAAAAAAGGGGGGTATTTAACAAAATAAACTCACGAATACCAGGCATCATTTCACTCTTTAAATATCCCTAATAAAAAATATCCGTAATATATCCCTTAGCATTCACTGACAAGCGATTGTCTAGATTTTCTGTGATTATAGAAATAAAATTAAATATAACTCACCTTTCACCGCCTTTAATTTTACCTTTATACCCTTAAACAAGCGGCCAACTTGGGCGTGATAAGAATATTGAGTAATATTCCGTTCAATCCCACTTCTGAACTAATATAATTCAGAAGTGTTTTCGAAATGATACTCAAGCTTCCAGCACAAGATTTCTTTATTACTTAGCCTTTGATTAGGAGCTCCTCACAATAGTCGACTCACCACCGAATACAAGCACAGAATGACTCCGCTGATTACTTTTTTTTTACCACCCGCTACTGGCATAGATAATAGAAATCCAGATGCGTTTGGATATTTAAAAAAATAATTATTGAACGTTATCGTTTTTTTACATTAATCATTATTACATCAAAATGTTTACAAACTGATCTAGAAAATTGCACCAGAAAAGCCGTCAATTTGGCTTCTATGATTGCAAATTACAGGCATTTTAAAGGTTGAATCAAAAATTCAGAGCTTACATTATATGTAGATAGCTTATTACTACACAAATCAGTCAAAAAAAGTTGTCAGTTAAGTCATTTTTGGGAAGAAAACTGCACTTGAACTTTGTTAGAAGGTAGGTGACAGCAGCACGACGAAATGTTTGCCCATCACTTTTACTAATGATAAGACCTGATATATTCATTCAAAAACATCTTGTACATTTCATTGTGCCCGGAATTATATATAAAAAAACCAGGCAAGTGCGAGTCGGACCCGCACACTTAGGGTTCCGTACTACCCTTAAACTGAATTTGGGGTCCACTTACTTCCACTTAGCGATAATATCACAATATTTTTGACAGCAAACATAACTTTGTTTTTCATAGCGTTTGTATGAAAGACAAAGTTATATTTGCGGTTAATAAAATTGTGCTATATCCCAAAAACTACTGGTTCGATCTCTTTCAAACCAATTTTCGTTGCAAGTTTTGTTAAGATCTACATCATATATCTTTTTCAAAATTTTCACTTTCTTAGTTCAAAAGTTAGATGGGAGGGGGGGGGGCGCCCTTTTTACCACTTTGGAAGCGTCTATATCTCAAACCTTAGACTTTTAGAAAAAAATGATTTAGAAACCTCAACATCATTTTACAAGACCTATCCATAGACACCCCACACGCATTGGTTTGAGTAAATAATTTTTTTAAAGTTTTAGTTTTATGTTTGAGAGCCCCCCATTAAATGTATTTTTTTTACTTTTTGTATCTGAATCGGAAAGCGGTAAATAAGATACACCTACTTACCAAGTTTCAGCTGTGTGATGCTAATAGTTTCAGAATAAAGTGGCTGTGACATACGGACGGACAGACAGACAGACAGACAGACTTGACGAAACTATAAGGGTTCCGTTTTTTGCCATTCGGCTACGGAACCCTAAAAATTGTAAGTAATTCTGAGTTTACGAAGCCCACTTCTAGGTAAATTTTAATCATTCCGAAATGCCTCTCACATTTTACTTATGAACATTTATTATTCCACAGCTTGTAATGTTGTTTCTTCATTACGAGTCTAAGTACACAAAACACTTCCAACAGTGGGCGTCCCTTTCATCACATTATTGTTATCGGTAGGCGTTTCAAATACTCATAAAATCGCTGGGCCTTTGAGGATTCCTGAACAAATTACTTCATGTTATGACTAAAAGGCCCATTGCACCCACGTATTTATTTTTTAGTAATGTATGAGGTGACATAAAAATAGGCAAATTGTTTACAAAAAGAATGTTTATAAATTATTTTATATCATTCATTATTTTATCAAGTTTGCCACCAATATAATATTATTAAGAAAACTCCACTTTAAAATATTATTACATGTAAATTTTAAAGTCCTTCGATTACTGGTAGACACTTCTTCATCGTACTGACATAATAACGAGAGAAACCACCAACCTTTTGCCTCAAGAACTTTTCACAGTAAAAAATACGCATGCTATTTTTAACTTCATTAAAGAATGTTAAACCATCCCGCTTCCAGTCTCCAAAAGCTGTTCATAAATGATTAATTACAGCAAATTCACCATTTATTGGAGTGCCCCGACCTCGATCAATCAATAATAGGTAAATTGACGTATTTGTCTGTCAGTCCGTTAATTCATTATCCAGGGAAAGTTTCTGGTTTTGACTGATGCGCTTTGCACAGTAAATTATTTTTATCAATTGATTTTGGTGGTTAAAGGTCCAAGGTCAAAATGATTCTGCCTGGCGCAGGGTAGCTTTGTTAGCAAATAGGAGAAGGTAATCTGTAGAGAGTATCGTTTCATTCTTACTCTTAGATACTGATACGATTGAATGCATTACACACATCTCCAACAAAACAGAGCAATTAAAAAAAATGTTTTTTACAGGAAAAAATACAGTCAAGCTCTGTTTATATACCACATTATTTCATCGTAATTATAAATCATTATACCTACTTACATTAAGTAAAAAAGTAAAGTTAGTATGTAAGCATCCCACTGCTGGGTAAAGGCCTTACCTCAAATGGGTGGTAGTATGAGCCATACTCCACCACGCAGGCTCAGTGCGGATTGGCGGAGGGGTGTTTGCAAGGCAAGCGACTACCTACTTACATTAAAAAACTTTGACCAAGACAGACAGCAGAGTTAATAATTACAGACTTTCTACGAACTTTAAAATCATAACATATTTGAATTTATCTATCTGCACAATAACAGTAACTTTAATAATTTAGGTCTACAGTCAATGTAAGCCAATCGTTTGCCAAAAAGCTCAGATTACTAACTCAACACTAATTCATATTTACCGTGGCCACAGGAAGTTTTATCGCCGTTTTATAAGAAATTGATCGCTTGTAAGAAAGTTTTGCCAAATTATTCAAATGCGTTCAAGTTTCGTGTTTATTAGGTTATGGATGGCCAAAGTTTTGTGGTTATATTTTTACAGGCATTTACAACGTAGTAATCATAACTTTGAATTCATGGTGCTTTTTAACACTCATATTTAGTTTATTCAAATTTTAGCACAAACTGTGTGTCAGTAGGTAGGTATACGAATATTTATATTTAAAATATGCGTATTGCCTACCCTACAAAAATCAGTCAACTAAGATAACGGACATAGCCATAAGAATCAGTAAGCTCAAGTGGCTATGGGCAGGGCGCACAGCGCGAAGAACTGATGGCCGTTGGAACACAAAGTTCTAGATTGAAGACCCTTCGGCCAAAGGCGCAGCGTAGGACGTCCACCGAGAAGATGGACAGACGACCTTGTAAAGATCACCTTGTGAAGAGCGGCAGACCGCTCACTGTGCGGAAGGCCAATTTTCAGCAGTGTATGTCCTTTGGCTGATCAAATCAAATTAAAACAAAATATTTATTTACAATTTACAAAATAAGATCTTAGGAATAATAGTAGTAATATTCCGCCTGCACGCAAACATTAAAACTTATCTTTATTTAAACACAAATGGTATAACATCATTAATAAAAACTCCACTTCCAGTCAAAATAGTCGTGATAATGATGGATGATGATGACAGTAAGGAAGACTCATATAATTAGCTAGATGGAGGGAAGTTTATGTTCTCATATTATCGATAATTCAAAAAAATGTGCGGAAAACGTATGCAGTGGATCCCATTCACCTAGTCTCACTACTTTATTTAACGCTCTATCGATGACGACAAAGTAAAAAGTCCATTAGTTACTTCCTGGAAAAATGGACTATTTCTACCCAACAGTATAATAAAGTTTGAGCTCTGATGACTTAACTTCACCGTAGAACGGTGAATGAAAAAATAGTTTTAACTTGTTAAGAGAACTCCAAGTATGCTAAGAACTCTTATTTTTCTCGACCCTCGCTTTAACTTTCTAACTAGTAAAGAAAAAGTGTTAACTCGACAGTTGAATAAATATTTTAAGTTTTTACTCTACTACTGCTAAGCTGAATAAAAAGTTTGTACAGTAACTAAAATAAACACCATTTGTTGTAATGGGATCAGTACAATTTGAAAACATTTCGTGGTATGATTTGTAACTTTTGTGGGCAATAGACCACAAAAATAGTGCCATGCAAGTGAAGAAAATTGACAATTTAAAAATGCATTTAAATAATTAACAATAATTAATTCTAATTAGCTGAACCATCAAAGATGAAAAGAAGAAAGTAATTTAAACCTTTTTGGGTCTGAATATTTATAATTGTGACGTTGAAGGTTTACTTTTCAACTGAATATTTAGATTAGTTGATTTTATTTTTACGTTTTTGGCCTTTGTCTTACTATTACTTGATATTTTTAATCGATTACTAAAATAATGGGTTAACTTATGATTACTTCTTAACAGTGAAAGGTATTTAATAGTTATGGAACTTATATCCATTTACATTAAAATAATCACTTACTTCTTTTAATTTGAAAAAGTCATACTGGTATATACCAGTATGACTTTTTCACTGAGCCTTTGGGATGTGAATATCTTGTATCTTTTTCCATATAAAATCTAGTCAAGTAAAATATGTAAGGCTTAACTCCTCTCCTAACCTTAATCCGTACTTTTTGCGTTTTTAATAACCTCCTCTCACAAAGAACTACAGTGCTTTGACATACTTATTTTATTATATAAATCTCAGAAAGTTCCTTTACGGTTGCATACGTTCTGAAACCGAAAACGTTTTATTTCATTTCTCCAACAAACAGGAACAAACATTGTGTGCTTTGTAAAGCAGAACATTGCTTAAAATTTAACAATCCAAAGTTTCCGCGTTGGCCGCACTATAAGGCTTTGTATCCACAATCCTGTTTAGGAATGTGACAAAAAAGGCAAAAATGTGTTCGTAAACATGTTAATAGGTAATTTTGGTCTATTAAACTTTAGCCTTCTTAGAGCTGACTATGACTATTATAATTAATCTTCAGTGCTTGTATTCGTCAAGAATTTAGATTGAAACTTAAAAATCAATGAATTTTTTTGCGATTTTTTTTAGATCGATCGATCGACGACATTGTACCTATTAAAAGCCCGGTACACAAACATTTGGCTAATACGAAGTGTATGGAGAGTTTTAAAAATTGCATTTGGCTCCATACCTACTTTGTGTAATGCAATCACAGCGAACCGGTTCTCTTTATCACCCCACTCCATTTTAATATCGCAAAATATTGTACAATGTATTGGCGCCAAAATGAGAAAACATAATGAACTATCACATAAAAGTGACAGATTCCAAATTCAAACGTCATGTTCTTTTATTTTTAATTGTAACAGTATTTATGGCCAGACTAAGTAGTGAGTGATACATAGTAGGACACGGGGTTAAAACACAGATGACCGGGCTCACTGCAAGTAATTTAAAGTTTAAATTGCAACCCTTAGGGGCGGATACGGAAACGGAACACAAAAGTAGTTTGCTCGGTATAAACTGTGTGTTACTGGCAAACTTATTGTTACTCGGAAATTTTTCATTACTGTTCTATTATAAATTGGAATTGAAATTATGTTATCAATTCACCGGTGGTGCAATTTTGCGGGACACGCTTATGCTATTTACTAATTCTACTTGGTTTAAAACTTTGGTTGCATTTTGTACTAAATTAATCAACATAAATAAGTAGTTTATAAGTTTATAAATAAGTGTCGTTGCATTAATTTCGTGTGTTATTTTTTAATTCTACCTATTGTTGATCTATTCAATAAATAAATAAATAATAATATGCGGGCAATTTTGTATGGACCGGACCTCAGACCGCAACCAGTGTGACAAATTCTTTAATAACATATAGTTAATAAGTAATATTTATTTGGCCACAAGATCTTTTCGTACTTATACATTTTGTTTATCTAGTGATGATTTTATAGAGTTTTTATTTATTTAAACCTAATAATTTTTGAACTACTTTAGCTTCCGTATATCCTAAAAGCAAACTTAGTTAATCGTGCGAATCCTTCATTTGTGGAGTACATCCTCAAAGTTTGAAGGGCAACTCCCAGCGTCCACGAAATTGCGGCCGTTAGGGCTACCACTTAAGTAAAAAATCAATTTACATTTATATTCAATGTCATTCATTTAGCGTTGAAACTTGAAAACGCCTTAAAAAGTATAGAAATTTCAGTACTAAGTATAATTCTTGAAAAAGACATGTTTACGTTTGTATTGGGAAATCACCTTGTAAAATTAAAATATCATACATATGTAAAATGCTTTTTCGCAATGATTTTCTTTAAATTAATGTATGGTGAACAAGTAATATATAATAACATGTAGAAATATTCCACGATGTCCGATAATCTATCAAGTAGCTGGCAGTCAATAAATGCTTCAAAGCATTTAGATTAATTTGGGGTAGGGACTTAACCAGGATGCAGGAGTTTTATAAATATACACCTCAATCTTGAGGTTGTTATTTGGCAACCCTAGCAAGTCCTTACGGCGAATTTTAAGGAAAAACTCAGGCGTATTTCGTGCGGTCTGAAAGTGGTCTACTGCTGAAATACTCTATTACTTTGCAGATACCAAAGTTCAACAAGAACAGTTACATATCGCATGCACTGCTTAAACAAATAAAAAATAATAAATAAATATGCGCCAGACAACACACCATTTGCCTGGTTTCGAAGTAAGGAATTTTCTTCCTTGAGCTACGAATACCAGATAACGATTATGACGGGGCGCCCACAAATACTAAAATACGTATCTAACATCCATACATTAAGAACAAAGTTCAAAATATTGTGAACCTGCCTGAAGATTTTATGGCTACTGCCACCACCATTTTCTGAATTCAAACCATTTATGTACTCATTTGCAAAATGTACGACAAAGGTAAAATAAAATAAAGCAATCCGTAATGCCATGGAAAACCGAAATATATTTTGATGTCTGTTGTTTTTGCACTATGATGCAGTGTACAAGTATATTGACTCGCTCAAGACCGTGAAACTGTTAGTGTGAATATGACCGAAGCTTCAATTCAAACCATGTATACAACTCTGCTGCTGTAGTTAGGCACAACTTATTTTATTTTTATTTATTTATACTTTATTTCACCAAACTTTGAACAAAAGGTGGACTTAATGCCATATAGCATTCGCTGCCAGTCATACCTTTGTGCTAAGCAAAAATGATTGTAGGCTTCGCGATAAAAAATATAAAAAAATAATTGAGAATTATTAAAAACTTTCTTTATGAATAGGTACTGGACACTAAACTAATTCTGTTATATTTTTGTGTCTTCTTGATCTCATTAGAATAGTCCAAGTGAAATTCCTCAGTTTTATCTATATAATGTCAAACAAAGGCATTCTATTTTAATAAAATTTGCTAGGTAAAATATGTTCCTTGCAACATTTTATGAACATATTTCAGACAAAGGAAATGAGTGCACCTCAGATCAGGGAGGTTTCAGTAAATAACGAGAGGTATTATTTGTATGTACTTCAGTTATACCTATAACATAAAAAAAAGATCAATGAAATTGTGATACTTATTATTAAAATTTTATTCATATCTTACTTATGAGATGGATACCTAACGACAATTTGTCTTAAGGCTATCTTGCGTTGAAGTAAGGCGGGTCTATTTCTCCATCAGCATCAATACTAAAAATATCAACTTTTAACTAAATTGATGGTGTCAGAAGTAGCTTCGGTAACATCTACCCTGTCGTTGTCCAACAACCCAGCTACGCAACTCGGCTCCCAACAGCTTGTTAGCAACTGAGTCTTGAAGTGCTAATCTCAATCGAGACAGGAATATATAACGCGCAGATTTAACGGTAAGTGCAAGCAAGATAGACGATGACACTGGGAGAAGTTGACAGGGCTCAGTTGATTTCAATTCGACTAATGGTCGAATGGCCTAACCATGTATACAACACTGACGGTATAGTAGCAGTGCCTTCTATTTCTTTCAAGATCTTTTGCGCCAACTAACAAAGACCTCTTTGTCCCCAGGATTCCCTCCCCCAGCAGCAGCGATGTCCCCGCAGACGAGGCGAAGCAGACTTGAGAGGGACTACATCGAGGTCATGAGGAGAAGGGGCCAGAGCCGGTCACCGTAGCAGTTCCACTTAGATAATTTTATGAGGGGGTTGAAGGGAGACTGCAGGTAAAATATTATGAATATTTACAAAAGGAATAAATTTGAGAGAAATGCTCAGCGCCTTTTGAGTAAGCGAAAAAAATCAAAGGGTCAATCTCTCTAACCATTTCATAATATCTCAATTCCAAAAGTAGATTGGTACTTTAGTTACCCTACTTGTAATAATAAAACCGCTCTCAAATTAGAAAGTAACGAGATCTTAACGAGTACTTCAGGTTAACCCTATTAAGGTAAAAAGAGTCCACACAAAATAAATGTCATAAATATGTTTATTTTTTAAAAATTACTGTGATATTGGGCACCAGCAAAACATAAATTGACCCAAAAATGTTGACAACAGGTCACATGGCATTTTATTCCTATTTACAATTTTGACAATTTGCCCCCAGAAATGAATCTCCTAAACATGGACGCGGAGAACCGCGTGGTTCTCAACGTGGGGGGGATCCGGCACGAGACGTACAAAGCGACGCTGAAGAAGATCCCCGCGACGCGTCTCTCGCGGCTGACGGAGGCGCTCGCCAACTACGACCCCGTGCTCAACGAGTACTTCTTCGACCGGCACCCTGGGGTCTTCGCGCAGGTCCTCAACTATTACAGGTAATTGATCTAACTTGCTTGTTGTATAATACTTGAAATATCAACGACTTGTCAGGACGTTACCAGAAACTAACAACTTTACAGAACTTTATTATGATGTTGCCATGATTTTATTTTCAACTTATGACGGAGCTTCCAGAAACTTACAGCCAATTTCTCAGAAACGAATAAGACGTTATTAGATAACTATCAAGGACTAGCCATACATATAAAAACCTACCGGAAATCTATCAGGGTCAGCACAGAGACTTATGCATTTACGGTGTACTTATCGGAAAGTGTCCTTTGTCAGTACCCAATATATCTTAGATTCATCAGTAAGTAAGTACATAGACAGCCTCTTGATCCTAATCTTGAAGGAATCCATCACAAGGCCACTTTAAAGAAGATCTCCACGACGCATCTCTCGCGGCAGCGCAGATACTCAACAATTTATTACAGGCAAGTATTCATTATCTGAATCACCAGCCGTGACAAATTTTCAGGAACGTGCCAGAAGGAAATTATCAGCAACTTGTAAGTATGTGTAACAACGAATTAGAGATTTGTAGGCAACATGAGATTGAGACATGAGTAGTGTCAGTTAATTGCAGCTCTCAGGTGGCACCGAAACTTACCGCATATGAAAATGTGAGTGGAAGTTTTGTTGATCGTTTAGTGCTAACATTTTAGGCGTATACCACCTCAAGATCAAAAAAAAAGAATTTGATGTCCTCATTTTAATTAAGATAATGTCGACAAATATATTATTTTATGTTAAAACTAACATTGAACAAATTATAGATAATATACCTGGATAACCTAGCACCAATTACAAAATGCTGAAAATGCATTTTGCTAAAATCAATTTTAAGTTAAAATTGCTTGTAGCGCTCGTAAAAAATAATTAAATTCTAACCCATGATAAATCCTGTCTATTCAATTCCCTTGAATGCCAAAAGCAATTTCCGTATTCAGTTTACAGTTTTAAAATTGAGCCTCAAAGTGTTATTGCTGTATAAAAAACTGCCATAAACTGGAGTAAGTGTGAAAATGAATCTAAAATATTTACTAGTGGCCAAACCGCCTTCCCTTCTTCATTTGAGTTACATAAGCTAGAAGGGGGTATTATGAGACTTGAGTCGCTATCGCGTTTGCATGCAATGTGTTTATGACAAGAATTTCTTTGGAAAACTGTTAGTAAAGGCTCACTCAGGCCAGTTTGCAGATATGCCGTCAACTTACTGTTGACTCTCGACAGTAATTTTCAACAGTGGTATATTTTTCAACCTGTTGGCATGTTACACTGTCGGCATACCGTCTACAGCCATCGTCAAGTGCGATTAATTTACTTTGGAAAAAAACGTGCTGTCATGACTTCATTGACATGTACAAATATTATATGGAAGTGATCGAGTTAGGTAATATTGCTGTTCAAAAACTTTTCTAATATTCCGTTACTGTGTCCACGCTTCCACGTTTTTCTCTTATTGCCTGCATATGAGTTCGTATGAAAGATATTACAAAGTATTTGGTCGACTGTCTGTAAAAATATTTATGACGCTTATTTCAACTTCTTTCATAAATTCAGGGCTGCTACGCTCATAATAGTTACGAGAATTTGCCCAAAATTTCAGACAGAGATTGGTCTTTTTGGACGAGTGAATTTGTTTGTGACCTTAACAAATAGTTTGATGGATTCGATTTGTACGATAATGTAATAATTGATGTCAAACCTTGGAAGTACAAAATCTATTGAAGTATAAACCTATTATGGTTTCTTTCGATGAGCAAAACACGGCAGAAATGTAACATATCTTAAAAAATTTCATCAACTTACTGACAACTTTGAATCAACAAAATCAAAAGGTTTTTGTTATTTGGTAACTACCTTAGATTTTAAAAAACTTCTTTACTAGTCCATAAATCGATGATAACAATATAATATCTATATTATAATATTTATCAACTAAAACAACAAACTCTTGTCTACTCCGAAGCCACTTGTAAACAAAAAAACAAATGTTTATTCAACTGTAAGCTAATTCAATGACAATATATGTATTAATTGGTTCGTCAAACATCACAAAGCGTATACAAGAATATCACCAACAAAGACTTCAAAGGGCAATACTAATTGAGAAAGGAATTAATTAATCTATTGATGAATGTTTTGTTAATGCTGAAAATTAATGACTTTTCAATAGCCAATTTGCGTTTGTGAAGGTCCCATTAAAAATTAATGCTCAGCTCTTTAGCTGTTTGTTTTAAATCTGGTTTAATTAAATTAACTTACTTTCATTTAAAACATTCGATAATTATTTTTTAAATAACTTAATTACTCATTACTCAGTCCTACGATGTTCTTTAACTGAAACTCTGACAACAATTTTGCATTATGTAAATAACTCATCGAGAACTTGGCATTTGAAGAGCAAAGTCACTCTTTTCTTACTAAATCACAAAATATTGGCTATAAATTTTAATGTTCCAAAAAAAATTAGGAACTTTTCTGTAAAAAAGTGACATCTCTCGAGTATAAGAGACTTCAACTTACCGATAATACTGTCATTTTCAATCACAATAATCTAAAGAATAACACAAAACGCTTCGAACACGCAATAGAATAGCCGTGTCATTTTGTACTTAAGAAAATTTGTATTGAGCGTCTAAAATATTGGATGAAAGCGCGCATCTTCTGAAAGCCGCTTTGCCTTAGGCAAATTTAGTGAAAAATACGTTTTTATTCAATTCAACGCGGGTCTTTGTAACGGAAAAAAAAGAAATGTTATTTAGAACAGATTTATAGACACGGGCTGTAGATTGGGCATTGTAATAGAAAGTAACTGAAACAGTAGGCTTATGCATCATACCAATAAGTAATCTTAACAGCCTACAAATCCCTATCTATACATATAAAACGATTATAACATTAAGTACAAACTTCGAACTCATTTTAAGCAACTCATGGTAATTGGTTGACAGAACCAATAACTCTATGTCATTCATGGTTAGTTCAAGTTTCATACATATTTTATTAAAATAGTTTATTGACAAACTTCTTTTAAACAAGAGAAAGAGGGACTATCAAGACAATACTCTCCAATTATAATTAGAGTATGAATTAATTTGGATCTAAGGAAATCTGTTGTAACACGTACCAATATTCACTTATCATAATAAAGCATTCATTGTTAACTTTATGTTTTCTGTTCGTTCAATAAGATTGTTCCGGTAAAAGTTTTGAACTCAGCTCAAGATACTTTACACGTGTACCCAGACAAAACCTTTATAATTTCTAAAAAAATCACAATCATCAGAATTATTCTGTAAATGTATACATACATTTCAGTGAACTCCAACCCTTATTCCAAAGATATAGTAACTCAACCCGTCAGCCTCACCACATCACAATACAAATACTCGAAACTTGATCATGAATACAGTTTCGCATAATAATACCGTCTCGGAGACGAGGCGCGAAATCAATAACGCGGCCAGATTAGCCCGACCATTCATCAGAATGAGACACCATCACATCTTAGAGAGAACAGGCAACCACCTACCAAAATAATACACAATGCTTCCATAAAACGATAGTAGTAGTTGATTTTTGCTTTATACAAGTGCAATTTATATGATTAAGTTTGTATAGTGACAAAACACTATAAAAATAAAAATCAACTATAAATTGGCATCACTTCATCTTAACCGATTGTTAAAATATTTGTAAAAATATTTTCATTCGGATATTGTGAGAGCAATCTTGCAACATTGATGATGACGCAGCCGTGTTGAAAGAAAGCGCTTGCAAAATTCAACAGGCTTGTTAATGTGACGGTGGCCGAGTAGTATAGGCATACGCCCGGAAAGCGAAAGACACGGGGTTCGTTTCCTCGTCTGTCACAGAGTCTTGGTTGCTTTTTACAAGTGCAATTTATACGAGAATATTATATCAGAAAGAAAATAAATACCTAAATATTGTTCAATATTGTTTATCTGCCAAACACTCTCCATAATGCTCCATAACAATATTATCATAGTGTAGAATGATCAGGTGATCTAACATTGTAATTAGATAGAGAAAGTTTGAATCCGTTTGGCTTTGTCTTGTGGGGTTTTCTGAAGTCGCAGTCACATAATAACACAGGTCATTACTCAGATTCAGCCGGATCTATGCAGTAGAGTCATTGAAAACGATGAGGAGTGTCGTCACGGATGTAGTCACAAGCACTAACGTTACGCTGGCACTGCGCGAATAATATTCATAAAATCGAACCTACCTTGATTAAGTATGTGCCTGCGTACAATTTTGTTTACATAGTGATAACCTATCAATTAGTGACGTTTTAACCAAAGAAAAATACGGATTTTGTAGATTCAGACAAACGAATTTATTTCTGTGCTTACAAACATACCCACAACAGTGACATAGGACGACATTGCAGCATAACTAGCAAAAGCTCAGACACAGGACCAACGGCCAACATTGTTGACTTAGAAAAGGGCATAACAACACAAAATTAAATTGGAAGCCTAACCGCATAATATTTGACTTGCAAAAATAATCCGCTTAGTTACACCGAAAATGAGGTTACTGTTCTCCCTCATTCGAGGTTCAGGGTAAATAACTGGACAAAGTTCCCAACCTTGAAACAATGAAGCAAGGGCACGGAACAATATGTTACAGCGTTTGTGAAGCTACAAAGGGCTGGCATTACGAAGGAACGCTTAAATATTAAACATGTTAATCTGCCATTTAAATTCACGGCGTGAGAAAATACGAGAAACCTTCTTGTGAGGTTCTTGTAATAAATTAATACGCTTTTAAGGTTTTCTGACATTATTGAAGATTATTTGAGGTTATCCTCTTCTGCATATCTTATCTACTCTTTTTAAAATAATTCAAGGGAAATGGCAGTGCTGAATTTCAACACCTTTACAAAATAATTTACGTCTTTTATAGATGTGACTTCAGTTTTTACTATAAGCAAACCTAAATTGACTCAAATTCAAATTAAAACCTGAATGGCTCTCGAAAAAAAATATTACGTTAGGTACATATTGCTTAATATACAGTCTCTTATAGTAGGTATTTGATGTAGAAGAAATTTTAGGGGCCCTACGATGTAAGGCGTTGTCTGTATTTCTTTTGGCTCTAACAATCTTATTTACATCTGATATCATTAGTTTTCATTGTAAGATCTTAGCAGTGATGGAAGTCCTAAGGTTGATTATGATGATAGTAGCAGTGATAATTATGCATGTTGCTAATGATTTGGATGATGATAATAACAATAAATCTGTTTGTATACAGGACCGGCAAGCTCCACTACCCTACAGACGTGTGTGGGCCGCTCTTTGAGGAGGAGCTGGAGTTCTGGGGCCTGGACGCGAACCAGGTGGAGCCGTGCTGCTGGATGACATACACACAGGTATGTTTTACTTTTTATTTAATAATAACTAATAATAAATATTTATTTATTTAATACTACTATGGTAATCCATAGTAGTATTAAATAAATAAATATGCGCCAGACAACACACCAATAGTCTGGTATCGTGGTAAGGAATTGTCTTCCTTGTGTTACGAAGTACCAGACAACGATTATGACGGTGGCGTCTCCCATAAATACTTAAATACATGTAACATCCATACTTAGGCAGACTTAGGATAAAAATAGGAAATGAGTACGAAGGGTTGGTACTTACAATTTCTAATGCTAGTTGGTAATTTTGGCTGTAACAAAATAAAGAATTGTTAGTTATTAAATATTACCATTGATTTTATATTTGTTTTTATAGGGTTATGTCACTATACAAACTTAAAATAATAAACCGCTCTTGTAAAAAGCAACTGTGTCAGACAGTTATCCCTGTACCTTACGTTATCCGGGAGTTGCTAGACTTATATCTTGACAAACATAGGTAACCTATCCTAAATGAAATACGCCAAAAAGCCATTTTCACAAATGAAAGTTTTACATATAAATTACAGTAGCGTGGTCACCAAACTAAAAAAAATACGTTACGGTTTTATTTTCCATTCCAACGCGAAAATCTTCATCTAAAAGCGTTTTCACTATCTGCAACAAAATCAATCACACCATACATTCACAATCAAGCATCCGTTCCCGGGATTTTTTGTGGAAAAAGTCCCGCTTTAGTCCGTAACACCATTAGCGGAACCATTAAAACCTCACAGTGCAGCCTGAGTATGCAACAACGAGATGCCGCTAACCGCACTAACTAGGCTTATATCACAGTGTAATGGAGATAGCGAGGGAAAATTAGCGTTTTTAGGGATTTTAAAGTACAGTAAAAAAACATCTCTAATACCTACAGTTAGTTGATCTTGAAAATAATTCTGAGGTGTGTATACTAAAGATATAAAATAAATGTTTGGTTATGAATTTTACGCGAATACTACTTATTAAAACACATTTAACGGATTGATTTCGTGAACATTTCTTTTCAAATAAATGCCGAAGGTTTGAATGCTTTACAGTATGCGTGGTCACATATGTTCGCGAAATCAAACCGTAAAGTGTGTTTTAATAGTAAAATAAATGTCTGCCAAGGTAAGCTGTCAGTACTTTTATTTAAGGACAGCAATCAAAATATTTTTTTTATACACTTACAAAGCAATGAACTCAATTGCTAAGTATTTCTATTCAAATACGAGCTAATAGACTAAACTGTAAACAAATGACCTTAAATCACAACCTTAAAACCATAACAAAGTTATGGGTTTGTCTGGACCACATTTCCGCAATCTTCCCCAGGGTTGCTGTCATGGGATTTAATCTAATTTGCCAATTTTGCCATGACCACATAGGTTGACTGTACCCAAGGGTGTAGACGTAATCTGATTATGGGGTAAACTTATGATAAGTTTACTAAGATAAATGTTATATCAGTTGGAATATCTGTGTATGATATTTTTAAAGCAATATAAGTGAGTCTCATATCATCAAACTCTTTTCAATCTGCTTATATCCGCTAAGGAGCCTTGATAGGGAAATAAATAACTGAATTAACAGCATCAAAACATATGAAAGTACTTTTTCTTAAACAAACGGAGATGAATCGGTCGCAAGACTTCATTCACATTCAGTCAAAAAATATATCATTTTGGACGAATTTTGAATATAATGGTTTAAATATCAGCATAACATGAGTGATATCTCACAGGGACCGGTCATTTTAAATTTTAATAAAAACTCCGATACTATTTCGCTTCCCACTTAAACCTCACCCGAATGTTTCTTACAGTGCAACATTAACGACGCCGCAAAGAATTAACACAATTAACAGAAACAAAGCATTGCGAAGTAGAGCACTACTTAAGGTTGTGCAATTCGACTCGAGCTAATTTCTTACAATGTATTCTTTAAAATGTGTTGTTAAGAATAGTTGTTAAGGTTGTGAATTCGACTCTAGTTAATTTCTGACAATGTCTTCTTTAACTCGTCAAGTATGTATGAACGAGACACAATAGAAATTCCATTGTTATGCGACTCTCGGCAGTCGTTTGATACCTGACTGATTAAAGTGTGTTGTTAGGAATAGTTGTTGCGATGCTTTGTTTTTGCTCTACATTTTGATGACATCGTTCTGCAGAGATGGTGCTTATACAAAGCCGTTTTTTAAATGCCATAAAAGGCATAACTGTTTTTCTAACAAAGCAGCAGAAAACGTGACTACCAATAAGTGGTTTAAAAACTATATAATTTGTATCTTATCAAAAAAAATTAAACCCTGGGTGTCCTTTTATATAAATAACGAAAAAAAAAGAAATTGCCTTAACATTTTCTATGAACCTTAATAGGCCGATATAAGAATAGATTTAAATATTATATTAAACAAAACAAATATCAGAAAATTAATTTGATGAACACTATACTTAAGAAAGGTCTTCAAGTAGAAACAAAGTAATTTAATTTTAACTAGCTTTTGCCCGCGACTTCGTTCGCGTGAACTTCAGGTTCGTCCCGTCTAGTAGCGCAAAAAATGTGTTTTTTTTACGACCTCACATTAGAAATCTCAAAAATTGTAGCCTATATGTTATTCTGATGTATAAGCTATATTGTGGTAAAGTTTCATTCAATTCCATTCAGTAGTTTTTACGTGAAAGAGTAACAAACATCCATACATCCATACATCCATACATCCATACTTACAAACTTTCGCCTTTATAATAGTAGTAGGATTCACTGTTGTGTGTCTCCATTCAATCAAACGCTACCTACTTTTGATAAAATTTTGTTACTTCGCAATAAATCCATGCTTATTACCAATAACCGAAACTTCGTGACATGTTGGCAGCAAGTTTTTACTGTCCAAGTTGGCTCGTCACATATCTGTAGACAGCTGGACGACACAACATGTTCCTTGGCTATGAAACTTTCATGGGTCATATACGAGTACGTAACGCATGAAGTTACGACGACAGAGCTATGTAAACTCTTTTGTGACTTAGTTTGGGTGTGAGTGAAACATTATTTAATAATTTACGGGGCTATGTACCTTCATAAATAAATGTGCTTTGTTTACCTTTATGTATTACTACACTACTAATAATAATGTGGTGTGTGTAAATTAGTATTAGTAGTTTAGTTATACTAGTAATATTATAAAGCTGAAGAGTTTGTTTGTTTGAACGCGCTTATCTTAGGTACTACTGGACCGAATTTTTAAAAAACTTTTTGTAATGGATAGCTTAATAATCGAGAAATGTTTTAAGCCATGAAATATCACGCTGCAGCGGGAGGGGAGGGAGCAAACGCAAAATGCGCAAACGCAGTCGCACCGCTAGTTATTTTAAAACCCGCCTTAAAATTTGTAGCATGAAGTTATTTTTAATGCAGCCATTATGTACCTAATTGATAGATAGCAAAGTTTTGCTCTCTTGACTTTT
This sequence comes from Pyrausta aurata, assembly GCA_963584085.1. NCBI lineage: Eukaryota > Metazoa > Arthropoda > Insecta > Lepidoptera > Crambidae > Pyrausta > Pyrausta aurata. The sequence continues at coordinate 1,377,750 of OY757269.1, read as the reverse complement.
CTGGTAACAAATCAATAGGTATATCTTGAATTCGCATATCGCAATATATATTATGATTTGACTCTTTTATGAGAGATTAATTTTTATACTGGCAATGAATATCAGTATCTCTTTGCGAGTATAAATTACCTACTGGTAGAATGACGTTATTTTTCAGTTTTACTGCATTTTCATTCTGAGAAGAATATTTTTGCTTCGTTTAATAAAAGTCCGTAGAGACACGAATTATGTTGTTTCTGCATGCAGCCGGAGTCTGATAGTACATTCATTGTATAGGAAGCTGTGTCTTGGGAAATAAAGCATTACCACAACTTTTCCTTGTATAGTTATTTTCAAACTCAACTTTAGGCATTTTTTCAGGAATGTGAAAGTTTTTTAAACTCAACTTCAGGCATTTTTTCGGAAATGTGAAAGTGTGTGTGTGTGTGTGTGTGTATGTAAAACCAATATTTTTGGAAAAAGTTAACCCATCAGAGGGGCGATTGTGTAATGCAATCGTATTTGACAGTTCCATACCAGAGGGGTAATTGTGTAAAGCAATCGTATCCATTCGACAGTTCAAAACGGACGGAATGATCTGTGAATCCTTTTGCTCTTTGCCGTTTGACAGATCATATCGTACGTTTTGAACTGTCAAATGAATACGATTGCTTTACACAATTCCATGATCATTTAGATAGTACCCTCTACGGGATGGATTTTGATATCATATCAAAATCCATCCCGTAGAGGGTGTAAAAAGAGGATAAACAATGCCACGGGAAATCGCAAGAAAAAGTCGTATAATTTCTTTAAGTTAAAAAATTTACTCATCGTCGTTTCTTGCCAGTTACATTTAACATAATGAAATTAAGTTTTATAACGTAGAGAAAACAAGGCTTATTTTTCTCATTTAATTACTGTGAGCAGAACTGCGTAATTAATATAAAACTCAAAGAATATAAAGTGTTATATGAATTTGCTCTCGGACGGTTGGACCGTAGACACTTTAATTTGCACTATGCATTAAAAATGTAATTAACTTCGCAATGGAAGTTTATACGGAATTCATTCAGACTGTATTTTAAAGAAGGTCTAAGACATAGTAATAAGTTTAAATAATGAAATGTTTACGTGGCATGAGCCGCGCTAAATAACTTTGAAAATAGTTGTTGCTCTAAAAAGTTGAAGTACAATGTATACGATTTGATTTGACACACTTTGAATAGCGCTAGCAGCGAAATTTTTGAGAAGGGATGTTATACTTTTGCCAGAAGGTGGTATTATTTTGCCGACCCCCTAATTGGATTTATTGATACCGTAGATGTGAAAACTCAAAAATCCAGTAAAAAGTTGGTGCAAGAAGCTTCGGTGCATCGCATTTTTTAAAACAACAATACTAGTTCATGTAAACATTTATTTATTTAAAGAAACGATTCTTACTTCTTGAAATATTAACACACGTTGGCCAGAAATCAACTATGATTTTTAGGTTAAAATTTATTTAAAAAAAAATCCTAAATTCCATTCAACCCACGTGTATTCAGTACAGGCCAACCGTATTGACAGTGAAACGAATCGATGTTAGAACACGGATAACAAACGGACTGTTCCAAAAAAACAAATAGACAAAAAGTGCTATGTGGCAGCACCGGTATTTTCCACGCCATATTCTAGAAAAATATAGACGGAATTTTTGTAGGCCTCTTAATTTAGATATTACCTTCAATCTTTTTAGTTTTTATGGATTGTGCTAATAACTGTGTAATTTCTAAGACCCAGTTGCACGATCGATAGTTAACTCAACTAAGTGAAATGAAATGAAATGAAATTTGTTAGTGAAAAAGAATTGGGATAAGCAATAGATAGCAGTTATATTTGCCCTTATGGTATTTTCGCCAATCTTTACCTTTTCAGGTGTATTCACATCACACAAATGGTTAAATGTCGTTACCAGCAGTTGAATATTTACGACGAAAAATAACCTTTACCTTATTTTTACCTTTTAAATACGCACAATAATAAATATTCAACCGACATTATACCATTAATTGAGTTAACTATTGTCACATTCACATATTATGTGATGACCATATTTCTTTCAAATGCTTCTATGTCTTCAAAAGCATATTATGATCAAATTTAAAAATTTGCTTCTACGTTAGTAAAAAGGTACGAAAAAGGTACAAACGAGATATTCGGAAACAATTATTACTTTTAGAAACTGCAAACACATTTACAACGCATATATCTTCATGTAAGCTATCAATACTTCATTGAAATACTCAAGTATAATATTTATATCTGTTGCAGCGAAGAAAACATGTCCTAATAAATTTTCACCAAAGTACTCAACCCAACAATATAATACAAAGAAATGCCTCCATAGCGTTCTCAATATAAGAGTTATCGCAGAATCCATTTGAGGTTGGCAATAAAAACATTCCAATATATTACAGTCCCAATTAAAATTTTCCCTTTGTTTCCCATCGAGAAATAATTACGATAAAACAAAGTATTGGTGTAGCGATTATGTATCTCGCATTTATGTATAATTATGTTAACTGCTAACTCATTGCAATTGATAGTGACGTCATGATTATTATTTTGGAAGCTTTTATAAGATCTTAGTACTTTATTATAGCATTTGATAGCAGTGACTAATAGTGGATGTGGTACGACCCCAATTTCCTAGAAACACCGCAAATCGATGTACAGTTTAGCCGTTTGGCACACGCATACACGTCTGCGCAGACATCTGCATAGAAGTCAAAACAAGTTTTTTGACTAAGTACCTAAAAATATCGAACTTCTATTACATCGCTATCACTTTGTCAGTTTCTTAATCACCCTGACTGGGACGGGTCAGTTTGTACTGGGTGCGTTTTTTGCGAATTCACAGTTTGCCTTTTATCTGTTTCTCAGTTTTCATGAAATTTAATATTCGATTGTTATCAAAGAGAAGTGGGTAACGAAATTACAATCTACTGTTTGTACTGTACAGTTAACTTTTTTCATTGCTTGTCAAGAGATGACTAAAAGAATATTGAAATATTTTTTTATCTAATTGTTAGTACCTAGCCTATATTTCACCCGTGTGAAGCAAGAGAAAGCTTTTGTAATTTAAGAAAGTCAGTTACAAATTCAAAGAAAATGTACAATTTAGTCGGTCTTATAAGCGCTCTCTTCCAGACCGCCTTTAGAAAAAAAATATCATTTAAATACTAGTCTTTGTTGCAGGAAGTACCTACCCAATTTTAATGACCTTTCTTTTCTCCTCAGCATCGAGACACCCAGGAAACCTTAGCAGTCCTGGACCGCTTGGACCTGGACACTGAAAAGCCTTCTGACGAAGAAGTGGCCAGGAAGTTCGGCTTTGAGGAAGACTACTACAACGGCACCGTGTCGTGGTGGCAGCAGCTGAAACCGCAAATGTGGTCCTTGTTCGATGAGCCGTACAGTTCCAATGCTGCTAAGGTCAGTTTTGTGCTGTATGTTGCCAAATAAAAATGATGATATTTAATTTAATTTGAAGAGCATTTTATGGTGGGATGTTACGTTTTGGTTGTATGAATATAGTGCAATAGTGAATGAACACAATACAATGATCTCAAAACATTTAAATAATAACCTGTAATGAAATAACTCTTATTTTGTTCGTGATCTTGTTGCTAATTGGAAAAGAAAAGATGCTTGTTTCAATTTACCGCAAGATAATAATACATAATCCAGGTACACATTTACAGTAACTTGCTTAAGTACTGGAAATTTACAAACAATTTTAACGTTTTCTGAAGGATTTCAAAACTCCATAATGATATATTAAAGTCAACTAAACTGAACTTAATATAAAAACAACGAACACAATAAATAACAAAAGACTACTCGTAGCTGTAACTTTATCATTGTAATACCAAGAACTAGCGGAGGGTAAGAACAAACTTGCAGAAACTTTTAATAAGATTTCGACTCCAATTTCATATAACTTACCGAGAGAAAGCCAAAGTAGTATTTTGCAAGTGCTAAGTAATGTACACAAGTTTTAACTTACCAATGTTAAGGGTAACCTTAAAATTGAAATGGAGATTATTCAGATCAAAGGGAAGAAAATAAGGGGAGATACTTCAGAGTGCTGAGATCACTTAAGTTAATAATTAAAACAAGCCTCTTCTCTAATGCCCCGAAACGGGTATTTCGTAACGTGTAATTAAATGCGAAATTGTAATCCCTTAACTTTATGAAGTGTAAAATATTGTAGAGCAATCTAAAGAGAGTTTGTCTAAGAGCTGAACATTATAATTTAAATTTATGTTAATCAAAATTTTCCTCTGGTGCGGTTAGGTCCCTGAATTTGCGACAATCGTGAACTCAAGCCTTTATGGTTGGGGATTAACATAATTTATTCGCCAGATGTAGCAATTTATGATTAAGAGTCTAGAAACGTCGTTATTTTATTACGTGTTCATTAATTCCGCTGATTGTTCATTAATTTTTAGAAGCCTCTTCTGGGGTTGAGAGTTTAATATTTGGGTGCAATTACAAATATAGGTACTGTTCAACGTTAACTACTGATATGAATCAAGAGTAAGGCAATCAATATGCCAGCTAAACTCTAATTGATTCTATTCTTATTGAAAAGAGTGTAGGATTTATTTAGAGACCGAAAAAGTAATAAAGATTTTTTCTTTTCAGATAATCGGGGTGATATCAGTGTTTTTCATATGCGTCTCCATAATATCGTTTTGCCTGAAAACGCACCCAGACATGAGAGTGCCAGTGATAAGAAACTATACAGTGACAACCGCAAACCAGACCCAGAGCTGGGCGTTAGACAAAGTGCAAACGAACGCGCATATTGCGTTCTTCTATATCGAGTGTGTGTGCAACGCGTGGTTCACCTTAGAAATCCTCGTCAGATTCATATCTTCGCCCAACAAGTGCGAGTTCGTGAAGTCCTCCGTCAATATCATCGATTACATCGCAACGATGAGCTTCTACATCGACCTGATTCTCCAGAAGTACGCGTCTCATGTCGAGAACGCTGATATCCTGGAGTTCTTCTCCATAATTAGGATCATGAGACTGTTCAAGCTTACAAGGCATTCTTCTGGACTCAAAATCCTGATCCAGACCTTTAGAGCGTCAGCGAAAGAGTTGACTCTACTAGTATTCTTCTTAGTGCTCGGTATTGTGATATTCGCGAGTTTGGTGTACTATGCAGAGAGGATCCAGACAAATCCTCATAACGACTTCAACAGCATCCCCCTTGGGCTGTGGTGGGCGTTGGTGACGATGACCACCGTGGGCTATGGAGACATGGCCCCGAAGACTTATGTGGGCATGTTCGTTGGTGCTTTGTGTGCGTTGGCTGGTGTGAGTATAAATTCATTTTCTTAATGATAGCATTAGGTTATTGTACGGTTTTTAATGTCACTAGTAATTTATTCATGTTCACAGAATCAAAGAACTGTAATAACTGTGAGAGTAAAATGTTTACTTAAGTTTTATGAATATTTAAACAACGATAACTGCTAGGTTTACCGTCAATCCAACATCATAGCACCCAAATAAAAGCATAAATATTAAAAGACTCGCAATCGACATGTAACATTAAAACCGCACTTACGGCTCATGAATTTCAAATCAGATACCACTCAAAACATTAACCTTTTATGATCCGAGACAGAAACCTTTAGATATTTACATTGGCAATATAAAAATGGGACCGCTGAAAACATATAAGGTCAAAGTTGGAATAATTTATACAATCGAAAAAGGTTTGTACCGCAAGGGCTTGCCAATACAATTATTGGATTCGAGATATAGTACCTACAGGGTCTGGATTGGATTCCAGAATTGAATAGAATAATATTTCGCGCTTCGCAGTCATGCTTGAGTCGTATGATTGATTTTTCCTATTCCTGTGGCCACTCAATCATTCACGATGGATGGTTCACTTCGGTGCACTGATATCGTAGCTTGAAATTAAAGTTGTAGGATATTTTTGCTGTTGAGTGTATTTACATGTGGATTGCTGTTTTGGCGGTAAATGCGTATGGTACTTTATTATTTTCTAACAACAATCCTTTGTAGTTTATTTTAGATAGGCATACGCCCGGATAGCGTAAGACACGGGTCTTTTTACAAGTGCAATTTATAACAATCCTTTGTTTAAGACTTTAAATTTAATATGGCTCTGAGTAAATTTCTGTAATAATTTTTATGGTTATCCCTAATAACTTATAACAGTGTGTTGTTTGAAGTCCTACAGTTCGTAAATTAGTTTCATATGAATGATGTGATGAAGTCAAAGTAGTGAGTAGTAGGTGCCAAATTTTCGGATACGATTGGCCCTACCTTGTAAGAATTGCAATTTGTAACTTTTGTCAATTGGCATACATAGTTTTCCTTAGAGAAGGTCTCCATTACTCTAGTCTGTAGCACATTAACCAATACTCTGTCCGTTATATCTTCGCATTTAAATTCAACTGTCTATTTCACAGAGCAAAATATTTTTCAATATTTTGTATCTATCAACTTTACAGAATAATATATTTTTTTTGTTTATGTTTTAATAGTGTTTTGTCACTATACAAACTTAACACGTTCCGGGACACTACTCCAGACACAATAGATGTTTTATTGTTTTCACGCCTGTAGGCGGGCACTGTCCCGGAACGTGTTAATAAATCTATCTGGACTATCGCTTACGATTTTATTGTGTCTTAACACAGGGTTCGATTCCTTGTCTTCCACAGTTGCTTTTTACAAGTGCAATTTATAAGATTATTAATAATTGTAATCCTTCAACCTCCAGGTACTCACGATAGCCCTCCCCGTCCCGGTCATAGTCTCCAACTTCGCGATGTACTATTCGCACACGCAGGCGCGGGCGAAACTACCGAAGAAGCGACGGAGAGTCATCAACGTGGAACCCACAAGGCCACCGATGCGTAAGTTTCATGAGAAAATAGGAACACATTTACTTTGTGATGGACAAAAATATCAAATATCTTCAGGTTTTTTTAGGCTGAACTACCTCATTGTAAGCTATAGTCTCCCAAATCTTCTGAATGGCCAGGTTCTGATTGAACTTGCTCCAATGTCAAACTTTGTTTTAGCCTGGTCTAAGCCAGAAAGAACCTTTTTTGGAAAAAAGTCCGCTGGGATCAAAAAAACGCTAATTAAATTGATATCAATAATTTGAGACTTAATAGAATAGAATTAGAATGATCAGGAATTTACTTTTGTTCAAATTTGAAAGTGTTTTAAGTTTTATGATTTTACAGATTGGTCTGAAAATTTGTGTTTTTTCATAACCGAACTACTACTACTAACCCATTGACATCATTAACATTAGCCATTTTATGCTATTCAGTAACTTTATCATCCATACTAACATTATCAAGATAACTTAACTTTAAGCTTATTTGGTAAAGTTACTTTGATTTTAGATATAAACTACCATTCCTACTATTGGAACTATATGGAATCCCTTTTTTTGAATCCTCCAATTCTGATATGGGTTAGTAGGTGGGTGGGTAGTACTGACTTATGTCATTATTTCTAGATGCTATGGGATTTTTGCAATTACCAGGTACTCCTGGGGCACCAGGAGCCCCTGGAGGTGGCCCTCTGCCCCCTGGAATGGGGGGTCCCCCAGCCGTCAACCGTAGGATGAATGCCATTAAGACGAACCATCCTAAGGACATGATGGGCCCAAATATGGGTAAGAAGGGGTTAAAATATATAGGAAATCGTGATCAATTCCGCATTATTAATAGTGTCAATAAGTGCATTCAGAAAGATCATATTACGTCACAAAGTACATTGAAATCTTTCGAATTTAATGAGCCAAGAACATGAAATTATTTCTTAAATGAGAAGAAAGCAAGTGCACAACTATCTAGAGCAAAGTAATCATACATTATTATTAGATCGATCCGATCAGAAAAAGATATCCAACTTATTTATTGATTAAATTTGACAAGTATTTATTGACTAATTTGAAATATGATATGACTGTATTAAAATGAATAAAACAAACAAGTAGTGGAACATAAGGTTCATGTAAGCAATCCCCGCAATAATAAAATCTGATGTTTGTGACCATGAAGTTTGACACATCACGGTCTTTCTGAATGCATTTGATTCCAAAAAAGGATACAAAAACAACGAAATAAACTAAAATCTTAAAGGCTTATTTTGTCCTGTAAATATTCAGCAAAAATATATACAAAATTTGTTTCTAAGGTTACCAAATCACGAGTAGAAATGGCACTTAAGTGTACGAAATCACAAAGTAGAAAAACATCAACATCAAGTTGATGATACTATACATAAATTGGCAATTTAAGCTAGGTTTATTTCTACAACACCACTGAAAATTATACTTAGAGATCGACTAATTTACTATCAAATTTATACACTAACAGACAGTTGACAGACTAATTACTAAATTAACAAATTAAGAAAGATGATGATGGTTCAATTGTTATTCATCTGAATGGTCTAATGTGATATTTCTGATGGATTACAAATGAGTTATCTAAAATAATGAATTTTATCAACATTAAAAAAAAACTGTATAGTAAAAATTAGACAAACTTAAAAATATTCTAATGAGAATGTATCTGTTGATAAAATTCATCCAATGTAAATTGAAAAATCACTCAACTAAACATAGCAGATAGCAATTCCAATTTCTCTGGTATGTAAAAAATACACAATAAAACCCAACTTAAGATCTATCGTGTGTTATCTTTCATTCTGTCTCTCTTCTTATATTTCTGAAGCACTTTCTTTCCGATTTCTACTGCAATGATTGGGATTGCTCTCTCTCTAACCCCCAAAATGGGGCATAAAACTGTTTCGTAACCATAACCGTAGCTTATGCAGTGTAATCGTCCACAGATGGAGATCGTAGCGAGCTTGAGGCTATGATCCAAACAACACCAAACAACTGCAAACGAAAAAATTTAAACATGCTTTAGACCACACCCTGCGGGTCTCCCCAAGGCTCAATATATCGCCTGCACTCGGACTTAGCTTACAGGAATGCTACTAAATTTCTAGTCATCACATCATCATCATTCTTTTCATCATTTGCACAAGGTCTTCTGGCAGCACTGTGGATACTTCTAACTCGTTTCGTGTTTGAAAGGTTCGAGAATATTCTACGATATCGTGTGGAACCCTGTAGCTAGCTTTGCCGCTTTGATGTCGTTGTAGACTAGTGGTCAAGTTAATTTTTGGTTCCGTGCTTATTTCTAGCGTCAAATTGGATTCACAATCATTACTTTCCAAATTGGGCATTCAAAATTTTCGTTTTGACAACATTCGTACTTCTAAGGAATTATTTTCTCGCATTGACAATTTTGACACATTGTTAAACGTTATTTTCAGTAGTTTTGGTTTGTTTCTGTAACATTGATTGTGAATCCGTACTGCCTAGATGAATGTTAATGTATTTATATATTTTTTATTTCAGTCTACGTTCTGCATCATGCTACAGTCATTTTTGATTTTGAAATTTTGACTGCAGTATAATATGTTGCGTGTCTTTTTAGGTTTTTAGTGACATTAAGGCTTTTTTCAGGCCATTACAACAAAACTCCATGGGCATTAAACCAAAACAACATTACACCACTCGCAACATTGAAACCACAAAACACATTGGTACACTTTGGAATTATATACACTAACACATAAATGTACTATGTATTTTGGCAGGTCGTTGGGCTGTGATGCTTTTGTAAAAGTAAGATAATTTAGAAAAAAGAGATGCTAGTGGACATGTACTAATAACGTTCTTGAAAATGCATTAGGTTAGATTTTGACTCACAAAACAGCTTTCTGACTACACAAAAGCAAAAATCTTTTATTTCGTCGTATTACCAAAAGCAGCACAGCAAACGTCTATAGATTTTTTAAAACTACGTGTTTAGTTACCCTGTAGATTTTCCCTAATTGTTGCAATCAATTGATGAAAACCATACTTCAGTTAGTGAAAATTTACTAGTCATAACAATTTTAAACATTCTTGGTGTTGTCCTTTTCAGTGTTACATTGTTTGTATTGTAATACCCTGTTAGTATAACTGTTATTTTATGACGCGATGTCCTTATTAACCCCTAAAATAACGATTACTTTGAAATTACATTAGAAAGTGTTGTTAACATTAGAATAGTTAGATACGGGATTGCTACCATGTACCTTATTATTAAGAGCTTCCGATACTCACTTACTCCGTGATCATGGCGCTTGCAACAGTGCCGAAATATCGGAAGCTCATAAATAATAAGGTACATGGTAGCAATCCCGTATCTAACTATTCTAATGTTAGTGACCATGAAAGTTTAAAACAATATAGTATTGTTAACATTTACGCATGCATCTTGCATGTTTGTTTCTTCAATCCCAGGTGATTCCTTTCTAACTCTTGGTGTTTTATACTCTTTTGCTTCATAAATTCTTATTGTTTTATTGTTTCCAACAGTCGCGACCCTAATGCCTGGCATGGATCTCTCAGTGACCACTCGTCTCACGCCAAGTCCTAGAGACATGAGTCCAGCTCTTGCCATCGCACTGCCAATGATGAAGTCTGTCAACATCGTCCCAGCACAGTGCTTCGATAACATGGCCTTCCACGGCGAGAAAGTCGAAGAAAAAGGCAGCGAAAAGAGCAGCAAGGTGTCGAGTCGTCAAGAGTCAGTAGCTAGCGACAACACCGTCCGGGTAAACAACTACAAAAACGAACGGTACATCGACAAAAATGACGAAAAAACCGATGCTCGAACTCCGCTCTTGAGAGACCACAAAATTGAATCGTTAGACGAGACAAAGCTACGCGATAATAAAATCGAGAAACGAAAATCATCGGCTTCGACATAACAGTTACTCATAAACAATTAATTGTAAATGCTACTGCTAATTGAACAAACCAACGAGACCAATAGGACTAAGGTTTCTTTACTGTGCTCTTTTTTAGCTAACTTTAAATAAAGTGGAAAAAGATTAGTAAGCCTTCATGCGAATCAAATGTAAGTAGGTATTCCTTAAGGAACATATAATCAATTGACCTGATTTGGAGCAGTAGGTAGATAAGAAATGATTATGGTGTACACCCAAAATCTTATCAGATGCTTTGATACTTGATATTGCTCTCATAGTGACAATTGCCTTTAAATATCAACAGAAGTTTTTTCATACTTTTCTATTTCTTAAGAGGTGTGTCGCTTATTTCCATATTACCTCTATGAAAATGTTAAACTAATCTTTTTCCACTATACGAAAGATTAATATAAGATTGAAAAATAACGCAATTTATTTGCGTCATCTTTATGTTCCACGTGGCTCGTGAAAATTACGTTTTATTGCGTAGCTCTTCTCTCATAAATAACTTATAAGAGAATATTGAAATTAAAGTGAGATAATGTATTGCTTAATGTGAGTTAGTGTCTGAGCGTTTTTATTTCAGATGGTTGACTCAGCTGCTATTGACAAAATAATTATTTATGATATGATGTCACGCAACTACGCGTTAAAAAGCACTTGCAAAAATTCAACAGGCTTGTTAATGTGACGGTGGCCGAGTGGTGTTGGCATACGCCCGGATAGCGTAAGACACGGGGTTTATATTCCTCGTTTGTCACAGATTCACAGTTGTCTTTTTACAAGTGCAATTTATATTATTAAGTTTGTATGGTGACAAAACACTATAAAAACAAAAATAAACTAAAAATAATTATTTTAATTTAGAAAATCTTGTTTTCAAAATTTTATTAAACACTTAAACCTCTTTGGATTTTAAAAAGACCTGTAACTAAAACTAATTGAAACTATGCAAAAATGAATGGCTAAAGACTTTTAGTGAGAAAGTCTTAGTAGTGTGAATCAACCATCAAAATTAAAAGACGCTTATAAGGAGATATAGGATCGCCTTTATCACAGTGCTAGGACTACATTTATGGACTATAATAAATATGTTTCGTATTGTAAAATCAAGCATACAAGGCCGTGATAGTTTTTAAGCTAGTGTAAGTGTTCCTGGCACTTATTTCACATACATTATACGTATAGATAGCCTGTCACGAGTTAGGTAAGTCAGTTATTGCTACTTCAATGAGGATTGAATTTAATAATGATTTTGTATGTTTTGTCAACTTAGAAACCCAGTGTATGTTAAAATAATTGAGCCTAAAATGTTTTATAAAGAAAAATGTTGTGACAAGCAGTCCAAATGACCTATGAACAAAATTAAATCAATACAGGCATTCTTATTTTTTGTACTAAAATAAAGTCAAGAAATCAAAACCCTAGTTCAGTCCTAGTTCAAGTGGTAATAAATCATTATAATATTCATCATAATATTTGACCAGGATTCGTAAATCATAGATCGTACGTTTACTGTCCATTAGGGAACAAGGAAAGGCTTGTTTTGATTACACAAACTAATAGCAGACTTGATCATTGTTCGTCACTTTAACATCAGTGTTAATTAATACTATACTTCAAAACCTTTACATTATGTAGCTTTCAACTATGGCGATAAAATTTAATATACATATAAATTTATCGTGCCTGTATATAATGTGACTTATGCTAGCAGGACCACTCCCTTTTAGGTGGCACATGACACACGACAATGTAAAATAACAGTACCTTAAACCATCACCAATGTTATGTAGTTGTTAAATATATTATCCTATCAATCCAGTTCATTTGGCACGCAGAGTACTCAACTTATGTATTAATTAAGTACATGAATTTACATTAACAGGACATTAATTATTTGAATTTAATGGATCACGTCCGCAATGCAGTGAAATGTACCTAATATTACAAATAGTTCAGATTAACTGCATTGGTTAAGCTAGTAATAATAACACATACGCTACAAATAATTATGACGCATTTCTTGCATATTAAAAAAAAACCCTTTTACTGACAATCATTAAAAAAAATATAAGTACTTTTTGACATGTGCAAAAGTACCTATTAATTATTCAGATCTCTTTTAAATATTTTAACCAAGATATGAAATTAATCATGCGAAAGAAAACAAATCGTTTATACACTTATTTATTTTGTTAAAACAAATTGTCGTCCAAATTAAAAAGTAGTGTTAATAAGACAAGCCTTTCATTTTGTTCAAATAAGTCAATAACCAGTAATAATGTAAATAGAAAATTTATGGTAGCGTTAATAATTTTATATCTTAACAATACATTATTAATAATTATTATACAAATCACTAGAAAACACATATCATGGGCACCTTCTTTCATTATCGGTGTTATATATTTGTTTTACTTGTATATAATGCAAATATGTTTATTAACTGTAAGTATGTAAGGGTAGATAGAATTCAAAGAAATAATTTCTTGGGTGAGAAATATATAGCTTTGTTATTATTTTTCAACTAACACAAAGGACAAGTGAGAAATGCTGAGCTGGAAAGCATAAAACTTATACTTACTTTTAATTTCAATGTCACTTAGATATGTATATTATCACAAAAACGGCCAGTGACATTGATAAATCTTACGATTTTCCGAAAGCCCATCGAATGCAAAAGTAATTATGTTTAAAAAATCCTCAGTTATAGATAAAAAGTTATATTAACTTGTTGCCTAGCAACATCAAAGCACAAAGTTATTCCTATTACGTTGAATTTGAATGTTGTATACTTGTATCCAAGGTTAAAATATTTGAAAACTTTTATGTCTAAATTCAGGGACCCTAAAAATTTTATACTAAATGTTGCTGTGTAACTTCAAAATTTTAATTTAAAAATTGATTACTTCCTCGTTTACGTTTTAAGTTTGAATCAAGAACGTTTTAAGATATGAATAGAAACGCATAAAATGCAATAATTTAATGTTATGTAGATAGCACATACCCTACTTTTTAACTGGGATAAATTGTACATAGTTTTAGCAAGATACTTAACTCAGTCTTAAAATTATATTATTATCATCATGTACCAATTAGTAAAAGAATTTTATTTTATTTATTTGATGCATCGTAGAACGAAATTTTTTATGCAATTTTTGCTATTTTGCGTAAAACGCGCAGCCTCGTAACAGTGTAAGACACTAAAAGATTTTCATACAATTACACTATTATTTGGTTAACAATGAATATAATTTTTATCACATGGGTATTATTTTTGGTTATTATTACAATTCAATATGGATTTACTGGAGTTTCTATTAAATAGTTAAGACTTAAGGTCTATAATTATCATTAATCATATTGTATATTTATACTGTTACGAGATAGCGTGTTAAATGTTGCTAAATGTATATAAATTAAAAGGCGGATATAGCGGACCACGGAAAATAATTTTGTACGTAATTAGTGCAAATGTATCTTTCGGTAGACATAATTTTGCAAACTCAATTAATTTCACTTTGATGGATCCCTCGTACAGCTAACATGTTTGTTATACCTTATTAAATTTAACTCTTATACCAACGGTAAGAAGGGTGATGAGTTATAAAATATTCTTCCAGTGTTTTTGACTGTACATGGCTTACATGTTATGTTTGAGTTCGTAATTTACTTATTTGCTTCCACTTTTCATCCCTTAATGTAGCTTTTAAAAATTCACGTATAAGCAGTACAAGTTTAGAAAACAAACAAACTTTGGTACTAATACTAGAGAAAATGTACCTTTTATATGAGTTTTTCACTTAATATAAATATGACTACAACACTGAACAAAAAAAAAATAAAACATTAACATTTATGGTTACTTCAGTGGATTATTAATTTTTATTTGAATACTCTAACGTACATCAATATATCAGGAATAAACGAAATCCCACCATGGAGGTCATTTGGTACATTTGATATCGTTTTTGAAATGTGATTTGTATTTTTTGTACTAAACTACTTTGATTGGAAAAATCCTAATATTAACCTGATTGGCTTGTTTAAGATATTTTTCGTTCAACTGATGGTATACCAATCAAGTATATTTAATTTTTCCAAGGAAGACACTGTGCATGTTTTAATTGCAAAATCACATTAATATCGTTTTCTTTTCACTTCTTTATTATTAAATACAAAAACTTTGTTAAACTTTTTTGTGAATGTTCTTAAGATATCAGGTATAAATTTAACGTTAAAGTACAGTGTCTTATTGGAAAAGCAACGTAGATAATAAGGCTTACACAGTGAATAAACAGGGCTTTGATCTTATTGTATAGCGTTCTATATATACATATACAATTATGAACAATACAAAAAGCAAATTATTTGAAATATTGTTCATTAAACATGTGAAATTACAGCTGGATTTCATTTTAAACCTTCCCTTTTTTTACCCTATTAATATTTTAACACGTTCCGGGACACTACTCCAGACACAATAGATGTTTTATTGTTTTCACGCCTGTAGGCGGGCACTGTCCCGGAACGTGTTAAGAGTCAAACAAATAATATGAATACCAACCTACGTTAGTTTTTTTAGCTTCATTTACAAAGCCTTTTTTCTCTTAACTGAAAAAACATAAAGTCGTTCAACGTTGAAACTGGTCAAGGTCACGCTAGCAGAACGCACACAAAATCTCGCCAAAGTATTTTCAGCTTTGCACTATTATCTGAAGGCTTAGTTTCCAAGAGTATTTAGTAAGGGTTTTTGGCGAGTTACAATAACATAGTTAACGCGATTACAAGCATTTATAATCAAAAGGGTGCTCATAAACTAAGGTAATTCAGGCTTAAAAGCCTATTAATCCTGCCTGAGATACCTGTCCCTAATCATTAATTATTGTTAGTGCTCTACCGTTTGAATATTTTAAAGGTAACAGTGATAGAGAAGGTAGATGAAAAATCATTAAAATACCTTGATAAATTCTGGTGATGAAAAATAAAGAGCTGTCTGGAAACTGGTATCTGAAATTGGTAATCTGTCACTACTGGTTCGATGTGAAAAATTCTGTTTGTGTTACATAGTTTATTTTTCGGGAATGACTATAGGTTACAAAAAATCTCACTACGATTAGAGGGAGGAGAGTTTTGCTACTCTCGAAAGGGCTATGAGTTTTCAGCATCTTACATAATACTTTAAAGCTGAAATTTATTCATCAGTACCATTGCCGCCGACAAACTGTTATGCAGTTTGGCAGATGTAAATAATCGTAAAATCTCTGTAATTACTATAGAAATAAATAAATTAAAAAAAAATACCATGAGTTTAAATCGGTTTTACTCGCTAACGACGACGTAACTTTTTGTATGGAAATTTTTAGTTCTGCAAGTGACCGCTAGGGGCACAATTTTCCATAGACTTTTTTTACGTAGTCGCTAGCGAGTAATACCGTCGTAAACTCAAGATAACGATACTGTTTATCTGTCAACATAACAGGTGCGCCTTTGTTCCCCATCTTATCCTGCAGTTGCCATTATACTGCAAAAATATTCTCAAACTACTCCATTCTGAAACAATATCAATTACGCTGGAACATATCCTCACAGACGTGATACGATTGTATGGTTTGGTTACAGATATATGTCTGAATAGACTACGCGAGAATGTATAATAATACTCTACACGATTTTCTGGAAGCTGTCGTAGAGTCTATATTGGGACGTGTATGTGCCTCCAGTTAGGTCTATGCAAAAACACACGAAATTTGTGACTTTATTGGTGTCCCATATACTATTAAAAAGACATTAACACGCGTAACAAATGTTGTCTGGAAAGGTAACATCTATTAAATTTAGTATCTGTATCTAAGGGTTGTTTCATACATGCCTACGTATGTTCAAGACTGATTTCCCTGAGGTACCAACATAATATCTACAGCCAGGATCACTGCAGCACCTTTGTGATCATGGAATACCGATTCGGAGAAAAATATGGAAGAAAAAAATGTATTTTCAACATGTGCACGGAAGAACAGTAAGTAATCCATATCCTTTACCTTTACATAAAAGTAAATATTATATGAAAGATTATTCGAGGTCAGTGAATATGGCTTTTGAATAGAACCTAATTTTTAAATAAAAACTTCGTACAAACAACACACATTTGTCTTCTTCTCGAGTTAAGTTTAATAGAAACAAATTCATTTAGAGGTAGATTCGGTGCATGATGTCAAGCTTACCCACCAAAAACATTCTTTAAAAACTAGCCAAGTCTTGATGTTGATGGAGACACTTATTTATTTATTAATACAGTGTCAATTTTATGATACATCTTCCACGTAATATTTAATTTGGTTTGAACGGGTACCTAATTTAATTTAGTAACTAGTAACGAGCATTTTTATATTGTATTTCAAAATATACAAATGAACTTATTTTTTTATCTTTCTTTGTATTTTTTTTTTTTTTTTTTATAGTGTCTAGGCAGACATTTGGCCCCAATCTCACCTGATGGTAAGCGATGATGTGGCCTAGGATGGATCATGCCTGACTAGTAATAGCCTATTCACTCTTTTCTTGAATTCGCCCAAATTATATGTATTTGCTGAAAGTTTAGTTTCCATGCAAAAATATATAAGAAGGCAGTCTCGACAACAATGAACATATAAACTCCCACACACACATATACATTTTATTTACATTATGCTAAGAAAACCTTCAAACCGTTACGTTTCTGCACAGAACTTACGTTTTTTACGCAATACGATTCAGCGTTGGGCGTGAAATCCAAAGATATTTTTCGTTCGAACCATTTGACTTAATTCCGCAATAAAAACGATAATCGTGAAGCTATAGACGACGTTGCTCTTATAAACTGCTGCCCTGTAACGGCGACAGCTTAATTTCTACGTTTATTTCGTTATTCTCGTCTTACATACTTAGCAATGCGTAAGCGATACTACCCAAATGACTCAAAGATAATTTTCGCAGTTTCATATTATTATTAACAACGCATATAATTAAATCTTACATCCAATTAATATATTTATAATTATAATTTAGCTCTAAATACAAAAAAAACAGTATTAAGCTAGTTGAAATTCACACAAGCCGTTACTTGACTTCAAATGAGTTTTTATTTAGCTTAAAAAAAATCTTAAGTCTTTCATAGCTAGTTAACCTTATATTTATGAAGATATATTTGTAAGTATACCTTTAGATTTTTGTATAAGATAATTATCAGAAAACTACTTCTAAGTTCTGTAAACTCCTAGTTTTTCGCAGAAGTTTTCCCTGGCAACTATAATTTTGACGTTTTCAAGAACAGAGTTAATAGGCTGTAGACATGGTCCATCTTAGGCCTCGTGAAATCGTGGCTTAATGCCTATCTATTTTTTTTTTAATTCTATTGTCCAATAATAAAACCACACGTTATCGCAACGCTCGCAGTACACTCCGCCCCGTAAATGTCTCATGACATTAAGCCGAATGAGTTCAATTATTTAAGCCGAAATAAAGTATTCAAGGGGAACGTGCGTGTGAAATATGGGCCGAGTTTAGATACAGAACCCAATTTGGACTGCGACGAAGGCACGTGGGATGAAGCCGTTTCGGTGAGGTAAAAGTAAGGTTGACTATTACGGCGCGGTAAACTATAAAAATCTGCTGGTAAAGACGCATGTAACTTCCGTTTTTCTTTGCTTGTAAAATATTGTAAGCAATCTTGGCATTAAATTTTAACGAAATGATTCATTTCAAAATAAGATAAACACAAAACTCATAATCTATATGAGTTATAGATATAAGCTATATGTTATTAATAATCAAATATTTCATAAATTTTATTACAATACTTAATTAGAGGTAATATGATATTTAATTTTAAAATTTAACTTTTCGACTAGGAAAGAAAAACTGACTTTTTCTCCGGAATTGAAGTATTCAACTTACGTGTTGGTGCACTGAAAGATTTATGTTTTTATTTTGACAGGAAATTAGAGGTATAAAAACCTTTGTAGTGCAAAATCTGGAAATTCTTATAACCTAAAAAGTTTGGAAAGTCGCAAAGTAATCTTGTATTTTTCCTATGACCGCATTATTATTTATGTTAGTTAAAAAATTCACCGTTTTCATCCATGAATTTCTTTAAAAGAAATATTTGAACGGAAAATGTTCTGAATTTATTATTACGGAATGGATTTATACGGACTACGTGTCACGAATTTTAATGAATTTGTTCCTCCACTTACTAGTAAAAAATAAATCGGAAAATCGGCCAGTGCCTTTTCGTTCGAGTGAAATTTTCACTTTCAATAGTAAAATTGATTCCAGCGAGAAAACTTTTTGCTTTGGGCAAGATAAGCTAACCCCAGTTTTGTTCAGGCAAGAATGGATTTTATTGTGTATAGTGAAGGTTTATTTTAGGTTGTATGGTATAATCCTGAGGGTAAGTCGGGTGGCAGGAAGGATCGTGGCATCGTATGCGACCATACACGGTTATCGGGGTACATGATTTAGTGTCGGCTTTTGTTACACTTTTGCGGGTGTGGAATTTAAAAATGACATCGGATTATGTTTAAAACTACAAGAATATTTTTAAGACAAAAGCAAATTTACACATTAATGCCCACATATAATCCATATACTCACTTTATTAATGTAAAAATACGTATCTATTTCAAAGCAAAATAAAGCTATTTTGATTACATCGCGTATTCAATACACCATACAATTAATAATATACCTGTGTCTAGAATAATGAGGCGCGTATGAATTCGCCGCTAGGGGCGCTTGTATAGCGTGAGGTCTCCGAAATGTCAAATGTCACTGTTTGTGGGTTAGATGTGCGAGTTTATATCTATTTAGATCACAAATGTTGCGGAGATTGAGCAATCATTTCCATTAATGATGGCAAATAGTAACACTAGTTTAAATATTAGTTAGATCAATGAATGTGAGTGTTTTAAAAAGGGGACTAAGAAAATAAATTTTAAATCTTTGATAACTTGTGTACTTACTCCTCTTTTGCTGCTGTACTGCGGCATGCCCGATGTATTGTAATATTAAGATTTAATGGCAAACTTGATTTTTTAACTCTCCTTCAGGACAATATACACACCATAAAAGCTATATTTTGGACCTCACGCGACAGAGCCGCAACTAGTGAGCACGAAAACGGTAGCCTCCATTGCGATTTTGGTTATCATTACATAGCGTTAGTAGAGCCAATATTCCTTGCCATTTTCTATTTCAATGCGAACTTTCGAGCGTTTAGGTAGCTTTTGTGTTAAAATTTATTTTTATTTATTAGTTTCAGACCTTCCTTAGCTTCCGAATGAGGGAGTTTAAAATGAGCTTATTTTCACGAATTGTCTTTTTCAGTTTCATTGGCATAGTTTTTAAGAATTGTCAAATTATTTATGTTGCATGGTACGTAACGTTCAAACCATAAAATTTTAATTTCAGCAGAGGCATCCAAACGACTTTGTGTAATCCTATAGACTCAATTTACAAATTGATAACCCAAATATAGCAATGTTACTAATGAATTCCATAGTACACTTCATCAGAGTATAAACATAACAATTAATAAATAGGGCAAGAAAATTAGCTTGTTTTACTGCAATGAGTCGCAAAAACGATCTCAATTAATCTTACGACACATTCTCATGACACAATCTTCGAAGGGAACTGAGTTTGAATAGATCATTAAGATGCCCCCTTACTACGAGATCTAAGGCCGTCAACTTGGTAATAAGTGATAGCAGGATTCACCAATAAAACGATATACGTAAAGTGAAGTAAATAAAAATTTTTAGGAGAACTATACTCAAGCCCTGTTTCGCATGACAGATATTCGCCGATAAATAAATTAAAAGGCGCCAGACAACACACCAATTCTCTGGTTTCGAATTAAGGAATTTTCTTCCTTGTGTTCTGTCGCTTGAGCTCATGGTAGGGGGATGGATTTTATTAAGCGATGTTGTGATGAGAAGCGCTTACGAGTAGGTTATTAAATGTGTTTTAGTTATTATATTCAAGACGTAATTATTGGCCGACATAGAATCTTCTCTGAGAAACAACCAATTACTAATCGACAAGATATGATTTTAAAAAAATCGACCTTAGTATACCTAATATTGTGAAGCTTGTTTGTTTGATTGATCGCGCTTAACGAAAGTGATAAAATCTGATATCACATCTAGCTAGCAAACGCAATGATCATAAGGAACAGAGCAAATAGTATACATGGTGCAAAAACAATTTATCCTCAATGGTCTCCATACAAAAGAGGTTTTTCGTAAATGGTGTTGCTTTTCTATCTAAGCTTGACCTGTGAGTAGCGTTGATTAATTATTAAGCACAACTTTCTTTGGTACACACGGTAACTTTCTTAAGGGTTTATATTGTGAGAAGTTTGCAGGAAACTTGGTATAAGCCAAGGATATAAAACAAGTCTAGAAGGCAAATACACATGCAAGGCACGAAAGAAAACGTAAACATCTAAGTTTGAAGTTTGATTATTGACGAATTAAAGACATGTTTACTTCCAAAAGACAGACGAGTATTAAGACAAAGCCACAAAACAATTTTGTTAGGTATATTCATTAAACCTAAGGGTTAAAAATTTACTTCAAGAAGTATGTAATAATACAAGATGTCATTTATTTTGATGACAATTTAGCCTACCTAGAACTTCATGAAACTTTTTGAAAGTAACACTTAAAGTTGTTAGCGTAAAAAGTAACTGAAATTAACTCGAGCTTTTTCATAACAAAAGTTACACCTCAATATCATTCATTCATTACATTGGCTCAATTTCTTGTCACATTTTACGATCTAACTCCCCACCGCTCCCGCACGTAGCGTGGTCAGAAGCCTGTTTTTATGTTTCTTTGATACAGTTTGAGAAGTTAGTTTTGTTGTTCCTGTAAGAGATACAATCTTGGAAGAATCGTTTCTTCGAGTCTTTTGTGGCCAGCAATGGGTTGTGCTTGAGGGATATGTATTCGTCGGTAGGCGTAAATTGCAAAAAGTTATTATATTGTATATAACGTTTGCCTCTTATTAGAACTGTCATATAATGTGTATATGACTTTCTGAAAGTGTGGGTCAACGATCGAGTCCTGGCAACGTTTTACATTAGAAGTTTCTCGTGAAATTATTCATTCAAATAATTTTGTAATTCCGGATCAGTAACATGACCTTATTTCATACTTAACGATAACCATTACTTATGTTTTAAGTATTTGACGTTTCTTAAAAATAAGTAAGGGAGTTTGTTCCGGCGTTTCTTTTCAGCACTAATTGTATGTGTTCTGTCTCGAAGCGCCAAAAAGATAAGGAGACATGATTCGGCTCGGGGCACATTTTTATTTTTTTTCATTGTATATTTGACGTTCATAAGTTGACACTTTAAAATTACTTTTATGACCTAAATTGAAATAAAGATTTTGAATTTTAATTTTAATTTATGATGGTGATACCGGTCCTAAACCTTTGCCTAAATAACATTAACTTCCCAAACCGATAATTTTGTTTCCACACACATCATTATGGAAACGTAGCCGTCCACCGCAGCACCCATTGCTTTATATTAATTAACTATCCAGGGTAATTAGCAAGAACGCGATAATTATCAAAATACCCGCCGAAACCGCACGCCACTTTGTTTTATGTCAAACAGGGTATTTGGTTAAAGCATTTAAATAAAGGTTGCAACTAGATAATTAATTTTTCATCTCTCCTGTTCGGAAAATAGCACTTTCCTGTGAAGATAGCCGGGTGGAAAATAGCTCTTCCATCCCTAGGGTGGAAAGTAATTTAGTTTTAATTGGCATGGTATAGAGTCAAGGCATGCAGTCAAAGCTTGGGTCAAAGATAATTGAGTCACATTATATTATAAAAATAATAAACATTTTTGCTTAGCTATACACCGAAAAACATGTTTATTATGATCGTTGCTATAAAAATATACAATTGATTCAATCTATAATTAAAATAGACAATAATTACTAATCTTTTAAGAATTTTAATAATCTGTGATTAAAATATTCGGCTTCCCGCCATAATACCAAGATGACACTTTTTTTTTATTTTACATTGTCAATGTATTTTTTTTTCTTTTTGAACTCTATGCCTAATTTTTAAAATTTTGACAATTATTATCTGTGGGGAAAATTTGATCGATATTTTTTACAAGGATTTTAATTATTTCGTATCGTCTGCTTTTTCGTACTGTTTTCATGTATTTGTGTCGTTAATTCTTTCGTTTAGAAAACTGTAAATTAACTGTCTTTTTGTGCAAAAACTTGAGTTTTCCTTTCTGGCTCTTTACAAAGATTTTAATTATTTGATATTATCTGCTTTTTTGTACTTTGTTTTCATGTATTCGTGCCGTTATTCTTTCTAATCGTGCTAGGTGTTGTTAGTACTGTAAATCAACTGTCATATTTTGTTCAAAACTAGAGTTTTCCTTTCTCGCTGAACTACATAATACCTCACCATGACATCTACAACCACTATTGTAAATTTAATGTTTTTCCTCACAGTCGAAATGAAAAATAGTATGTTTAACTCGGGTGAAAGCACCATTTCACTCTCAAATTATTGGCGCTCTCACTTCGTTCGAGCGCCAGAAACATCTCGAGTGAAATGGATCGCTTTCTCCCCTTGTATAACAATCTACTATTACATATGTTAATACGAGAATGCACGTAATTGATGCTGGTAAATAGTTATTAGGAACTACTTGACTAAAAAAGCTTGGATATAACGGTTCCTACAGTATTTACCAGAATAAAAAAAAACTATTTATGTATGATAATAATAACGTTCCTAATACTTTTGGACACATACAAACTGCAAAGAATACCTAATATCCAACGCTATCTCCGCCAACGTAACATTACTGTAACAAAAACCTTCAGATCTCCGATAAAAGATATATTAGCTCTAAATGAGGATCCGATAGCTCACGATCTATTTTTCATCGTGAAAATCTAGTTTGGAGCCAATCTGGTGCTCTCTCGACAAATTAGCGCCAATAACGAG
This sequence comes from Pyrausta aurata, assembly GCA_963584085.1. NCBI lineage: Eukaryota > Metazoa > Arthropoda > Insecta > Lepidoptera > Crambidae > Pyrausta > Pyrausta aurata. The sequence continues at coordinate 1,353,837 of OY757269.1, read as the reverse complement.
CGATTGGATTTATTAGTACGAAAGCTGCTCTTTCTGAGGGTTAATTTCGTTGCATACGAAGAATGGACAGATTAATAAATACAATGCAACGTTACTCACTTTGCTCTGATCTATTTTGTGTATTTTTATCGATATCAGAAACAACGATAGTACTAAGTACACACAGAATATGTTTGTATAGATATTAAAGTGTTTTAGTGTCGGTTCAGAAATACAGTAGATAGGCTCTATTTCTTTATATTGGCCTGTGCTGGATAAGTTATGAATATTATCGACTCATTTCAACATTCTGCAACTGAATTTTCAACAATTCTTGCAGCGTGCCACTGTATTCATATACATAACTTCATAGTGGAGGCGCCTGGTGCAGAAAAAAATTCCCGACTCAAAGCAAAGAAAATCCGATCTGACTTCGAAACACAGACCTCCAGCGGCCATTGTTTTTTGTCATCGGTGTCATAATGTGTAGACAATGTTCACGCACGTTTTCAAACAAGATAAAGCTACTGATAGGATTGGCTACGTCATATAAGGACACATAATAGCACAACGTAGCCCACATTTTTAAGACTAAGGGAATTTATAAGAGTCACCGTAGCTGAACCAGCTTGGAAGTATTATATTCAATAGTCCAATTTCCTCTCAAATCTAGCTTACTAAAAGTTTACACCAGTTTGGTCAGTTTGGTGCAACACGACTCCATTCGGTGGTCAGTAACAACATATAAAGTATATGAAACTTAGACGCAATATGCCTGATAAATAAACAAGGAAAGAATACTCTAAATCTTGAACAATATGAGTCATGTTTCAGTGCGCTCGTCGTGGTTAGTTTTCAGACGGTAAAGGTTTTAAAGTTTTTCCCAGAGACCAAGTAGGTTATAGTATTCGGCTTCAATACAAAAATAGCAGGTTCCTGAGCATCTGAAACTACAAGTTCAGCACAAACAAACGGTACATTGTTTATGGCGTAGTCTACCATAGGTCTTAACAGAGAAAATACCAGGGTTTAGAAATTTGGTGAAATATTTAGATACGCTACAATTAAAGCTCAAGAGCTCACATTTTTAGGTCCTCGTGAATATAAAACACTGCATTTACTTACCATAGACAATTAATCTCTTCAAAATAAGAACGACTTGTGATTGGAATATTGGATCAACCATAATTACCAACCAACCGTAGGACAGCCACCGTCAAGATAAGCAGACGACCTTGCAAATATCGCAGGATCACACTGGATGCAGACCGCTTGTGATCGTTTGCTGTGGAACACCGTGAGGGAGGCCTATTTTTAACAGTGGACGTCCTTTGGCTGATAATGATGATGAGTTGATTGCAATTAAAACACACCAATAAAGTTCCTCATGCTGCAGCTGTATCCAAGTTCAATCCAAGTTCACAACACAGGGTGACACCTCTTATCCTCTTCCCACCTCAAGCAATATTAGAACATAACAGAGGTTAACCTGTACGGTTTAACGACAACTCGTAACCGACCAACGATGTTGCCAACATTGTATGTAGCCCTCGTGCGCTAGAAAACTCTGGAAACTGGAGCAGATTTTGCTTCACAGATTTGATCAGGCAAGTGCTTGTACTTTCAGTGATAAGGCTTTTTAAGGTAAATCCGTAGCTTTACATATAAACAGAAATGCTATTGTTAAACAAGTGTAGTTACTTATTTACATTGTACAATTGGCGGACTTAGTGCCTTGAGGCATCCTTTACCAGTCAGCCGCTTGGGAATGCAGTTATATTTTTTGAAAAAGTGAATTGTTATTTTTTTTTTGCAAAATAATGAGAACGGACCGTGAAACAATCATTTCAATTAAATTTTAAAGTGATTTAAATTTATAATGCACTTTTTAACGACACAAAATATAACGAAAACTCCAATGTGATTTTCTCCTAAGCTGATTGAAATTTAGCCGAATGAAAGATACCTACTTTTAAAAAAATGTTCTCAATTCTAAGAACCAAACACAGGACCATTTATCATTATTACGTTATTCAAAAGCTTCAGCACTGTTGCTGTTGTTTGTCGCCGGTTTTCATAAGCAAATGCCAGATTTATAGCCTCCGCCCCGGGCGGACGGTCACCTTTCGGAAGGACGATTTATATCTATCGATCAAATCGTGGAAAGATGCTCTGAAAATGTAAATGTAGCTTTAGTGAAACGTAAAAAAAAAACTATTTTTAGGCATTTTAAATAAATTATGAGTGCGCTGGAACAAGAGCGACACTTAATGACGGCATATCGAGACTCGGTTTCTATCGTACTTAGACCCAGTTACGTGATTGATAGGTAGTTAACTCAACTAATGGTTAAATTACATTTAATTCGACAAATAATTCGATCACGCAACTAGGCCTTAGTACACCAATGCATTCGCAACGGGAGCGATGCAGCTGAACTCGCTTCATTGAGACTTCGCCTGCGGGGTACAGGGGCGTGGGGGGAGGCGATAGCAGGTCACGCAAGGCCGGGCGGCGGGTGTTTCCGCGCCGCCCGCGCCGCTCACTAACCGCGCTCTCGTCTTCCCCCGCACCCCGCCGCCCCGCAGGTGAGGTCTCAATTTTGCGGTCTACCCATAGTAATAATACATGCCGCATGCGAATGCTTTGGTGCACGGAGAAACGACGTACTAGCCGTCGACGTGAAAAAAAAAGTCAAAGTCATTGCCCCTTGTCGTCAACATAGGACTACGTAGGATTCCTAAGTAGATATTTCTAGCTTCTAGCCAGCATGACCTACCGTCCGATGCACAAGTCCCTCCCAAGCAATCACAAAGACATAATAGGTATAAAATAAATATTTCCATGAAACCCCTTAACAAAACCGGTGATATTCAAAGCTGGAGCGATGCCAACCGCGGTTACGAATCAACCTGTCTGCTTTTTGATTTACGTTTTTTAATCCGACTCGCGATTTTTGTATTTTTAACCGTTCATTTGTTCTCGAGCCTTTTCAGACTTTTGAAAAAAATACAATTAATCCTTAACTGGTTGCGTGTGAGTGAAGTATTTGTATGAATATCTGATGAAGCCGAGCTGATAGTAGGCTATTGTGTTAAAAAATACGAGCAATAAATAAAGGTATAATGAGAGTTCAAGATAAATGATGAGCCGGTTATTTATGAAATTATGAGAAAAAAATATATTTTGTCATGAATGAAAGCTTATCAGATTTACCGTTCGCAGATATGTGTTCTTTGCCACAACATAGTTGAACTGAATTACATAGTAAAGTCAGTAATCTCAAAAAAATATTTAAGACCTAGGAGTTAGTACGTTTTCGTGGCAAGTTAGAACTTACTTACAACGTATCATCATTCTGTCTATATCACATTCTTCGATTTTGACAAAGACAGTTCTGTTGTTCAATCCAGACCTAAAACTCAAGCTCAAGTAGCCGTAAGGCACGGAAATATTTTAATATTTCCGTGCGTATATGTTCTACAGTACATAAGTAGTCCTACTGATGCCGATTCCTTTATGTACTCTATGAAGTGTAGATTCGTTAATAAAGTAGAGTCGTATCTAGTTTCCTGCGCAACTAAAACATCGTATGCCCACTCCGGAGTGCCAGTTCGCACAAAGTTATCCGATATGTTCGCTAGGGTTGACAACTGGCAGAGACCTAATAGTTTTGTAAGGCTAGATTAATTAACCCCTGACGTGAAAAGAGAGGGCTGTTATGAGTTTAACGTGTCTCTCTGTGTATTTGTGCATCTGTGTGGTGTCGTAGCTCCCAAACGGACGAACCGGTTTTCGTATAGTTTTTTTGTGTCATAGATAATTTTATCCCAAGTGTTGTTAGCCATGTTTTATGAAAATCTGTTCAGACGTTTTTTTTTTATTTGCGACGGGTTTATTTTCATAAAAAAAAAAATGTTATAATTATTAAAAGCGTAACTTGAGGTATGGGCGAGGCCAATGGCGCCTTTCCACTCTCAAACGAAACTGTATTGCACCCTCGACACAGAAACGGGCATCACGTATGTATAAGAAAATTGTGCTCATCACTCAAACAATCACATTTGCTCATGCCACCTCATACTTCAGGTGATGCCTATGCCTAGTAGTGGGATGTTTACAACCTTACTTTCCTTTTTTTAATCTTCAGGTGTCAACCCTACAACCCCTGTGCATAGTGGTATCGAGTGGCAACTCGTAACGCGGGATCGATGCACAACTACAGTTCGTAATTAAACTTGCCAATATTTACGGCCGCAATCACACAGGACGTCGCGTCGAATGGCTCCGTCGATATGAACAACTGAACAAAATTGGCAACACAACGGCACAGATAACTAATGGTTATTTGTATTATTATTTTTACGTGAAAAAAACAAGATTCTATCTAAAACACCGCCGCCTTATCACTAAAAGATAGTTAGTTAAGAGCCAAAATAGCTTGCACCTTGCGTCGTCTTTCGTTGGAATTTACGCCCGTTTTTGTGTTGTGTTGGCAAGCGATTTTCGTTTAAAACTGGCAAGGCGGGAGACCTCGCCCAACACCAAAGTATAAAAGAATTGTTACCTAAACGCACATTAAAATACTGATTTCCTTTTGGTTAATAAGTAAATCAGCTAATTACTAGAGTAATAATTAGAGACAGAAGTATTAACATCCCAGATAAACTACCCAGTCGGGTCTCAGAGTAATTCATTCATAGTTTTCGAACAAAATTAAATATTATACAGTAGACTCACGCTGTGCCAGCCAAATTTCAAATATCTTTAAGATTAAATAAGATATCAAAACTTCCGCCCAAACGGGATTTGCACATAGGACCTTTGGCGATGTACGAGCTAGCATCGTACATCGCAAGAACCACGCCGTCAGCGACCTACATTGCAGCGGCTGACCGATGGACCCAGCAAGCACCGTCGGCACTCACACCGGCGGCACACTACTATAAACCTATATATGTTAACGCACAATACAATCATTATACCTCATGTTACATGGAACAAATAAACCAGATATCAACCGTCCGTGTTGGTTCTCATTTCCCTCCGCTGCGGCCAAGACACTCTTCGCCGTCACTATGATCAGTCTGGTGAGTCTGCCAGACTGGCAGCGGGTCCACGCCACCTTCCTACCGTCCTGACGCTGCTACTCTGGGCGACCTGGGAGCAGCTCTTCTACCACAACATCCTTATTATATCTACGTATCTATTGTTAGGCTGGGCTAGGGCTCTAGGGACTTAGTATCTTAGGGAAAGGGATATCTACGCCTCTAGGGAGTTAGTTTCCATCCTGACCGTTTATTAGACTTAGACAGACGGGACTTCTTCCCGCCTGTACAGGCGAACTGCGACAATTTATTTTTACCACTTTAGCGGGAAGATGAGAATACTCAACCATGTTAGTATCTCAGGTCTCTGTTGAACTGCGGACGGACAGACGGATAGACGGACATGGCAAAACTATAAGGGTTCCTTGTCGGTCTACGGAACCCCCAAAAAGTCTTCTTTACCTTCGTTCCTTGTGGCTTACAGAGCCTTACCGACCGTACCCAACTAATCCTGGGATTATTGGTGAATTTGGTAACGCTCTTACTAAGTTTTTGCCGGAATAGTGTTAATTTGGGTTAGCACCCGGCGGCCTGTGAAGCCTTTCATTAGGAAAATTAGGTAAAAGGCTGGGTAATAGGTCGGGGTAGGCATTTAGGTATTTTGTGCGCCCTAGGGGTCGCGCGAGTTTGTGTAGAGTCAGTGATGAGAATAGTTTTTCTTTCCTGTATATGGAATCGAGGATTTGGAGAAAATATTTTACTAAAAAACATTACAGTCGAATAATGTTAGAAGTAAGTTTAATTAATTATCAACGTCACTTTGTTTTCAGTAAAGGTATTCCATATCACTGATGCCTACAAATTCGTAAGCACTCAATATTACAACTTTCAGTAACTATATTATAAGTAAGTATGATTTCGCAATCATATTAGAGCTGAAGATTAGCATCTACAGTATGTTGATATTTTGTATTTTATAATTACATTCAAAAATTGAATACTTATTGTAACTACAATTTCGAGTTGAAAGGACGGAGCTAAAATATCTATTTAGGGGAGAATCTTCTTTCAGAGAGCCAACGCTTTCAGATTTGCGTTTTCAGAGTTACTCATTGAAAGCCAGAATCAAAGTGATACCATTCTAACGAGTCCGTGGTCCTTCAATTAATGGCTCTACAGAGTAGAGTAAAATGCGTCTGCGATGCAAATAGGGGTCGAAGCTTATTTATACATTTATAGAGAAACACTAATCTTCTGTGCATTTAAGACTATTTGAGTTGTAATATCAAAACTAATAACTATGATTAGAACTTTAAATCCTTTAATAATGGTAGACCGTCAATAATAAAGATTGACATGTTGAGTCTGATAATGGGTTAAGAGTTAACCAGACAGATATAATAACAATGTAGATAGTATTTTTAAATCTAAATATATCGGAAAATCTATCCGGACCTCCAGTTCCAAATAAATGTTATCTACTAGTATTCCAATTTTCGAAACAATTTTTTGCATACTTTGTAATTTTCCTTTCATTTATTGAATAAATAACTAAATTCTTATACCTATTTGTTAAATAAATAGAAGCGTATTTCCTAAGTTTAATCGCCTGTATACTCAATTCGTTTAGAATTTCCTCAAAGAAGGTGAAGAGAGCTAAAGGTACGTACGTATTTTCGACAATTACGCGACATATTTGCATAAAAGGTGGTCGTTACGCCGTTTGTTAGAAAAGTATTGAAATTCGCAAGGAGCTAACGGCACATTTGATATTCTCTGTAAGAAGACGTCACTAATGACTCGTGAAGAGACGTTTAGGTGACATGAGGCGTTAAGCCCGTTGTCTACCTGATGATGTATTTATGTTATGCTGAATTTACACATTCGTAGGAATCGCGAGGCGAAAAACAAACACGAAGCGAACACAAACTAACTGTCGTATGCTGTTGTTCAAATGATTTATCCTGCGAATGTGTGAACAGCAAGTCCGCGGCAGGACTCGTATGGCGATTAACGAGACACAAGATATATATTTTACCTCCATGCAATCGACATTTTTACAGTCGACAGAACATCAGGTTACCCAAACTAGCCCTAATAAAAACTGAATAAGATACCGCCGTGTTAACCTTGACGTGCTGCTGTCTGTACTCACAACATAATGTATTTGTGCGGTATTTTACACAACTAAAACTCAGGAAAGTCAGACCTGACATCAGCACCCTATGTGTGTTGTAAAATCTGTATTTTCGATTCGTATTTTCCTGACCATTCATGCTCGCAGCAAACGGGCGCGACAAAGATATAAAAGATGGAATAACCAAGTACACCATTATTTCATCAAAAGCGGACAAGAGCTATTACTAAGTAGATCGCATTCCTTATACCTGTCTGATATGTAGGTACAAGAAATTCTTTCAGATGAAATGGCTGGCATGTCTATTGGAATTACATTTGAAACGTCAATCCTCATAATAATACATCATTCTCCCATTTGAGGTAGACTGTCGTGGTTGATATTCGTTTGAATGTGGTAGAGCTTGTCCAAGTTGAAATGACGCGCCTCCCCACTACTTAATTAGTTGATTTAGATATGTGAGTGCAATTATTAATAACGACACTTCATCTGCGTGGGAGTGTTGACTACTCTGCGAATTAAGATCTGTACGTCACCGTCGATTAGTTTATGTGTGCTTGTGTGCGTTAACGCGGTAGTGGGGCGCATCATTTCAGTTTAGACAAGCTCTAACAGGGTTTCTGCTAAAATACTACGGCAGACGGTTTGTGTGTTTGATGTTTGTACAAATGAAAAAGGTCTTTGAACATTCTCTCAAAAAAATACATTCTACGCGAATGTGTAAAAAATCGCGAGTGTCTGGGCCCAGATTCTCGCGTCAATCGAACTTTTTCGTGTGGTAATTCTATACGAGTTTCACAGTTGAAACGAAAAAATCAGGTCTACACGTAAAAAACTACCGCACGGGAAAAATCATAGAAATCGTGACCCTGGTAAAGGAAAAACTCTTTCATCGAAAAAGAAAATTCAATTGGTGAACTTTTTTCCGTATACGAACTGCATGAGAATTGGCCCATCAAGTTAACGTTTTATGTGTTCGAATATAATGGACAGGGGGAAGCACTTCGGCCCAGTAATCGCTGTTTAATCAACAGAGTGCTCGAAAGGAAAAGGATGCTGACTAAAATGGGTATTTCTTGCGTTCATCTCAAGCTGGTAGAAAAGGTAGTTATTTTAAGACCATCCGGTAGTAGTGTAGTTGCTTGCTCTTTGTATGATCAGCAAATCATTTTCGTAACTAATTTGTGTACCTAAGTACCTGTACATTACTTTTAACCCCCAACGCATAAAGTTATAAGTTTGACCGCTAGTAGGTGAGTATATCCGTCTGTCTGCCTGTCTGTGTATTTGTATCTCTTAAACGGGTCAACCGAATTTTAATGTTTTTTTTTTTATTTGAAAGCTGGTATTTTGCCTGTATGGTGGAAATCGATGCAGCCGTCTCGAAGATAGGCTTGATGTCAATATTTATGAGTTTTATTTTATTTCCAACGATATTTTTTACAATTTAATAAAACATTTTTTTAACCACCACCCTTACTCTCTTTACGATACCGAGTCTATATTATGTCAACACGGTTGCGAGCAGCTCTATAGGAAGGCAAATACTTTTTTTTTAATTCAAAATCAGTTGTGTATATTTTTTGAAAAATAATTCTAAATATTTAAACTCCAGACAACCTTTTAATTCTTTAGAAGGTTGGCAAATACATTTCAATAATTCAGTCGCCTTTTTACCAAGCTAAATTTAATAAGAAATGAAGTTTGCTCAGCGCTTGATATAATGCAAATCCTTCCATTAAGTTATTTGCTGAGATAATTACTTAATAAAACTTAATTTTCATTTTAAGTACGTTTCTTTTAAGATCTGTCTGAAATCCAAAGTAAGCTAAGAGTTACACTGCTATTGGATAGTATGGTTCTTAATTGATTTTAAATTAAGCGCTGAGAACTTCAAACAGTTACCCCCTCATTCATAATAACTCTTAACGGTCTTTAACCTATTTTAGCTATTACATTGTTTCGTTTATTCTTTCTTGGCGCTGTCATCTTTTAACAGAATATAGTGACAAAACAGTGTAATAATTAAGAATAAGGAGTATATAATACATATAACCGTTTAAAAATATATTTCTCTAAAGATCAATTTGTAGATCAGTCTATAAATAGGTGCACATTATGCTGGCTACAACAATAATATAGTTATCATAGTTCGCCATCACCGAAAATTGGTAGGAGTATAGACTACTAATACACCAATTTTTGGTGATGGCGATCCCTCTCAACAGAGATAGGCCAGGTACGCAGGAGATATTATAGTACCCAAATGTGTGTTATAGTGCCCACTCTGTGACCCTCACTCCCGTTAATTCTGTGGGACGGCAATTCAATTCTCATTTTCATTTTCATTCTCAATTCTCGAAGAGAGAATTTAGACACAGGACCCCCCTTAACGTGCTTTCCAAGGCACGGAGTGCCATCACCACTAACTTCCTAACACCGAGCTGTTTCCGAGTATTTTTAAGACAGAAAATCCCTGAAACAAATTTCTAGATTCGTGTCTGGAACAGTCAGTCACTTCAACAACAATATCACCTATAACTATCTATATTCTATCTATATATAGTCTGGTTTTCGTCAAGCTCACAGTACCACCACTGCTCTAGTCAAGGTTACAGAGGATATAAGGAAAGGTATGGACGCCTCAAAAATCACACTTCTCGTACTAATCGATTTCTCCAATGCTTTCAATACCGTTGACTATGACCTTCTTCTGGCCATTTTATCCAAGTTGAATATCTCTTCATTAGCTCTGCAGTGGTTTTCATCGTATCTGCGGGACCGTAGGCAAGCTATAAAAACTCGAAATGGTAGCTCTGACTGGTTCAGTTTGACTTCAGGTGTACCGCAGGGTGGTATCCTCTCACCTCTTCTCTTCTCAGTTTTTATAAGCCTCATCACTCTTAATCTTCGCTGCTCGTATCATCTGTATGCTGATGACCTACAACTGTACGTACAATCTGGTGTCTCAGAAATTTCTGCAGCGATTGATTTGATCAACGATAGTTTGAACTATATCTCGTCCTGGTCTCGCGACTTCGGAGTTTCTGTCAACCCCACTAAGTGCCAAGCCATCATAGTTGGAAGTCCTGGACTCATCTCTAAACTAGCTGTTGCTGATTTGAAGCCAATAATGTATGAGGGTATTACTATACCTTACTGCTCCAGCGTAAAGAATTTAGGCCTGATGCTTGATTCTACTTTAAGCTGGACTGTTCACGTGGCTGAGGTCAGCCGTAAGGTCATTACTTTTTGAGGTCACTCTATCGTTAAATTTTTTTTCTTCCGTTTAAGACGAAACTCCTTCTCATGCAAACTCTTGTTATCCCTATTATTGATTACGCGGACTCTTGCTGTACCAACCTCACTGAGGCACTCACTAATAAACTTGAACGCCTTCTCAACAGCTGCATTAGATTTATCTTTGGCCTTCGCAAATATGACCATATTTCCAGCTACAGAGCGCAGCTTAATTGGCTCCCTATACGACTTCGTCGAAATTCTCGAATTCTCTGTGTTCTGTACGGTATTCTCAATAACCCCTCATCACCTTCTTACCTTAAGGATATGTTCTCTTTCCTGTATCAATCTCACGATCGCGCTCTTCGTTCTTCCGAAGATCTCCGGCTAGGCATACCGGCACATCGCACCTCTTACCAGTCCAAGTCATTCACAGTAACGGCTACACGGCTATGGAATGCACTTCCTCTAGAGATAAGGAAGTCAGAGACGAAATTATCTTTCAAGAACAAACTGCGTAAGTTTCTGGCTAAATAATTGCGAAACTTGTTAATATGTATGTATGTATATTTTTTCTAAATATATTTATCTATTACAGTATTTGGTAGTTATACATATAAATATATATTATACTTATGTTGTTACAAATGTTCATACATGGCTCCCAAACTTCCAAACCTACCCTTCCATATTATTTCCCAATCACATTATCATGTTCTACGCTAACGATGCGGCATAGGCCTTCATTTTTATTCATCACTCGATGTCAATATCGATATCCGATAGAATTAATTTTACCGATTGTCGATACGGGTTCTCATTTCTTGAGGAGCCGAGAAAATTATCTCTCGATTTTTGCTATAGCATGGCTTGAGATGAAGCTATTTTACTTTTTAAATTGAAGATACAATAAACACTGATTCTTTTGACCAAAGACGCAGCATAGGACGTCCACCAACAAGATGGACAGACGATCTTATAAGGATCGCAGGATAAAACTGGATGCAGACCGCTAGTGATCGGTCGCTGTGGAAAGACCTGGGGGAGGACTATGTTTAGCAGTGGACGTCCTTTGGCTGATAATTGTGACAATAAACACTAGCAATCCACTACAGCTTTACCTGCGCATTATCATCAACATCACAAGCATTACTTTCCTGATATACAATATCTTCAGCTTTCTGCCAGTACCTACTGATTTTGTAGGTACTGATCCCATGCTGATGGAATTTAATAAATCTTCACCAAAATTATCTGTAAATTGTGTTTAAATCAAAAAGTAGAAATTAAGAATTAGCTATCTACTATAACATGATACAGGTCAATAACGCTTTCACCCAGACACTGCCTTATGAATAGACGGATAAAGTCTATTTACAGGGCTTATTTTCGCTTACAAACAAACTCGATAAATAAACCACAACTCCTGAAGTGTCGTTTCGAAATGTACCACCCATAAAAAGTCGATGCCGATTTTTAAAACGGCCGCTTAACATAAAACCTTCTGAGTGAAAACGTAGGCGTGACGAACGGGCGTTTCTCAAACTCACCAAGTCAAATAAAGAGAACCTTTATTGGGTGCTTTCTAGTGCTGTCGCGATGATAGACTGTTGACACCCTATCGATGCTAAAGATATGTGGTGATATCGATATTGGTTATCGATATAATTTCATGGGAAAGCAAAAAACCACAAATAAGAAATTCGTGTCGACTCTGGGTTTTTTCTATGGATTTTTTAGCCGTCTCCTTTACTGAAATAACATTTGCCTGGCTATGAGTCATAAACATTTCAGCTTAGCCCTAAGGCTTACACACTACTACTTTAGCCTAATGACTGAAAAAGTACATGGCTTACGTACTAAAAATGGTTGTGCGTAAACAAACACATAATACAAATAAACATTTAATTATGAATGTTCATAGGGGAGTTTGTTATAATAAACATATTTTAGACATAAACGATTGTTTCATTGTAAGTAGGTTTAAAAATCGACTTGAATAGTCAATTTCGATATAAAATTTTTATTAAGAGCAAGAAATTATTTCAGAAAGCAGTATACATTTTTCACCACGTAAATAAACAGTCGATACTTTTATTATCGATACACCGACACCACTGGCGATTTTCAACTTTTATAGAGTGTTCGACGTTGTGATTTTTCGCAACTTGGTGAGCTTTTACGCTGAATTACTTATCGTTAACGGACGGAACTCACGTTTAATATTGGAAAACCGGTTTCTGTACAAACCACGTTTCGTTGAAAATTAAATCATTTTCCGCAAATACATACTTGGAGACTTGAAAATACGATTGAAGAATAGGGCTGTATTTATTATTGACAAGTATTTTTAATTCCAAAAAAACGTAAAGGTACATATAAGCAATACGCCTGCTTTCATTTAACTGGCAGCAATAATAAACACAGATGAAGTCACCAAAAAAATGAAACTGACTGTTAAACTAAAAACTGTTAAATTTGGCCTACATTGGCATATTTGGTTCTGAAGTACATTGGCATACTAAAAACTTGTCACATTTAACCAGCTGTTTATTTTTTAATAGAATTAAAGTAACAGCAACGACAGTTTTGAATTACTTTTTTAGTAAGCACAGTTAAGTAAACAGAAGAGCAACGCTCCGTATTTCTTCAACACGCGTTACCATCGCCGTTAATTCTCGGTAACATCACGAAGAAGGGTAGCTTATCTCTCAACTTCACCCATAAGCAAGTAGGCACATCTGTCGGCAGTTAGCAGTAATTTGCGACCGTACCCCCTGTTCATTATCTGTGGATAGCTGTGCCCGTAATTTTGACCTTCTCCTACATTATGTTAATAATATAAAACTAAATATTTTAAAACCAATGTCATGGTTACCTCACCATGTTATTTTAATATCATTGCAGTAACATGGCACCAAATAACGAATCGATTGGTTTCAACTAGAAACTAGAAATAAGCGGATGATCTTAAAACGGCAGAACAGATTTTCATGAAACATGACAAAGAACACTCGGGATAAACATCTCTTTGACAAAAAACCGGCCAAGTGCGAGTCGGACTCGCGCACCGAGGGTTCCGTACAAACCTGCAAGGTTTACAAAAAAGTAATAAGTTTATATTTATTAAAAAATATATATTTTGTAATGTAACTAAAAATTTAAGGTTTTCGGAATTTTTCCTTTATGTGTGCTATAAAACGTTGCTTCATGCCAAATTTCAAGATTCTAGGTCGACTAGAAGTACCCTTTAGGTTTTGATTCCCTTGCGAGTACTTGCGAGTTTCAAAATATGCAGCTTAAATTGCTGTTTCTTTTGATTGCGTTGACATAGAAGTTTGATTTTGTTACAGCTTAAAGGTATTATAGACCTGAGTATTTGGTATGAATTTCAATTTAATACCTTTACGCGTTTATGAGGAAATGGGTAGTAAGTTTAAAATTATTTAAAAAATATATATTATGTGATGTAACTAAAAATTTATGGTTTTCGTAATTTTTCCTTTATCTATGCTATAAGACGTTGCTTCGTACCAAATTTCAAGATTCTGAGTTCACGGGAAGCACCCTGTAGGTTTTGATTCCCTTGCAAGTGTCGAAAATTTGCGGCATAAACGGCTGTATCTTTTGATTGCGTTGGCTTAGAAGTTTGATTTTTTCACAGCTTCAAGGGACAGTAGACCTGAGTAATTGATATAAATTTCAGCTTCATACCTCCACGCGTTCCTGAGAAAAAGGGTCTTGACAGACGGACGGACAGACGGACAACAAAGTGATCCTATAAGGGTTCCGTTTTTTCCTTTTGAGGTACGGAACCCTAAAAAGAACTAAATGAAAATCAGTTCACCCGTTTAGGAGCTACGATACCACAAACAGACATATCAAACTTATAACAACCCTCTCTTTATGCGTCAGGGGTTAAAAGATCAAATAATCAAATAAATATTTATTTGCATAAAGTCTATTGCAAAAGCGGGTGCCAAAAAAAAATATACACTCATAAAAATATTTTTACGAGATTATTTATTTATTTATAATAATTACGTTCTAGTCTTCTGAATTACGAGAAGAGCTAAACACGTTTTATAATTTAGCCGTTTATTGATAAGGAAATTCGATAATTGAAAAGGCATTATTGTAATGAAAAGAAAATCAATTCATTGTATTGTTATTGTGTGTGGGCTAGATGACTTCTGACATTCTCATAACATGTGTCAATGGAGCAAACAAACTAGCATGAGTCGATAATAGAGTTACGAATGACTAGAAATGTATGTCTGCTGCTTAGCTATAATAATACTTGGTAATGGTTTTACAATATTTTTAACACTCACAGTGTCATATTTTATTCCTAAAAGATGAAATATGAAACCAAAAATTGCGCACGGGCGGGATTCGAACCAGCATCTTTCTGGCTAACCGGGCCAACTGCTCTTCCAATTGAGCTACCGTGCTGTCGGTCCGACCGCGCGAAATTCTTGGTCTCATTGATACGTCATTGCCGGTCGGACCGACAGCACGGTAGCTCAATTGGAAGAGCAGTTGGCCCGGTTAGCCAGAAAGATGCTGGTTCGAATCCCGCCCGTGCGCAATTTTTGGTTTCATATTTCATCTTTTAGGAATACTTGGTAAGGCCCTGTTCCCACTACGCCGGACCGGCAGACCTGCCGGAAACCGGACACCGGACAGAGTGTTCACATTACATCGGATCCCGGAAGAAATTCAGACAGTCAAGTACTTACCTCAGTTGAATTTGGACCTGCGCGCACAATGGACGACGAAATTGTTGTGTTGTGGTGGTATCTTAATAGAAGGCAAAATAAAAGAAAACATTGGGTACACCCTATTTTACGGGAAAGATTTTCACTTGGAACATTTGAAACATTAATGGGTGAACTTAGAAGTGACGAATCAAAGTTCTTCAATTATTTTCGAATGACAGCAACCACTTTTGACGATTTACTGGGACGACTAGACATAAGAGTACGAGATACAAGTTTCAGAGAATGTATTTGCCCAGAACAAAGATTAGCCATATGTCTAAGGTAAGATTATTTTATGCACTAGATTGCGTAATAATAGTTTTGACGTAGGTACCTACTTAAGACTGAATTAATGAATGAATGTTTGCTATGTATGTTTGTTTGATGAATGTGAATATATATAATGTGTGTGTGTGGGAGGGTGTATGTATTTGATAATCATTATGAATTAAAAATGCAAATAACTTATTTATGTATTTATTTGTACTCAAACTTAAAACCCTTCAAAATCTAAGTAATCTGAGTCTTGGGAATGTATGGAATGATTACTAGATGCTGATGGCGAAGCTGGAATCGGATTCGATGACTGAGATGAAGTTGATGGTATAGATGTTGTTGCCTGTTGATTGCTACTATTATATTGCGTAGAGTATCCAGGGTGGTGTTGATCTTGCGTAGGTGTTGCCTGTTGATTGACGCTATTATGTGTGTAGTATCCAGAATACTGATCTGGTCCGGTCATCTGATTATATGAATCACGCCAATGTCCGTAATTTGGTCTCTCATTATTCCTACTTTTAATTTTTTGCAACATTGTCATGACGCTAGCTTGAAATTCTAAAGTCTCTTCGATAGTTAAAGTGTTCAAGATTGGTATAATGCCTTTGAAGAAAGACAGATGATGGTTTTCCTTTTCTGGGTTTATTCTGGAGTCCAAAAACTTTACCATCCTGTCATTTACCTCTTTATTATCAATTTTTCTTTTATCTTTAATTAAAGGTGAACGAAAATCTGATTCCATGCCTACTTCAGTCTCGGTTCTTGCTTTTTTTGAAACTGACTCATGTGGTGGTCGAGGTTCGGAGACTTTTTTCAAAAACATTAATTGCTCGTGATATAAATAATTTCGTGTCTTTTTGGCCGAAGATCCAGATTTAGACTCATCTTTTTGTTTCTTTACTGTCTTAAGCCACGAATCTCGTATATTATTCCATTTAGTTGAAACCTGTTTTCCTGAAATCAATAAAAAAATATCATAAAACAATACAATTTGTTTCTTGGTGACGTATAAAGTAATAATGTATTAACAAAAAATACTTTTTTTTTCAGATATTTAGCTTCAGGATGTTCATTCAAAGAAATACATTACTCATACAGAGTAGGCGTTTCGACAATAAGTAAACTAATAAAAGAAATGACCCACGTCATTTGGGAAAACCTAAAGACAGATTTCCTTAAGCTGCCTGATACTGAGAGAGAATGGGAGGACATCGTTTCAGGATTCGAAAGAAAAGCCAACTTTCCTCACTGTCTTGGAGCAGTAGATGGCAAGCATATCAGAATTTTGAAACCAGCCAAGAGTGGTTCTATGTTCTTTAATTACAAGGAGTATTATTCTTTTGTATTAATGGCAGTTGTCGATTCAGAGTACCGATTTATTTTTATTAGTGTGGGCTCATATGGCAAGGAATGCGATTCTACTATATTAAAGGATAGTACATTTTGGCAAAAGATCAATGATGGTACTTTAAATGTACCAAAGCCTAGACCGCTTCATGAAAACTTGCACGAAGAATTACCGTTTATACTTATTGGCGATGAAGGCTTTGCTTTAACACCTAATCTCCTACGTCCATATGGAGGTACACATTTGAATACTGATAAAAAGATTTTTAACTATAGACTAAGTCGAGCAAGAAGGTATGTTGAGTGCGCTTTTGGTATTCTGGCAAATAAGTGGCGAATAATCCATCGAGCTATAGATCTGAACGTAGACACAGCAATTCAAGTAATTAAAGCTTGTACAGTCTTACATAATTTTGTAAGAGAAAAAGATGGTATAAATTTTGAAAGTTACCAAAATATAGAACATAGACAAGAACAAGAAACGACACCCATGAATCGGAATGTGTCAAGTCGAGGTGGCCCTAATGCCAACGCTATACGGACATCATTTACTAATTATTTTGTTTCGGATATTGGTTCCGTTCCGTGGCAGGCAGCAGCTATAAAATAAAATTTATCAATGCATTTACATTTTATCAATAAAACATTAAAAACTCACCGTACTGTTTTCTTTCTTTTTCATCCAGTTCATCGAAGTTTGGTTTCAGTATTAAACATACTTCACGCCATGCTGCTAACTTTAAGTTTTTGTCTTTATAGACGTCTTCGGTCTTATCCCACAGAACAGGTCTCTCTTGGACAAGCGTAATTAAAGTTTCTGCTTGAATATCCATGCTAAACGTCTACTTTTACCAGAAAATGCGAGCCGAATGACGTGAGTGGAACACGGGCGGGGCGAGGGGAGCACGAGCGGGGCGAGCGGGGGACAGATACCGATACAAACTCGTTCACATTACTCCGGGCCCGGTCGTTCTACCGGCAATTCGTAGTGACAAAACGCTCGGTAAAAATGCCGGGCTCGGCAAAAATGCCGGACCCGGGATAATGTGAATAGCTTCATATAAATTGTACAGCCACTAGCCCTTCCGGCAGATTTACCGGCGCGGCAGATCTGCCGGTCCGGCGTAGTGGGAACAGGGCCTAAGTTAAAATAGATTTTTTAATAAGTACGACAGGTTTTTAGACAAATTATGGAAAAAGTCAATTTCACGTCGTACTTAGGAGGCCAAAGAAAGGAAGAAAAAGAAAAGAATGACGACAAGAAAGAGCGCAGCTCTTAAAATTGGTTTTATTATCCTTTTCGACTCCATTCAGTTTTGTACAAACACATTCTACAGAATTGTTTGTTGGTTTTAGAAACGACAACATGTTATAAATTGACCAGTGTCTCAAACTTGTCGAAAAGTCGTTACCAGCGTTTGAATTCAATATTCATCCACTGGTTACGACATTTAACAATTAGTCGAGTTAACTGTCGTTCACGAAACCTTTAAAGACGTATAAATATCGCTTTGTCAAGGCAGCTCTACACCTTCCTACGCTCCTGCATAACGTTACGTACGTGACAAAATTGCGATGTACGGCAATACGTATTGCCCCTTACGTCTGTATCGAACCATAACGAGCCGTATACGGTTCGATGTAGCCACATCCAAGTGATACAATACGTTTTATGATATCGTGTTACGTTTTAAGATGTATTTTTGGAAGCAGGTGAGGAGACGCAATAAATCGTAACCACTGGTTTAGTCATTAAAATAAGATGACTTTTAGTTCTGTAAAGGTGGAGTATAGATTCAACAAATAATAAAAAGTATGGGAATAAATTGCGTATGAAACTATAGGTAAACCGCTTCGTTGAGACTTCGCCTGCGGGGCACAGGGGCGCGGGGGGAGGCGATAGCGGGTGGCGTGAGAGATGCGGGCGGCGCGGATACACCCGCCCGCGCCGCTCACATCACCCGCTCTCGCCTCCCTCCGCGCCCCTGTGCCCCGCAGGCGAGGTCTCAATTTCGCGGTCTACCTATAAAGCGTGATACATTTAAGGCTGAAATTAAAAAAATAAAACGAATAAGTGACTCACCCTTCGGCAATTAGTCTGCTAGTACCTAAAACATGAAAGGAATCAGTTAAATAAACATCAATATCAAAAAAAGTAAAAAAAATAGGTTTTAATTGCGACTGGATCAGCAACACACCTAAATTTTGTCGTCTAATACCTAGATTTTAGAGAAAGAAGAAGAAATAGCACACAGGTGTTTGTGCAGATTTTCTCAACATTTTGTAAATAAATCTGTGTATCAAAAATGTGTTAGCAGAACAAAACAATAAGGCCGCGCGATAAGTCTACTGACAATATCGTTCCATCTTGCTAATATCTAATATGAAAGGGTCTGTGCAAACAGACAAACGTTGGCAACTAATTGTGCTTTGTTTCTGTAAGGCAGGATATTACAGATCTATATTATTTTTAGTCGGCTTGTGTTCACAAATTACCGATATTAGAAACATGTGAGTAAAATTAGATTATGTACCCAGTGCCCATAAGCATTTTGTAAGCTTTTTAATCCTGATTTAAGATAAGAACTTAATATGAAATCTGTCTAAAAGTTACAGTTTGGTTGAAGCTAAATTCAACTTGAACTACTTTTGACAACCTCATAAACTAGGAGATGTAAATTGCACAAGCATTGTTGTTACTTTTTTTTACCCAAGAGTTGTTCTACAGCCGATATACAGCCGGACTACGAGAAGCATGCTACTATCATAGATAAAATAAAATATCAACGAATTATAAAGCGTCGGAAAAGTTATTTTATTTCTTACACTACTTACTATCTTGAGATATTTTCAAATTGTTTTATCCCAACAGAGTTATTTGCACAAAAATCTCTTACGATCTCTTTTGATCTTTCTCAGGTCTATTTGTGTGGCTGTAACTTTTGTTCCTGGCATTTTTATCACCTGCCAACAATTCCTGAACAAAGGCCTAATAAAGTCGGTTACAGGCTGTCCCTTGCATAGCTGTCCCTTGCAGGTGCCTTACAAATTGATGGCATCCACTATGGGGCACAAAGAACACTACTATGGGGCACGTTTTATACAGGTGATTCATAAATACTTAAAAGCACAATTGAACTCTAGTAGTATTGATTTAAGTTGTGTATGAGACTAACGTAGATTTCCTTAAAAAAATACTCTATTTAGTTCAACCTCGTTCATCCAACTATGTACTTAAGTATGATCACTCAGGTTTTTGATTTACAAATTTACGTAATACCTACCTTCTGTTACCTTGTATTCATTAAATAGCTGTAATATTTTATTTATGATTCTTTCAGGCTGCTTTTATTGTTTGTACCTTGCTTAAGATGACATGAACTTGCCTTAATACAAGTCAAAAGTTCGCAATTTCAGGACTCAAACTCTACTGGGGCGACTCCTGAACTTTGTAAATGATTCCTTAAAAACGAAAACATTTATCGTATTCTAGTATCTTCTATGTATTCCTACCAAGAACAGAAAGCTTACTACCCCATTTAGCTCCAACCCCAAGGGTCAAATTAGGTGTAGCAGCCGCGAAATGACCCAGATTATCGACGCATTGCGTATTTGACAAACAATAGCAAGCGTATAACTATAGTCATGTTAGCGATCAAACGAGGTTATTATTACAGCAATGGTGCTACTCTGAACAATAGTTCTGATTCCCTACACCATTTGGGCTGCATCACTATTCTGGGTATTCAGAAACAAAAAACTGTTTAAGTATTATTTTGAGATCCTAATGGCTTTTCACTGAAAATGTAAAGACGCAGCTTGCAATAATTAAAAACGTCAATCTAAATGGTTGCCAGTTGCTGAAGATATAAAAAAACCGTAGAAAAAAAAGAAAAAAGTAGAAAGGCTGCCTACACTATAATAGAGTAGAGATATCAAATGGTAAAATTGAAAGTACTTAACACGTTCCGGGACACTACTCCAGACACAATAGATGTTTTATTGTTTTCACGCCTGTAGGCGGGCACTGTCCCGGAACGTGTTAAACCAAAATCCTACGTAAGAACTTATAAAAGTATTGCTTAACACGTTCCGGGACAGTACCCGCCTACAGGCGTGAAAACAATAAAACATCTATTGTGTCTGGAGTAGTGTCCCGGAACGTGTTAAGAGAAAAAACTACTTTTGTCTGTGTTTTCATTTATTTAGCAAAAGACACAGGTGATCTTAACTCTGACTTTGTATGTATCATTATGTACTACAATTCAAGCAAATACAGTCATTAATTGAAGGCATGAATTCTGATAAACCATATTATTTAAGCTATAATTTACTATTATGTAAGCTTTAGCAAGACCACAAGAGTCTAAAAATTACAAGGGGCTTTTAGAATAGGATTTCACAAACATAATGATAGCATTTACGGTTACGGAATAGATAATTTTACTGTAGAGGCATGTTTGTGTGGCATCATTACAATAGAATTCGTAAGTGGTTTGTTACAAGCTAAAGTTATCGTAGTAAAATATCCTTGATAAATAGACTATCTAACAAAATATTGATTTTTTAATTTGAATCCGATTAATTAAAATTAAAACAAACAAACTCTCTAACTTGACTAGCATAGACCACCTTGAAAATTGATTGTGGGGCTTTTTTATCGTTGTTGTTATTCAAAGTTATAATCATCTCCAAGAATTGTGCAAGCTATAAAAATAACGACCTGTATTTTATTTTCCCATGTTTATAAATCCAAATATAATATCTATTTTGAAGTCCAATCTGATTATTTTGTTACCAAAATAGGTAATGGTTTTTATTTAAGTTCGCCTCAAGCTAAGTTTAAGCGTGTCGCAAGTTAGATTGCGCCCTACGGGTGCACTTGGGCATAGAGGCCGCATGCAACTAAACAGTAACTTAAGTGTGATCAACCTTCTTTATAATAAAATCAGTTGAACAGATATGTATAAAAATATAACTAAAAAATAATTACAAGGTGCATTCTCTTTGCATGAACTAGGTTATTCCTGTATCTCAGGCTAAAAAGAGCTTACGCTATCATTAAGGGCTTAACATAACTTAACAATAGATATGCATACATAATATTTAAAAGTTATAAAAATAAAACTATCAACTAATACTATATCAACTAGTAACTTTATAGTTCAACTTTTTTTGTAAAGCTAGGCATTTGGCTTCAATTTCACCGGAGTTATTTTATGTGACTGAGAAATGCTAGATTAGTCTAGCCTATTCACTTTGTTCTTCAAAAATCCTAAAACAGTTTGAAGGTGCGCGATAGATTCGTATTTTAAGCACAAGTCATATTGTGACCAGTCCCTAGTTAAACGAGTCTATATTAAAATAACGAATGGTGAACCAATTTTTGTGAAGATTTTAGGTTGTTTAACTGTTAATGTGGTCGATATACCTCTATAAACGATATTATTTTTATCATAAAAATCATCTAGGTATCTGTAATCGCAACGCAAAAATATACTTTCCTCTTTTTGATTGATCCAGAGTGTTAGTATGATAAAATGAATTTAATGACTATATTAGTTTAACTGTTAATGTGATCGATGTATAAACGATGTTATTTTTATAATAAAAATCTTCTATCTGAAAATGCAACGCCAAAATATACTATTCTCTTTTGCATACAGAGTTTTTTCAATTGTTTAAATAATGCCAAGATATTTACGTAGGAAATTGAGTTTCTGTTTTAGCGCATGTTGACTGCTTCCCTAAGTCGGACCAAGTTATCTTAGTTCATTGTGTATTAACCACAACTTGGACGTAGGACGTCAAGTACCCGTGTCATGGTTCATTTATAACTTCCCAATTGGAATGGACGGCTTTCTCATTGCGTTTCTCGTGTCAAACCTTATAGGTCCTAACAAGTTATCAAAATAATGCTACCGTAAAAAAAGCGTCAGACAACACACCAATTGTCTTGGTTACAAACTAAGGAATTTTCTTCCTTGTGTTACGAATACCAGACAACGATAATAACGGGGGCGTCTCCCAAAAGAGCGGGGAACGGTTAATAAAACTTTGCCTTACTTAGCCTCATTGAGGAATGATTCAAGTAAAGATACAGTCCATGTGACCTAAGTGCTTTAGAAACTTTTTCATGGCTTAGGAAATAACGTAAAAGAATACCTGATCTCCAGGAGGCGACCTGAATGGGGGAAAATGATCCACTACAGAGTTTACAACAATCTAAGGCTTATATTGTAGTACTAAGTAAAATAACCTTCTTAATATAAATAAATTAACTAAAAAGCAAATCTAAAACGGTGACAATTACGCATAGAACAAAAGGCTCCGGGGATAATCCCGCAAACAGATGCCGGCGCACGGTTGGCGAGGCTCCCGTAATTGCGAGCATGTAATCACCTTAATAAAAGAAGGGGTAAGTGACCGTTTGTGTTTCTTTGTGTGAAAAATAAAAGAAAAGGTTTTGTTTCTTTTTGCGCTAAGGAGCCGAATTCGCTGCCAGGAGAAGTGTTCTTTCCCTAGCGTTTAGAATTTGCATGTATTATAAAAGTGAGTGAATAGGCTGTTACCATTAAGATTTTATTTTGCTTTTCCGCTAAGCGACGCCGGCGCTGGGAACTAACAACACCAACTACTTCTGCCGTCCGTGTACCTCACTCGGCAGGGTCCACTGAAAACCAGCGTCAGGTCCTCAAGAGGACCTGGCTTATGCTGAGTGAGGTCCTATTTGGTTCGGACGTCACCGACACACATACGCACTGCTTGGCTGGCATTTGAGTAGTAACTATCTGTTGCATTTTTATGTATAGTTTGTCTGTTTGTGTATGTGTGTGTTTGTGATGTCCTTAATCAATAAAAGCTTTTCTTTCTTTCTTTCTTTCAACTAATGGAAATCCGTAATGTAATTTCTGATTCTTTTAATTCGGCAGTTGCTATGTCATGAGCCATCATAACTAACTATCAAGTGAGATTGTGTACAAATGTTCAACCCAAGTATTAAACATCTCTTTAAAAAAATCGTCAGCCATGTTTTATTTGTGGGGTTGATGGCCTTTTGATGCTTGTGAGATTGTTGAATATCGTTTATGATTTCAGGCCCAAGTTTCAGGCATTTTGTTTTTGAATATCTATACATATAATAAAATTGTAGAGGTCGAATTTCTGTACAATAAAAGAAAATGCTTAAAACCGAGTCAGGGGGATGTAAGAAGTGCAATAGCACTAATCTAGATTTTTTTCGAATTTCTTATTTCTCTGTTTGTCTGTCTGTTTGCTCGCGATAAACTCCGAAACGACTGGACCAATTTAAATGAAATTTTAAACAGTGGTAGCTTAAACTATCGAGCAACATTTAGGATACTTACAATGCCTGTAAATAAAAGTTTCCGTGCGATGTAAAAAAATATTAAAAACAAACTTCAGTAGAACGAAACGCGCCAAGTGTCACTTTTTCAACCATAAACCATTGTACACAGATACTGACAGATACAAATAACTGATGTCTAAAGTCATTGTCAAACAAATGTCAAGTCATTCAATCTATCAAAATAAAACAAAGTGAAACAAATATTTAATATTCATCTGTGATTGAAAGCATGGAAATTATGGAAAATTGCCTGTGTAAATAATAGGAGGAGCAACAACGCCACATGTGAAGGATTAAGCCACAAGTGATATAAGACACTGATGTGTTGCAATGGTCTCTCCAGTATCACCTGTTGTTGCTTACTATCACCTGTATAATGTAACACCAATGTTTTATTAACGGTATGTAGATATCACTTTTACAGTTTTACCCACCAGTATGTTACCTACTGCTTTTCTTATTCATCTAAACTCTAATCATCAAAAAATTCAACTGGTAGGATTGCAGAATAATTAATAAGAAGTGAAGCTCTTCTTCCAGAGAAAGAATTGAAGAGTTTCTTCCAGTTGAATTTGGAAAATCTACTCTCATACAGTTCATATTCAGATAATTCAGAAATTGACGCAGACAATAAACAATATTTCTTATCCTTAGCCTCACAGTCTTTAGAAATGCCACCAATACATATCACGACAAAAACTTTGTTTCAGAGAACAAGGGGCAGCAATGATAACCAAAACATTGTCAACATGTAAGGAAGGTTGTTGCATACCCCGTGCCAAACCCGCTACAATTGAACAAGAAGATTAACCAATTTTTACCACCTTTCAAGTGTCACACACATCACAAACCTCTCCAAGATGCAGGGGAGTACAGACAGGAATGTGACTGTGGCATCTTCTACATCAGTGAATCAACAATTATTATAGTATAGGCATGCAGATTAAAGAATACAAATAGCTGATTTATTTATGTAACAAAGAACCACTTTATAATTATGTTTAGTCCAACCTAAGCAACATCTCATACTGCAAGATCTCAAGACACAATAAGCTTTTTCTGGGTGGTTAGGAACGTCAATAGATATTAATAAGCGATGGTAGTTTCTTGGTCTACCTGTGACCACGGATGCTGATAATAATTAGAAACGTCAGGCCCTCTATTTCATTTTAAATAAATGTGTGGGATATGAATCTGTAAAGTGTTTTAATTCAATGTGTAGTGTTTCCTCCATATTGGTTTGTATAAATTAAATGAAATTTTGGTACTTTACTTTATGGTACTTGCCAAAATATATATTTAGATCAATTCTTTCCACACAACAAAGTAAAATGTTAGTAAATTAGTAGTTTTTTTTTGTGGCAAAGTACTTAGTTAGTAGTTAAAAAGTAAAGTAACCATATAATCCTATCAGACAAAGGAACTCTTAATCAAAATACAGATTGTGAACGTCCAAATAATCGGTATGGTAATAATAATTGATCACCTTTGATGTACTACTTGCTTCTTATTGTTGTAATAATAAATATACTGATTTTGTTTCAAAATAAGTTTAATAAAGCTTACTAAGCATTCTATATCGCCCTTTAGTTTTAGTTAAGTAATACGGGGTGACTTGAAGATGGGTGCAAAGTTTGGAGGCGGAAGTAGTATAGTTGAGCCATGGTTGTCTTAGACGAAGTCTCACTATTTTCTTAAATACTTATTATGTTTTTTTTATATAAAACCTAAACTTTTACAATTCATTGCTAACAATGGCCAATTTTAATGATAAGTGAGTACTAATATTTACTTTAATTAACTTATATAAATACTTTACAAAGTCACTATTCCACGCGAACGAAGTCGCGGGCACAGCTAGTTTATAATAACTAAGATTGCTATTAATTACAAGGGAATCTTCTTCTCATAATCTTTGTTCAAGTGACAAAAACTAAATTATCTCTCTTTCCGCGCTACAACAGTTATTTGTATCTGTCAGTATCTGTGTACAATGGTTTATGGTTGAAAAAGTGACACTTGGCGCGTTTCGTTCTACTGAAGTTTGTTTTTAATATTTTTTTACATCGCACGGAAACTTTTATTTACAGGCATTGTAAGTATCCTAAATGTTGCTCGATAGTTTAAGCTACCACTGTTTAAAATTTCATTTAAATTGGTCCAGTCGTTTCGGAGTTTATCGCGAGCAAACAGACAGACAAACAGAGAAATAAGAAATTCGAAAAAAATCTAGATTAGTGCTATTGCACTTCTTACATCCCCCTGACTCGGTTTTAAGCATTTTCTTTTATTGTACAGAAATTCGACCTCTACAATTTTATTATATGTATAGATGAGCCCAAATTAGCCACAATTTTATAATAAATTAGGATAAGTCGATTTTGTTTTTCAGAAAAACCCATTTACTTGTTCTTCTTATTTTGTCAAGCGGTTGTTGTGTCAGGCGTCTTAGTTATGTAAAAAATAAATACGTAAATTTTGTCCTTGGAAAATTACATAAAAAATTAAATCAAGTTAAAATGAATCCAATACTTGAACAAACATAAACATTGGCATACTTAGTTCCGTTGTACTATCGACAAAATAATCACTAGCCAAAGAATAATTTAAATATAGAACGTCATTTCGTATGTAGCTAGTGAAACGTGTAGGTACCTACCTAGGTCTGACGTATTTTCGACCGACGTCAGAAAATGGCGGTTTCAATTCTGTTGAACGTTATTTAATGGGCTGAAAATGTGAAAAAAATATCTCAAGACACGGTCTTTTCTTTTAAAATACATTTGGCACGCGAATTCAAACTTGTTGTTTAAACTAAAAGCAAAAGAAACGACAAACAAATCTCGTTAGATCTTCATTTCCGCATTCAATACAGAGCAAGGTCGCAACATCGCATTTTTATTTTCAACAAAAACCAGCCAAGTGCGAGTTGAACTCGAGCGCGGGTTCCGTACAAACTTTTCTAAGCATATAAGTACTAATTTTCGTCATCAAGATTCCTAATTTACAAATACTGTACACATGTTTAAGACAACTAGAATCGAATGCAGTCTTATTCAATCTAAATATGAATCTTATTTAAGCGAGAGGCACATAATCTAAAGATTAATATGAACGGCCGGCTTTTAAAAGAAAAGTGTTTTCTCACATTTTAACACTTATTTTTTTTACACAATCAAAAAAAACTATCGGCACAGTAAACTGTGGGTACCTAGTCCCTAGTAAAATCCTAATAATAATATACTCGTAATTGTGAATTTTTTTGATGATGAACGCAAAAACAACTGGATGGATTTTGATGTAACTTTACAATAATATAGTTCATACACTGGAATAACACATACTTATGCTATATTTATTTTATTATTTTATTATTAAATTAATTAATCCGATACCTATTTAGGCGTGTGAAGACGTGGAGAGACATTTTTGCCATTTCTTAAAAAAAGAGTCTTGATAGACATATAGTCTTGATAGAAAACGTCCTCAAGTCATGAAAATCCAAATTCTTGACTAATAAAATCATAATAAACCAAGTATTTAAATGGAATAAATACAACTTATTGAAGAGCACCTGTACATCCAACCCTAGAAGAGAGGACTTCAGCAGGAGACTAGTTAGGTCAACCTAGAATTACGAACATATTTGGAACATAATTAGCGCAATTTCATTGAGCGTCCATCGGTCAGTCGCTGCAATACGAGTCGCTAACGAAGTGGTAGCCATAATAATACGGAACCCAAAAAAGCATCTTTTGGCCCAACAATGGTTTACTAGAGACGCCAGGGTAGCCTTAGATTCTTCGGCGACGGGACAAAACGGAGATTACGTTTAGTGCTCGCCTTATTGGAAATTCTCATTCCCTCTATTGAATGACTTTCTAGTCTGAGGAAGCGAATATTTTTGAATGAACACCTAGTTTTTGTGCGAATAAATTAGAAAAAGTATTAGGAAGTGGAAAAAAGTTTATTGAGGACCTATAAAATGTTTACTTCTTGAAAATTTGACTGTATTTAGAGTGTAACAAAGTAATCTGATATTAGAGCAGTTATTTACTTTGGCTAAAGATTACCTAATTTTAAAATCCTGAAACAAAACACATAGACAATTTGCTACACGGAGTCATTCATATATATTTTATGGTTCCGGCACCAACGGTTTTTAAAGATGAAATAAGAAACCAAAAATTGCGCACGGGGGGTACTCAAACCAGCATCTTTCTTGCTTACCGGGCCAACTACTCTTCCAATTGAGCTACCGTGCTGTCGGTCCGACTCCGCGAAATGCTTGGTCTCTTAAGGATACGTCATGGATAGATTGCTGGTTCGAGTCTCGTGCGCAATTTAACGTTTCTTATTTCATCTTTTAAAGAATTCAAATATGGCACTGTGAGTGTTAAGAGACATTCTAAACCAAAGTGTTTTTTGGATGAGATTTATTTTAGACATTAGATTACCTATTTTAAAATTTTCTGTAGCTTAAAATGATAAGAACAATAACTAAAAAATATGTGTATCAGATTTGTTGCTCTCCTTACTGAATCGTTATATCGCAAAGATGAATATCTATACCTATGAAAATTAAAGGGTTTTTAATAAGATAAGATCACATTCCAGGGTCAAATCATCATGCGCAAAATTTCGGTTGTTTAATCTGTAGGTACCTGAACCACATCATAGTATTATTTCATCTCACTCCGTGTGCTTTCGTCTGATTACTCAAACACAAGCAAGATAAACAATTTGCGGGAGTCCTAATTGCCCCCACCGCAGCTCGGATGAACTGTTTATGCTACATGCAGAGCTGCACCGTCCGCTCCTATTTTTTTTGCCAGTGGCTCTCAAACTTCACCTAGAAAAATTGTCATCGCAATGAGCTGTAGCTGACACAGCTAAATTCTTTTTTTTTCAATTATGAATCGCCACTCTGGACGATATGCTATCTGTACAAGGGACATCCTTCTTAAGTTTGCGTAGACCCTAATGGACGTGATTACTATGCCTAAGTCAAAGTCTGAAACTATCTATGTGGTAATTAGTAGGTTCGAAAGTACTCTACCACCTCACGAGTCCGATTAACATTGGCACGAAAAGGAACGCCCTAATTTCTGGATTTTTTTTTTTCAAAACAATGGCTTGGTCACTTTTCCTACCACCTTACATAACTATAGAATTTTGGCCACACATGCAAATAGTAAACCTAAACCCACGATAATATTTGCTCGTCTCAAAATTCAAACTAATGGAGAGTAAATAAATAAACACCTCGGTCATAATTTAAATTAAACTCATTTATATTTTTAGAACGATGCGACGTTATTTAACTTTTTTGTTAGCCATTGAACTTAGTTGTTATGTTCACAAATTAGTTTTTACAACATTGTACACGTTTAACTCGTTACAGCAATAACGCAAGTTATTATTCAAATTACTATAATTCCAAACACGTTTCCATTTTATGAGTGTGACAATAAGTTTTATGAGGGAGGGGCAATCAACATAAAAGTTGAGAACATGTTGCGTTGTGTTTGCAATTTGTTCTCTCGTTCGCATAATTGCTTACATCATTAAAGTTCTGCTGCAACAGATACTGGAGTTGCTAATACGCTAAAAGTAAAATGGAAATGATGTAACATAAATTCCGCATGAGTGCAAGTATTCGTGCACCTAGATTTAAAAGAAAATGAAGACTTTGTTGTACCAAGTTACTATATAACAATAAACACTTACAACCGCACTAAGTTATTCATTGGACTTATTTTTTTATCTTATTTCTTTGTCGCACAAAGACTGTTAGTACTATAGTAGTAGTTGATTGTGCATAAAATGTATTAAAAAATAAAATAAACTTAATGCTTACTTGAGATGTTTACAGGCTTCTTCAAACTTTAATGTTTACTTAAGTTTTTAATACTGATTTTTAACTCGTTGTCACTCTGACTTTGGATGTGGTAACCTATTTATAGGATACCACAAAAAAGGTATTGCTTATTCTGCACATTATAAGTACTTATCAAACAGATATCACCCTCTAGTGAAGTCTGTCTAGTCTCTACTATCGCTTGCACACTTCCTTTTCTTCTCCATTCATTCAGTCGGTGGAGTTATCTCTTTTTATATGTATTCTAAGCTATCTTCTTGACCTCTACACTAGTACATACGTACCTAAAAAGTTAAGGGATAGATGAAAAGGTTGTTGCGGATAGCAAACAAAGCGGCTTCGCTTTTCTACGGCATAGTCTTCCTGTCTGTAATTGTAAATAATGTAAACCTCAAACTGTACTTCAATCATAATTACAACCATCCATGTGTTCAGCGTACAAACAGGCACAGGCGCTCTGCAGCAATTAGCGAAGGCTGGAATTCAGTTACTCTCTCTAATTAATTACTCGAAATACTGAAGGAAGGGTAACACTACACAGCGACTCAGAAGATTAGCCGTAATGATTATAATCATGGATGTTTTCAGGATGTAAAAGAAAGTACGAGCTGAATTCAAGGGGTTGTTGTCAATCGAGAATGAATACAGGAAAAACATAAAAAGAAAAGTTTTTTTTTTCCTGTTTTCCAGACGCAACTCTTAACCAACCCCTTGAATTTGACTCGTACTTCAAGGGGGTGGTTAAGAGTAAGGTCTAGAAAACAGGAAAAAATCTTGAACATTTTTTTTTCAATTTTTTTTTTTGAAATTATTTATTATTATATTTTTCCTGTATTCCAAACTCGATTGACAACCACCCCCTGGAATTTGGCTCGTACTGTTTTTTACACCCTATACTTTGCGGTGCAAACGGTGCAGCACGTTTTGATAGAAAATTAATAATATTCAAATTCATAATATTAAATTTCAAATCATTTAATTTTACAAGTACAGTATGGCTGTCATAGCGCAACGTACGAATAATAAAAGTGTGTTTATTTTAAAAACTCCTTTTCGTGTAACATGCATTATTAATAAAATTAAATTGCTATGAATGTCTAGGTGTTATTGTTGTGTAATATTATATCATAATTTCTTTACCTAAAGGTACCTAGTACGAAAATATCGCTTATAGCGATGAGACCCCCCCTAAATTGTACATTTCCTTTAAATTAAATTGTAGTTGATCTATGTGACGTTCAATAAAGAGAGATCTATATCTTTATCTATATCTATACTATGGAAAAAGTTGCGGTCAAGCTTTGCTAGTCAATTTCACTAGAACTTTTTCACACCCAAGTTGTGTGATTACACCTTTACAATTAACGTATCTACACGAAGCAAAGCAGGTATTCGTAGCTCGGTCCCGATTGGTGAAATTAGTGGTTTACTAATACATTTCAGGAGATAAACACATGTCAATGCTCTCAGACAGAGCTTCCATTCACTTCAACTTCGCTCCGATTTTGTGCTTCAAGGGAATTTATAATTAACTCGGAAATGCCTAAATATCAACGTGAATTAACAAATTGACGTGATGTTTGTAAATTGAAATGTTTGGGGGAATCAATACTGATACGTGATGGTAAATGACAAAAGCTAACAAAATTATCTGACTAGCAAAAATGTGAGGGAGCTTTCTTATAACGCTTTTATCCCGATAGTAACCATGAAGGATTTCTTAATACTATTTTCTTGATGGATGATAATCCCCACATTCTTAAAACTTTGCTAGCAGTAAGAACTTATCATCAATTTAACTATTTAGGCTCAATGCACGATTCCAACTCTGGAATTATTATGTTGCTGTCAGTTTTCACGTATATTACATTCTTAGTTCAACATCACCGTCCATAAAAATGGAAGCCATCGCCACTACACTACAAAATGCGTAATAAAACACTGGACCATCCTGATGAGTGATGACGTTTGGGCGAATTACGCAATTTCAGTGGCTCCCCCTGGCACCGTTAGCTGAAACAATTTGCGCTACAACGCTTAGGCTGACTGATGCCCGGCTCAAATTTAAACCAAACATAGGCTTTGGAACGATGCACATTAATTGCTGAACGCAATATTGACATTCGACTCCATTCAATAAAAAAATGCCTCGTTTTTGGCCATTTGAAGCGGGACGGTAAGTTGACCCCGCCCCTGCACCAAACGAAATTTGATTATTATATGACAACATTGTAATGTGGTCAATAATATTTACTCGTATTAAGCACAGCTCTCTTTTCAGCCACTTAAGGTCAGTTTCGTGATTGATAGTTAACTCATGGTTAAAAATCATTACCAGCGGTTGAATACCTATATAAGGTAATGATATTTAACCATTAGTTGACTTAAATATCGATTACGTAACCGGCCCTTTGCCACAATATGAAATGTTTTACTTATCTCACACATACTCATATTGTAAACAGACTTATTTCATGCCTAGAAGATGATATTATATTATGTAAAATGCTATGTGATTTCAAAAGCTTGCACATGTATCTCTAAGACCATTTTAGGTATAGCTGTATCCCAAGTTAACCAGCCAATAGTTATCTCAGTATAAACATTGCTACAACTGCCAAATGGTCACGCCATGTGGAATTCACATGCAGTTATCGGTGTAACCATAAAGTCGCCCAAGCTGTTCAAACATCGCAGCACGATCCCAACAACAGATATGTATGTAATCAGAAGATGCACGTCAGTACGAAAAAAAAAAGCGTGCCAATTGTATCCGTTGTCTCAAAAGAGGTTCATAACAAAAAATGCTCGTCAGTCCAAACTTTTTAAACTTAAAGACGATTGAAACTCACTATTTATTGGTTCATTGTATAAGCTCCCTCCATCAAAAGGCAGCGTAATACGACACACAACCTTATTCACAACACACTGCAGGCCGCTTGCAACCACTCGCTGTGGGTATATATAGGGAAAGCCTATGTTCAACAGATATCCCGCGGCCACTAATTATGTTTTTTTTATAATTGTTTTGTTGATGGTGCATCGTGAACAAAATAAAACGTCATCAAAGATCGGAAAAAAGAAAGACGGCAATCAATTCTTTTGTTCGACGCCATTTTACGGCACACAAATATGTCAACAACAACTGACACATATGTCATTACAATATGGTCACCACCACCTTACCAGTTAAAAGTCAAAATTACTTGCACCTTGCGTCGTTTTTGTTTGAAGTAACGCTCGTTTTTATGTCGCGTGTGCAAGGTACAGCGGCGAAGTGTCTTCGATTTATCTATACACATATTGATCTGCGATGCCAACCGTGTCTGCATCTGTAAGCACCTCACGGAACTCATTTTAAAGTTCCGACGTAGTTTACAAGGTGCCAAGATCCGGCGACACGTCGTGTCGACATTTGAGCTACGGAGCTGAGATATCTTCATGGTGTTAGATGTTTTGGTGCGATTTGGAACCTTAAAACTGAAGGGTAAGGAGAAAATAATGCAGCTAAATTGAGAGATCAGTACAAATACAGGGAACAGTTTGATGATGGAAAGATATCTATATAAGTGTGAGGTCGTGAGTTAGATCCCGGAGTGCCCTTGAGTTAATAGTAGTTATAGTATTTGTCCGCGATACGCGGAACTACTTAACTTTGAAGATAGTCCGACTTCAAAAACAAAACGCACAATTTTTTTATTATTATTAATATTTACTCTTTGAAACAAAAGACTGCATTTGAGAAACAAGGAACTAATTATTTTTGGAGTCGGTGCCATCGCATTGCAGCCATCTCAAGCACCATCAGGACACCAACTCCAAAAATAATTTAAACATTTTAACTTTTTTATAACCTACCCCATTAACAAACAAGTTATAGCTAATAACTTCATATTTCCAACTTTGTTCTAAACCCAAACAGTAATTTACTCACTTGTTTAAAACAGAATTGTCTGTGCTTTTAACCATAAAAGTTTTCCAAAATATGTAGTACATGGCACCATCGGAAGCCTTTTTCTAATTAACAACGCTGTGACGTCGGGAATACATTATTATACCTTTTTTAATCTATAATCTATATCATTTATTAAGCATGATTGTGACCTTGCATATTAGAAATGAAATAAAAATAAACAAGGCATATTCTGTATTCTCCCTGTCGCGCGCGACTTTTAACCCTACGTCCTCACGTAGTTTCCTCCCAACCCGTAAATGTTACAGGGTCAACTGCGTCCCGTCCTATAATTGTGTCCGAGTACGACAGCGGATGTTTGCCGGTGACAGACAGGGCGGATTGAAGCGTGAGGGGTTAAAGCCGTGTTCCGCCAAAACAGAGTACGAGCGTAGAGGACACGTGCTATTAATGAGCAGAAAATAATATATATAAATTCAACGGGTTTAATATTACTGCCTCTTAGGAGAGTTAGGATTTTATTAGCAGACGTTATCGGATCGGACCAAAGATTTGTAATATAGGACTTTACTTAATAAGCAATAGTCTGTGATGTAAAAAATAAAATTAGATAATGTAAATTTAGTTAGCAAAAAAGTACAAAATTTGTTTATAAGTACACTGGTAAACACTATAGGATTCCCTGTGTCATAGGCACCAGTCTCAGATATAACTTATATTCAACTACGCTCGTATAGTCAAAACTCATCTTTTCATTATCACGAATTCTCTGTCAAATCAGTCCACCAGTATCCCCAGGCTCGTCACAACCAGCTGTTTACATCTCCACGCAGACGACTACATATTCATGCTATCAGCGTGATTGGAGCAGATTTTATCATTCTGCACGGCGTGTTTCATTATTCCATAAACCTCCACACATAATATCTTCACAGTGTACATAGAGACAGCAGGTTCTGTTACTAAACATTTACATTTTATTTATGAGTAACCGGTATATTTTCTGGTGAGGTTCTGGCTTTCACTTCTGAATAGAGTAGAAATACCATTAATTTTTAAATTTGAATAACAATACCTGTCGATAAAAAAATAAAATAAAATATACAATTATATCAGTTCACCCGTTTAAAACAATGGTGGTGTCCTGTGGAGGTAGACCCACAAACACGGCTTTCTTTTTGTTAAAAGAAGACATGAAAATACGAGTTTCTAATAATCGCTTTCCTGATTTTTTATACAATATTGTGGCATAGACCTAGTGGTGCATAATTAGCAAATAAAAACTCTTATTTTGTACGCTTCTATTTTCCTATTCCTAATCGATTTCCTCAAAACAAAGAACAAAGAAAGATATACCTTAATTTTAATTAATTACGATTGGCACCCTCTGCCCACACCTGCACTGTGACGTCTTACTGGTTTCCACATTTCATATGCGGGGCGCCTCTGTGGTTTATTAATTTATTGAAGCCTTTGCTGGCAAATTGCTTTCTGACTCGGTTATCGAAACACTGTGCGGTGGTAGCGCCCCCTAGGGATAGCATATCGAATCAGCTAGGATAAAACGAGGATACAGTGACGTTACTAGGTTAAGCCCGAGCTGTGGGAGTAACTGGGATAGGCTTAAGCCTTGTAGGAAGTTTCCCTCGCATGTATAGCAACAAGGCTCGTAGAATTGTTACTCGAATCATTTTTGTAATCTTAATACTTAAAAAATTCGTGATAATTACACCACTTATAACTCGAGCACGGATAGACCGATTATAATCATTTATACTTTGTTGGATTTGTCTTTTCCCGGAATAGTATAAATATTACACAGCGCGGCCGGGGCGCGACGAGACCGGGAGTGAATCAAGGTTCGCTGGGACTGTAATGGATTATTTAAAGAAGAGACTTTTGACTCTGACATAATCAAGGATAAGACAGACTTGACAATGGAGCAATGACCCAAAAATATTATATTCATCTAAACCGCTAACTGTCATCATCATCATCATCATTATCAGCAAAAGGACGTCTGCTACTGAACATAGGCCTCCTCCACACGACAGCTTTCCACAGCGATCGCTAACTGTGTAAATGTAATAATAATCCAAGGCAGGTTATACTTATAAAACCCCGCTCTCTTTGCGTCCGGGTTCATAAAGTCAGTTTAAAGTATGATATAAATTGCACTTGTAAAAAGACAACTGTGAACCTGTGACAGACGAGGAATTGAACCCCGTGTCTTACGCAATCCGGGCGTATGCCTATACCACTCGGCCACCGTCACATTAACAGGCCTGTTGAATTTTGCAAGTGCTTTTTAACGCATAGTCTGCGTGACATCATCAATGTTGTGAGATTGCTCTCACAATATCCGAAGGAAAATATTTTTACAAATATTTTAACAATCAGTTAAG
Source organism: Pyrausta aurata (assembly GCA_963584085.1). Classification (NCBI taxonomy): domain Eukaryota; kingdom Metazoa; phylum Arthropoda; class Insecta; order Lepidoptera; family Crambidae; genus Pyrausta; species Pyrausta aurata. The sequence goes on along the minus strand of OY757269.1, from coordinate 1,317,476 downwards.
ATTCACAGGTTCACAGTTGTCTTTTTACAAGTGCAATTTATATTATTAAGTTTGTATGGTGACAAAATACTATAAAAACAAAAATAAACTTTAAAGTATGATGTCAAACATATTATGATTTTTCAACAGGAAATTTAATCTGGACAGATAAACTAAATTGCGAATCACTATACAGCCATTCAAGTACAAAAACGAAAAACGATCAAACTTCGCAACTCAATTTCTTATCACCACAGTTGCTATCGAGTATCTAGCTCCAGTTTATACATTCACAGGCAAATCATACTATACATTTCGGTTCAAAGATCAACCTTATTATTGCTACAGTTTAGTTTCGTGTGGAAGTTGGTAAATTCTTCGAAAGACGCGGTCCAAAGTTTCGACTTTCATTTGTAAATAGCTGAAAGGGTTTCTGAATACCAATAGATAGTAACCGTTTTGAGGAGACTAAGATGATAATGTTCTATCGTTAATTTTAGTTATAATTAATACATTTTTGGATAGTTCGGAGTACTTATTTGAGGTACATTTATTGTCAATATTGGACACATTTTTTATATCATCATTAATTATACCTATTTTAATTTAAGTAAAACGAATAAAATACAAATATAGCGCTCTTCTTTATTGAGCTACTAGCGTATGGGACTGACACCAGGGACAAATCTCGTGCGCCACGAATTGACGCCACTAGTCATCAACTCATACAAAAGGTTTCATATTTGAAATTCAAATTCCAAGGAATACGTCATAAACTTGTCGTCATATTTGCTACACATTTTGGATTGGCTTAGCTTCTATATACGTAGTAATAACAACTTACTGTTCTTCTTCTACAATACCTCTACTTGCCTCTTACAAAATTCGAGCCAGTTAATAAGGCCTGTGAGTGTAAAAGACGGATAAGAATGCGGTGTCGCAGTCCCACGTTTTATTGCCGCAGAGAAAGCATAAGTGATTAATAATACTACTATAGTTAGACCAAGCATTCAGTTAACACATGAATTGAAAATATGAATTATAATAAAATCAACTTACCGCTTTACCAGGCCAGAGAGCCTCAAAACTGCTACGTATCTGAAAAAAATAAAATCATTGTAATCAAAAAAAGTTGTGATTTAAAAAAAAAACAGTTGGGGTACTTTAAGACAGAAAATGTATCAGGAATGTTTAAATCTAAACATTCTTTTTTTTCTTCGTGTCTCACAAATATTATTCGAAAAAAAAAACTAAGATCAAATGGTACTTATAATGTTCATAAAATACTGTTTTTACCCAACAAAACTCATTTCACCTTTTCAGCCAAAGAGGCTAACAAAAGCCTACACAATATTACATTTTCAGACGTTTTCATAAGGAACGGAAAAAATAAGCAGGAATATCAGTCACAAACAGTTATTACAACAAAGCAGGCTTCCTGTAGGCTTGCCTCTGTCAATCAAAATTAGGAAAGCTATGAAACATCGCGAATCTAGATAGTGCGTGTGAGGGGTGTCAAAAAGCATTAAAAAGTTTTTATTTCAGTAGGCAGTCATGAACCTTGTCTCATTGTAGCATAAATTATGTTATAGCTTAGAGCCTTCCCTGATAAATAAGCAATCTAATGCAAAGAGATTTTGTCATATCCGACTAGTTGATCCTGAGATTAGCGCATTCAAACAAACAAACGTCAGGCATTAAATAAAAATAAATGTTCGCGAAATCAATCCGTAAAAGTACGTTTAATGAGTAGTATTCGCGTAAACTTCAGAACCAAATATATAAACAAACTTTTCAGTTTTGTAATATTGTAAAGAACAGATATACATGATATCCAAACCAAAACTAACCTCCTCCTTTTTGAAGTCGGTTAAAAAACAGAAAATTGTGACCATCACATGACGGAGTACTAACCACATACTCAATATTGATTTTAATTATGCTCGCAATTAGGATAAAATGTAAAAAAATGTGAAGGGAGTAGTTGTCAGAAAAATGTTACAGTTACCGCAACAGCATCTAATATCAAGATCTACCACGTATCAACCCCTTAAACTCTACAAACGAATAACTTCGCATACATGACGTAGGTACACGCTAATCGCTTCACGTCTTCACATGCCAGGTGGAGGCAGCCCTACGTAACACGTCGACAAAACATAAATCACTCTAACAAGAAAAACGTATTTCCGACTGAATACATTATTTGACAAAGAGGGTTTAGCCTTGTAAGAGCTTTACAATCGCTCACGTATTAACGCGATCAACCATACAATAAACAAGTATTATTAATGTTTCTACGGCTCGTTTCATCTGATTTTTCCCTTGAGTATCTCTATCACTCGTGATATTAAAAGGTGAACGGAACATATTGGCTCTATTTTCGGATAGCCATTTTAAATATGCTCAAATGTAGCTCCATCAATAAAACCTTAAGGAATAGATTCTTAGTTGATTTTTGTTTTTATAGTGTTTTGTCACTATACAAACTTAATAATAAAAATTGCACTTGTAAAAAGCAACCGTGTCACTTTGACAGACGAGGATCCATCCCCGTGTCCTACGCTATCCGGGCGTATGCCTATACCACTCGGCCACCGCCACATTTACAAGCCTGTTGAATTTTGCAAGTGCTTTTAGAATAGAATAGAAAGAATAGAATAATGATTTATTTGACACACACAAAAAAATTAAAATTACAAAGACACAAGGAAAAAAAATATTAAAAGTTCTGTGCCAAAAAGGTCCAAGGCAGCAGATGACAAGCATGCCGCAACACCGATTTTCAGCGGGCTTTTGTTTTTAACGCGTAGGCTGCGTGACCTCATCAACATCAATATCGCAATATCGATCGATCTTTTTTTATTCCTTTTAAATTATTTCACACAAAAAATATTCTTTAACATATCTTTCTACGTCACGTTTATCCATGAACGGGCTGTGAAGGACCCTTGAATTTTCATATACATCTTTAGCGACTTATAATACGAAAACCTGACACTTCACGAAGTTTTATCAAAGTATAGTGTTGACTTTAAATATTTATATAATCTATAGATTTATAAAAGTTTCAGTCGTGGCCGTCATTTAAAAATAAAACTGACAGGTAAGCAAGGCTCTATTCTATTTGATTGTAGTCAACTATGATGACCATAGTATGAGAGTGCACCTATCTAAATTTTATTTGTCAGGTTATGTATTAGCATACAAAAATACTAGCGGCCCCCCGCGATTGTATATTGCTGCCACAAAAATATTTTTTCAAGATCTATTTAAACACTAGTGATTTACATTTATAAATATCATTTATAGTGTGTTAATATTAGCTGGCTCCAAATCATGAACCGGAAAACGAGCATCTATCTAGAGGACAATGAAATAAAACTTATTAACTTCCTTCCTTAACATAAAACAATATTATTATGATTTACTGTCCTAAATATTCCTTCATCTTTTCAAAGACATAAGTCTTTGAGACCTTTCATCGCAAGAACGGCCGCTTATACCTTATGTTAATTCAAAAATGATTACGCAAAGTCTTGTCGTCTCTTTGTCTGTGAATTCTGTGATCTTAACAGAATCAAATAAAAACTCTCTTAGCCAATTGTTGAGTATTTCCAAAGGTCTGGCTATTACTGGATGTTGACAGAGATAAGTCTTTAAACACAAGAGATAATTCTGTATTTTTGTGGTTTCCTCAAATTCAAGAACCATTTACCTAAGTTTTTTTGTCCACACCTAGGCCTTTCAATGAAAAGATATAGAGTTCGTGACTTCGTGACTTTGTTAAGCTTGTGAGAAGGTGAACATAACAAAAGTCAGCCAGCTTGTAGCCCTTGAGCTGGAAGGAGAGGGGGGTGTTGAATGTATTTATGTGACATCATTGGAATTGGATAATATTTGATTACCTAGGTAGGTATAATGATCTATTATGGCTTCCAAACAAGTGTGATAGATTTCGTAAGTGTGCAAAGATACACTCTGATCTAAGTTGGAATATATTTCATCCATCATCATCATCATTATCAGCCAAAGGACGTCCACTGATGCACATAGGCTTCCCCCTCGGTTTACCACAGCGACCAGCCGTGAGCGGTCTGCATCCAGTGTGATCCTGCTTCTGACAAGGTGTATTTTTTACTGAAATAAAAAAATAAAATACAACATTTCATTTCCAAAGATATCTAGCAGCAAATATAAAATTATATAAATATCAAACATATACATCTACTTACAAACGTTTGGGAGCCTTACTAGAACACCACACTCAAATATTATCCAATTCTAACGACGTCACATAAATACTTGTTGGTTAAAAACATTAAAGAGTAAAGTTTGCAGCTATTTCTATCAGCTTTAATTTTTATGAAAGTCTCATGTCGTCGACGCATTGTTTTGTTTCGAAGGTATATGTGAATAACCGATTTTATTTACCTTCAGATCCTTCCCCTCCTTCCGGCTCAAGGGCTACACATCTATACTAATCTAAATAAAGTTACGAAGTCAAAATTTGGGTTCCTACATAAAACATAGTCAAAAAACATAACCGTATATCTGAAAATCAAGAAAAGTAGCGCTCTCGACACACTTTCCAGCACTCCACAGCACATTTCACACTTACTGCAAATAATATGAAAGTGGTAGAGAGCTTTCTTAACCGCAGGGCTATTAGGTAACTTGATGGCGGAAAGATCATGACAGCCTATTCACTCTTCTCTTGAAAATGCCCAAATCATTGTGTTTAGGGAAGATTTCAGCCGGTAGCGCATACCATTTCCTAGCCGTACACATTTACTACAAAGCACGCAAGCATTTATCGATGACAAACAATGTGTTCAGTCAAACCACACACACATATCGCCATTGCTATAAAATCACGTAAAAGTCCAGCCGATAATATCGAGGGAGCGGCGTTCAGAATGGCTAATGCAAAACATCGCGAGTGGAAATCGTTGAGTGTAAAATTAGTTTATAAAGTTTGTGTATGAATATGAAACATAATGTGTCGTAAGGCAACCGTAGAAGAGTCTGATGCACCTGATATGGTATCGTATTAGGTGATTCACATCTCTACCCGTATTATCTGATTTAGTATTTCAATGGCAGTTCTCTGTAACAAAAATTCCAAAATGAAATACGGCACTAGTCAAGAGTTTAAAATGTACATACAAAAATTTTAGATTTTTTATCCTTTATGAAATATAGCATTAACTATACTTATTCACGAAAGAATTAAATTTCTTAGCCTTGATTAACTAGACGACATTAATTACCCTAGTTTTAAATCTCGTTTGAATAATTAGGCCCGTCTCAAGGTTGATGGAAAGAATACGAGCAAGGCTACCTTTATTAATTTTCACTAAAAATGTGGCCCTGATTAGGAAATATCGCTGTTAAGCTTTGTGGAAATTGTCACTGTAGAAAAAAAAACCAAAACCACAGATATGAAAGGCAGTCTGTCTATTTATCTAGTTTATGACATACGCATACTTGTGACAATTTGACAAAATAGGTGTATATTATTTTAATTGGAACAGGATGAAATATTTCCTTTTGGGTTTACTTTATCAATAAAAGTAGGTAATTATTGACAGATTTTGATGAATGGCTTTATTGAAACCTAGACATAAAAGACAAACCGTTCAAAACGGCTTCTCATTGATCAAATTAATGGATTTCAGAGACATTAGTCCATAAAACTGGATATGGCACATATTTACCGTTTTTGAATTCACTTTGCATACCCCACTGGATTCGTCAGTAACATTTGGTTTGCTCTAAAAGTTGCTTTCATACTTTAACTTTAAATCCATAATACACATCACATAACACATCCGTGAGATGTGTTTTCCAGCATTATGTTATTCTTATGTTTGCATGACCGCCAGCGGCGTATCGATCCCTGAGCGTTGCGTTTAATCGTTAGCCACTTATTTTTCGTAGATTCGCAGTATTTTGACGTTCAATAGGTAAAATATCTGGGTGACCGAGCTTTGTCTGAAAAAAAAAGAAAAAAAACGGATTCGTCGGAATTCGAACTCGGGTGTTCAGGCTTCGAAGCCGCCTAGCTTACCAATCGTAACATATTTATTGGCGCCGTAAAACTTTGTATTCTAATGTTTGCAATTTTTCAGTGCCTGAAAACACGGATAAAACGTGATTTTCTAAATTAAATATGAAACTAGATATAATAATACAATGACTTAGTTAAGCTTAATCATTTAATAATATGACACATCTAGTCACTCACTTTATATCCACGAGATTTATTTAAAAAAATGCCAGAGAAGCGGCTGGAGATTCATCATCCAATTCCGTATTGATTACGTCCCTGTGGAAAGGCAAACCAGCCAATTTGCATTACAAGAGCTACTCAGCCCTGTTTATTACCTGTTGTAAGTGTTGCAGACCAAATGTTGATTCTGGCAAAGTTAGATATTCCACCACTTCATAACAAAGGGTTAACTCCCAAATGACTGCGTTATTAGCCGATGGCTCACGTTTTTTCACATTTCACATTTGGCCATTGCATCTGACGACGCGTTTGGTGTATTGGTTAGAGCTCCTGGCTATTACGCCGGCCGTCGCGGGTTCAAATCCCGCAAGGGGCAAATGTGTGATTAGCACGAACATTTGTACCTAAGTCATGGATGTTACATGTATTTAAGTATTTATGGGAGACGCCCCCGTCATAATCGTTGTCTGGTAATTCGTAACACAAGGAAGAAAATTCCTTACCACGAAACCAGACAATTGGTGTGTTGTCTGGCGCATATTGCATCTGATGTTAAATGACAATGGTACCTAAGACGAAGAAGAAGTACCATGTCTGCCTAGTAACATTACCTATTTACTTTCTTCTTGAAAACGTTCAAATTGTAGTTGCCAGAGAACACGAATTCCACTCCTTAGCGGTATGCAAAAGAAATGTGGACTGAAATCATTGGGTGCGTAATAACGGATTGGCATTTGCTTCCAACTAACTCGACAGGATTTTGCAGCTCCGGAATAGGCGCTTACACTTAGAAGTATTAAGTTGAATCTCTTAATTACATTGAGTTCTATCAATTACATAGAAGAATACCATTTCCTATTCTATGAACGCAGATAAATTCCCTAACCATGGCTTAAAAAATCGTTTTAAGCTTTGAATGATAGTCAATTTAATGAAATGGCGCTAAATAATGATATTGTGCACCTGGGTAGATTTAAAATGGTTATATTTGACGATCTACCTACGACATAATATTATGTAAATTGGTAACGGGACCACCGATAATGTGAAACAATTTCACCATAAAAGGATGAGGTGTTGGTAGGTAATTATGTTGCGTAAAGTGCTGTGTTAAGTATTATTGTATTAAGTTCCAGCGGACCGGCTGGCTTATGCTGAGTGTTGGGTATAGGCGTCGCACACATACACACATACTCACATTAATTGGCCTGGTATGGTGTACGGTGTAAAAAGGGACATGAACATTTCCACATTTTTCCCTTCCCTTTTCTGTGTATTTTTTCCAATCTTTGTATTTTGTGTGATATTTATGTGTAATATTGTGTATGTGTGTGTGTGTGTGTTTGTGATGTTAACCAATAAACGATTTTTCTTGCTTTCTTTCTGTTATACTTAATTATACAGTGTGTCTCTAGATACATATTTTTTTCACCCAATATCTTGGCTTCTATTGAAGAATTAAACATCTCTTTTGTACTGGGACGCTACGTGCAAAAATTACGTTTTTTTTTAAATTACGTAAGGAACAGTACGTAAACAAGTTATGAAAAAAAAATTAAGTCAAACCCAACACGATGTAGTATTCAGTTATGTACTGACAAGTGTATGTCAGTTACTATATATTAGTTTAAATAAGTACGTCATCTGTAAGCTTAAAGTAAATTACGCCAGATCTCTAGATCATGCTGTAGCATGCAACTAGGAATGTTAGTAACGAGTAATTAGTTATTACTAAAATCTGACCGTTTGGATGTCATTATTTTAAAGCTATTTAAGCTCATAATAAATTAAACTTAGGTACAATATATTTACTTATATTCTATGTTGGGAAAATTCTGGGGTAAGTACAGTAATATTAAATTTCAAATGGGGCCGTTAGGGTCGTTTGATCTTAAGTCATCATTAGACGTTCCTCAGTCGTCTTTGAAGAATAATTTATTTGCGGTTGAATTTCTATCTGTGCTTATATCTTTCGAGTCTTGTATAGGCCTATAAACAAAAGTCTAAATACATCACAGCCGAATTTGCCATTTAACATTTTCATCGACGACAAACGGCACCCTTCTAGTACTGAACCCTTAAAATAAACTAGTCATTGTAATTATCATGAAAATAGGTCATCGTGGGGAGCCATGAGTAAAATCCGTTAGCAACCTGCCACAAACTAACAAAAGTCATCAAACAAAATAATGATGGATCGAGTTCGAGTCTGTCACATTCGTACAAGTTTATGGTACTCGAACAAAGCGCTTCTCATCAACTTTCATAATGCGCACAGCAAGAGAGTGGAACTCTACCCGTATCTGTGTTTCCTACAGTTAAAAACCCTGTTATTTTCAAAAAAAGATAGAACAGGCTGCTTCTTGGTGAGCTCGCTTCATCGTCGTCTCTGTCTATGCCTCATCTGGTATAGTCTAAATACTTTAGATTTAGAAAATACAACCTTTATTATAACGATTACATTTACATTAAAAGAACGTCGCAAATTAAAAAAAACGGCTGAACTGGTTTTCATGAAATATGGCTAAGAACGCTAGGGACAAAATTATCTTTGGCAAAAAAAACTAAGCAAAAATCGTTTTTTTATTTGAGACCTACCATATCACAAACAGACACGTTATACCTACTACAACAACCCTCTTTTTGTGCGTCGACGGTTAAAAAGTAGATAACTGGTATGTCTCATTGTTAAAAAATTACCTACTGGTGTATACTTAGCTTGCTCTCTAAATGTAACTTTAATATTTAAACCATTTAATTAATTATGAACGGATTTCACATTTAATTTAAAAATTTTGAAGTACCTCTACTACCAGATTCAGCTCTAAAAGCACATTTCAATTTCGCCCTTATCAAGTCGTCTTAAGATCTAATGCACACGTCATCACGTCTACGGTGTATTCGTGACAATCACTTATTCCCGCAGCCCGGCGGCAAACAAACCAATCTAACTTGCTCATTCTGCACGATAATTTGACCGACAGTCACACCGACGTGTAACAATCGCACTAACGTGTAATCAAGTCCACCTCTGTTGTGATGAACGTTAATCTAAACTTGAGGAGGAAGAAGGTGGCACTATTTATAAGAGGTGCCATCCACGAAGGCGCACGTCACTCATTTTTGATTGAGGAAAGCGCGGGCAGCGGCCGTATGACAAATATCAAATTATAAATATTATAACTAAATAAGTAATAAACTCTCACACATATTCTATAAGCGATTAGGTCGACTGTCGCGAGCGCGCCTTCGACAAGCGACTTAGGGATGATAATATGAGTTATTCTTTTTTATTAAATGCAAGTTTTATGAGAGAAAACGTCTTCGTAACCTTCAAAAAAAATTCAAAATGAATGGGGAAACTCGCACCCTCGCGCGTAGCTCCCGCGTATCTACGAAATACTACGCCGTAGCTACGAGTAGGCGACTTGGTGTTGATAGTTTTCACTCGCCTATGCTATATTGAAATGAAAAATTGATTTTGTAAAGTTTTCCCATTAAAAAAAAGAAACGCTGGGGTGGTAGCTTAGAACCAGGAGAAGGACATAGGATACTTTTTATCCCGTTCGACTGGGCCGGGGCCGGGGCGCAACGATGTTTGTTGGGACCGCTTGTCACCAGGACCGCTATTTTTCACCTGTATTCGGTGTGAATGGTGACCGCTTCGCTGAGCGTTCGATCACGAGCCGCTTCGCTTACGAAATATATTATGTACAACATCGATTTTCCAACAGAAATCTGTTGTTACAATGTACACATTTGGATTCCAGAGGCAAACTTTTCAACACAACGAAGTATTTTCAACCGAAAAAGCGGATTACGCAGTTTTCGTTTGGAATTAAGTTACGCTTATTATCGACAAAGTAACATTAAATATTCGAAATATTAGACTTTTTTTGTTCTAAGTCGACTTAATATATCAGTCATATAGGTAAACCGTGACATTGAGTGCTTTCTGGCGACACTTTTGTCATCTTTCCCTGAACCAATTCATGAATTAAATCTAGTTGAGATTTACCTAAAAGAGCCTCTCTCTTCTTTTAGGTAATACTAGCGGCCCGCCCGCGACTTCGTACGCGCGTTTTAGTTTTACTCCGTTCCCTCTAAGCATTAAACTACTAAAATGGCCTTCTCCGATAAATAAGCTATTTAACAATGTATCTAACATATTTTTTAACCGGACCAATAGTTCCTGTGATTAGCGCGTTCAAACCAACAAACAATAACATCCAGTTTTTAAATATATATAGACAAATATTATATTATTTTGTCTACACATAACACGTAGCCCAGTCTTTAATCAGGTCAAACTTACACAGGGATAACTTTTTATTTTACAACGTAATGGAAATACGCCTTCCGTCAATCGTATATTTCTTTTGGGTGCTAAAAAAACCAGGGCCCCTATTTTTGAATCACTCGCTTGGATATGGCGTGGGATTTTCGTTCGATAACACATAAACATTCAACGGAAATCACTCAAAATCTAGACGTGAGTACTCAAAAAATTGAGCAATGATTTTTCAAATCCTTTTTGTGTAGATTACAACTGGTTTTCAATCCATAATTCGACTTTAATCATTGAATATCACTCGCCATCTTGACGCGAGTGATTCAAAAATAGGGCTCCAGGCTACTCTGTGCGCTTACAAAGCATTATGCCACATAACATATAGGCTGTGGGAGAAGCCAATTCCCTCAAGTCTTCTCCCGCTCCCTTAAAAGTTTGAACTTGAGCTTTGTCTGAGTTTAAGGGTAAAATTATATGTATCTACCTCATCATCATCATCAATACCCAAAGGCCGTCCACTGCTTAACATAGGCCCACTACGAAATATTTGCAGAAAAGTCAACCATCGACCACAGGAGCAGCGTAGAATGTCCACCAACAATATGAACAAACGATCTGAATACTACACTGGAGACAGATCACTTGATACCTACCCTGTTTGAACACATAAAAATATTCTTTACTATTTTAAGGAATACAATATCTTCTCGAGAGCAAAATCAATAACAAACATGTGTCAAAACATTGTGTCTCAGACATGTCAAATGATTGTCAAAAATAAAATATAAATTATTTTGATCATAAGCACTAAAGAGTATTGATATTAAATTCGAAGCAAATCATCCCCAAAATAACTTTCTTCCCCTTTTTACCCCGTTACAAGATAAATTTCAATAAAATTCGATACACATTTTTTGTTAATATTTTTTAAGAATGTTTATGCAAAATTTGAAGTAGATCGGACCAAGGAATCACGTTGTCCCATACAAACTTTGCTCCCCTTTTTCACCCCCTTAGGGGTAAAATTTCGAAAAATCCTTTCTTATCGGATCCCTACGTTATACAAAGAACACAGCCTCCAAGTTTCAAGTCTCTACGACCAGCGGTTTAGGCTGTGCGTTGATCCGTCAGTCAGTGAATCATTCAGGACAAAGCATTTTATAATAATAGATAAATCTCTTAATTCTTAGGAATAATAAGAAGAAATCATGAATTGGGTGCTTTAAAATGATGTCAAAAGTGACGTCATACGGAGAAAAAAATCATTTAGAGCCATTGACTTATATGTATTTTATAGAGGTCGTTGGTTTGAGCGCTTTCACATTTAGGCGACTTTAGCAGCGCGGCAGCAGCATCGCAGCGGCGCGTAAGTCGTGCGGGTCCGTCCCACTATACCCATTACCCATTGCAGTGGTATGTATTACTATCCCCGTATTAGCACTGCAAATGGGTAATGGGTGTAGTGGGAACGACCCAGTCGCGCGACAGACGCGCTGCTAATATGAAGACATCCGTTGCTGTCGCTTTAATGTGAAGGCGCGCTTAAGCGGTTGACTTTTAAAAAGATGGGCCAACTAAAGAGTCACTCCGAAACAAAAATCGTGTGGAAATAAAACCTCACTCTCCACATTCTGCCCACGCCTTTATTAATTAAACAGGGACGAGCTGGCCATTATCATAAAATGTTAATGGTCAGAAGGACTAATAACACAGTTTTGAGAAAACCTAGTTTTGTAACTGTATCGTCTCTACATTTTTGAAGCACATCTAAGAGGCGGATTTTGCTGCCAGTCTAAGTGAAACTCTACATCGTGTATGTATAGGCTGCAACGTCACTTACGATGATATAGCAGTCAAATTTCTTACTATATAACATGCGTCTTCTAATCAAGATCAATTGCAAGGTATAATTACCTAAATAGCACACCAGTGAGCAGAGCAGTAATCAGTCAGGTATCAAACGACTCCCGGGAGTCGCATAATAATGGAATTTCTATTGTGTCTCGTTCACACATACTTGACGGGTTAATCATCCTTTTCTAGTACGTAATAGCTCTTTATTGTGCATCACGAATATGACTATTTCCATCCTGCAATCGAGCACTTTAAACTTTCGCATTGCATTATAAATATACGCAGTGAAACGCGATCGCGGTAAACATAATTACCTTAATGGTTTTACAATATTTTTAACACTCACAGTGTCATATTTTATTCTTAAAAGATGAAGGCCAATTGGAAGAGCAGTTGGCCCGGTTAGCCAGGAAGATGCTGGTTTGAGTCCCGCCCGTGCGCAATTTCTGGTTTCATATTTCCTATTTTAAGAATAATTATCTTATGTTTTCTGCCTGACGTTTCGATCGGGTTTCAAGGGGTCCTGGTTTATTACGATCGCGTTAGTCCCCGTGTGTATGTATCTGAAATCGAACCTTCTGCTTCTTATTCTATTGTCTTATTATCGATCAAACTGACCTCTAACCCTCTAACGCCTACAATTTCGGCAATGTCTGACGGTCAATCGAATATCAATCCTAACGTCTTAACTATTAAGCTGAAATTAACCTCTCGCATTTCACCAACAATCAGATTGGTTTAGGTGCGTATTTATCAGTGCTGTAGTAAGAAAATCAATCATAATTCAGCGATGATTATGTTTTGTTGTTAAGACCGGGTACGCATTGCGATGTTTTTTTGCCAGTTAAGCAGTTCTGCTTTTAAGCGGATTAGTAAATATCGTATTGTGATTTGGTATAATCCACTCAGCATATGCAGCAGCAGCGCTCACATATATTTCACTTACTCACTTATTACTCACTTACTGAAATATAAAGTAATACCTTTTTTAAGTTTTTTTACGTTGCATCGCAATGCCAATTTGGCGACTCAACCAGCCAATTTGCCACTCAAGCAATTGAACTGCCAGGAACTTGAACGGATTAAAGCAAGATTGTCTGTTGTTTAGACTTGGCAGTTACATGAAATAATTAACTTTACTTTAACAATCGTCAAAAACTAATGAAACACTCTGAACAATTTGGAATTAAAGTTTAGTGCATTAACTTAAATATCTGTAATTTTATATTAAAGTTTATGAAATAAGAAGATACTTAATTCAGGTTAATGGGAGTAGTTATGGTTATAACGTAGGCGTAAAATGGAAGTATAAAAGGGGCCATATCTTAACAAAATCTAACGTGCAATGGCCATTTAGTTAATGGCATAAAATAAATAACCCTGCGTATAATTATACTTTTTTATATACACCGGAACGTGAAAAAGTGTTTCTATAACGCATTTTACTTGGAATTGCCTCTAAAGTAAAAAGGTGTATAGTATAACTTATATTTTTTTTCCTTCTTTGCATTTTCCGAAAGGGTTTAACACTTTTCATATATTTTTGATAAGAAATGTTGCAGTACTTAAGTGTTTTTTAACTAAATTGGCAATCGATTTATTTTGAATAAAAATAATATTTTGTGTTATTCACAACGTTAAAATATACATCTCAAATTGGCAACTAATTTGTCACCGTGAAAATGTTTTCAGCACATACAGTGACCAGTTTTTACATCACGAGTACATATTTATGAATGTTTTCAAGATCTCTAATACTCAGCTTTCGTCAAACAACCTATTGTTAGTTAAATATATAATATCATGGTTTGTGCGTATTGATAAATTTTAATATGTTTTATTGGTTAACATTCGATAAATTAAACAGCTCTATTTCAAAGTGACAAATTATTCAGCGTATCATAATAGTTATCGTTTGACACTTGCAACAAACGCACTATCTCGTGGGAATCCGAATAGATTATGTTGTTGTTTTTGTCAAATGTCAAGCCTAGGACACCCTGGATATTCACCACCCTCTTCACCTTCTGGACCAGCTTGCTCACCACAAAGACAGCGTCGTCACTGCACACGTAAATATGACCTTTATTGTCAATAGCCATGCCAAGGAACCTTGGATAGTCCCTCAGCAAAACAGCCTGGTCTCCATCCCTCGTGATGCCGTATAAACCAGTCGTGTTTATAAAGAATATGTTCTCCTTGTTGTCAAAGACAAACTGATGCACCATCTTCCCTCGCAACTTAGCCACGTGCTTTATTGTCTTATTCTCGTAATAGTACGCGCTCAGACTCGGAAACTTGATGAAATAGATCCTCTTCTTCACGAACAACCACCAGATATCAAGGTTATCAACGGACAGCCGTCTCAAATTCTTCTTTACGGGATTGTACCTGTAGATACCATGACTGCCGCCAAAATACATCTCTTTCGACTCAGGATCGTGAGCCATGGCAAAAGCATCCTTCACACCTTTCAACACGGTCACTTTTTTAGTTTCGATCGATAATATCGCGGGCACATACTCCCCTTGACCAAAATCGAAGCTGAAGTATAAAGAGTTGGTGGACTTGTCGACTGCAAGCTGATTGGGACTGTGTGCTATGGTTGTTAGGGTCTCTTTTAGGTAGCACTGTTTTGACAAATCATCTGCAGGCATGTCGCAAAATTTCTTCGGGAATGTCGCAGCATGGGTCGTCACAATTAAGCAGATATAGAGGTAATTTTGTATGGTCATCATTTTTGAACGTTTTTGTGTAATTTAAAACCAATTTACTTGTTCCATTGTCGATCGTGGACTGTCTGTTGACAACCAATGTTAGTGGAACAACAAACTGTGGTTTGCTTTGATAAAGGTGCGCGCAAGCTAGACTGTTTTTGTTGAATGCTAAAAGACAGCTTCATTCTGAATTTTTCGATGCTTAAATTAATCTACTAATGATTTCTTTATAGGCTACGATAAAATTATTGACATGGTTCTTTGACTTTGTCCTGTTATCTGTAAAGTAGGTAATAAAGATTTTTGATGGCAGACTGACATAGCAATAACGCGGAAAATCACAGCACGCACGGTAACCTCGGGTGCCTTAAACTAGTAATAATTATTAATCATCTGTCTCTGAACTTGACAATGACTAATGTTATTAACCTGTCTAGAGTGAACAAGAAGTTTCAAAAAATATCTATTGCACTTGCAACTAACAAAATATTAAATAAGACAGATGGCGCTTTCTAATACTAACTGCTTTCAATAATTCAGCAAGAGTTTGGGCGAAATTTATTACATCGGCACTGCAATGTGTAGGCACCCCTACAAACATGTTATTAATTAAAATGACACTGGCGATGCCAGGAATGTAATACATATTGTATAACGAAACGTAAATACATTGGACATCACGTTTATTAACGTTTCATTAATATTTATGTAAAAATTATATCCTTTTTGTGACCTCAAAATTTATTCCTTCTGAATACATGTTTGTGTGACATTTATTTATTACTAGCGGTCCCAGCGAACTTTGTTTCGCCCCGGCCCCGTCCCGCCCCAGCCCCGGCCCCGTTGAACGGGATAAAACGGATCCTATGTCCTTCTCCTGGCTCTAAGCTACCTCCCTGCCAATTTTCAGCTAAATCGGTTCAGCCGTTAGGCAGGGTACGCAAAATAAGTAACTTTTTTGCACCTTGTGTCCGAAAATCCCTAATATCCGAGGAACCCTACTTTTGTTCAAAATTAAATATAGCCTATATTACTCGTGGATAATGTAGCTTTCGAATGGTGAAAGAATTTTTAAAATCGGTCCAGTAGTTTATGAGCCTATTCATTACAATCAAACAAACAAACAAACAAACAAACAAAGTTTTCCTCTTTATAATATTAGTGTAGATTTGCGTATAAATTAGGTCAACACACAAAGTAATGCCAAGTTAGATTTCTTTATCAGGTTAACTATGGGAAACCACGGCAGGCGACACGCTAAGTTATATAGATATATATTTTTTAGGTATTAGTAAATAAGGAGAGTCGTCTTTGTATTTTTTTTATAAGTAAATAAAATATATAAATAATGAACACCAATCACATTCATTGCTCTGATCCGAATGTAAGTAAGAAGCTAATGCACTTGTATTGTGGATATCAGAAATAACTATCGTGGTACCAACAACACTCAGACCCGAGATAATATAGAAAATTATGATTTCTGTATTAACCCGACCGGGAATATAGCCCAGGACCTCGAATATGGCGACGACGCCTTGAAACTCTGCAGCGTGCTTAGCCATGACACAACGATGGTACTAAAAAAAACTAAAAATATTACAAATTCTGACGGTCATAATAAACAACGATAAATAAAGAATCCCATATTAAAATTAGCTCATCAATATAACTATTACAAGAATAATAATTTTAATCAGCATTCAAAAGAGATATAAACGACAACCGTGACACGATAATAGTATTTTTATAACTTTTATAAAGAGAAAAAAGGCATGAAAATAACGTGATAATATTCTACTTGCCTTTGCCGATTTACCCAGTTTCAATTGAGCCGCTATATTAAAAACTTAATCTAATTTTCAAACGGTAAAATGGCACGTCAACCGTACATCTTACTGACATGTAACGTTGAGTGCAAATCCATATTCCGAACTCACAACATATTCCGTGTTCACCCTTTAGTGCCTGGAAATGTAATTTTATCGATATCAAACCGTATCGTAATGTAACAGAATCGAAATTGGAATAACGTCAAATATGACGTGGTAACGTTGTAGAAATGCCTTACAAACGTGAATAAATTCGTTCGCAAATCAACTTCTTACTCAATCACAATGGATTGTCAATTATATTGATTTGGCTTGTCTCTTTTATTTCTTTGGGTAAATCATAATAATTAATATTACCATTTATTTGGCTCATATCTTTATTCTTATTTTTAAATACAGTATGTTAATACTAATAGCACAAACACGCGGTGTGCACCTTTTGATGACCAATTGATATGATTATTGATTGATACAATCAGTAAGTAAATATTGTAAGTCATAACATGGTAGTATTGTAAAATAATCCTACAAATAAAATAAAAAATGGCTGAATTTTGTTACATTTTCAATTATCGCAGACTTTTAGAGTTATAGCATGGTAAAATATCATTGTCTTATTTGTCAATGAAGCAATTTCAGACAACCATCAAGTAGAGACCAGTCAAAAAGGATGAAAAGGGTAGGGTGGAGGAAAATGTTATAACAAAAAGAAACTGAATGAAAAGAAACTTTAAATGCTCCACAAAACCTTAACCCACATCTACATGAACAATATATCCCATAAACCCGTAATGCTGACATCTTTTTACATTTCTGCAGCAAAAGCCGCTGTCCATTATTTGCCCGTACCTGGTGTCCACCGCTGAGTTAGCATAAATGTTTATTTGCACAAGCTTCGCCCGGCTAAAACGAAAATGTCAACAGTGCCCTATTTAAGTTTATTACAATTTACGGCCTGGGATTAAAGGAAACAAAACAGCGAAATGTAATTTATGCGAGACAGGTGTTAATACCTAAATCAGTCTACACCTTTTCACCCGACTTTGTAATCTCAGTGATATTTTAACGTCATTCTACGACTTATTGATGTAATTTATGAGGATGAATCTCCGTTGCATGATGTAACTGTAAACATACCTATACTTTGCATAGGAAAATGTTCATCAGTACCTAAGTCGGTTTTTGAGCCTGATATACCTCTAGTTCACGCAAAAGAACTACTGTACCTACGTATTAATTTGTAAGTCCTTTAATTTATTATTGTTCTTTTGAAACGGTTTGAATACTTTATTAATATAAAACAAGAAAAAATAAAAAGTAAGACATGCAACATAAAAAAATAAGACTAACCTATTCAAAAACGAAACCATTTCCTTGTGGCAAGGATGCCATAATGCTGGCTGCGTTGCCGCGTTGGATAGCTATGCTAATCCTTTGAGCTTGGCCTTTGAGCTAGGAACCAGTCATCTTTATTATTGGCCGTAACAGAATTTAGTTTTGGCGAATCTTTTGAAACTGAATAAATGATTTATTTATTTATAGTGTTAAGCGTGCAACAGCCTTTGAGTAAAACACCTTCTTCTGCATAAATAACGAAGTCAAGTGAAATAAAAAAAACATTTTATGATCTGTCTGCCAAAATAAAAAGCACGTTGTAAAATAATAAATATCTTACGTCGATTTCAACTAGCGCTGCTATGATATGAGTTTAGTAACTGAATAAAAGTGCATAGACTGTTACCGCAGAGAGTCCAAATTTTTGAAACCACATTCATTTATTTACCTATTTCTTACTCAATGACACTACCGCTTTCTTTAAACCTATGACTTTGACAATTTTGTAAGTCACTAGTAAATATATAAAGTAATCTTGTTTTGAAAGTCCTTTGAAATCGATTTCTGTGGCATTACTTCACATGTAATTTATTATTGACTAACTGAACCAGGATGCAAAAAAGTTACATAAAACAAGCATGTGAAAATAGTCCTTTATGTAGGTATGAATTATCTGAAGAGAAAATATTACCCCTTAAGTAACACCATGAATCATCCGCCCCCAAAAACTTAGTACCATGATTAGAATCGTACGTCATTCTATAATGGAGGTATATTTTTCAAATTGGTCGGGTAATTGCTGTCTTGGTTTTAACCTGGTACTATTTCTTCTCTATTGAAATAAAAGGTATAAGGTTAGTAATTTGACGTTTTCATTATTCGTTAAAGAAAGTCGATGAAAACGAGTTTAGGCAGAAAACTAAGACCTAGATCGTGTATCATGTAAAAAACTCTTTTATAACTCATTGATCTATGTACCAATCGCCTTAGTGGCTCGGTGGCAGTAATCAGCTTATGTCCGCCGCTTCCGATGTGTGATCTTGTGTGCTCGCCGGATTAGACCGGGTTCGGATCCCCGACCTGATATTATGCATTATAATCACATAAGTCGCCCGCGGTTAGGTTTACAAGGCATTTGCGGCAAGGCAATATTCTGCTGTGGGGATCGTATTAAAGGTAATGCAAGTGGGATAGTTATTTTACGTTTGCGAAGCTGTTGTAATCCGTTAACTTTGTGAGAGGTACTAACGTGGGGTGAAAACAGGCTAACACAGTTAGTTATTTGACATTCAGTGCCGCACACTCGGGCCTGAGTGCGTGAGAACCATTTCAGCGGTGCTGCCCACTTGGGCCCGGGTTTTCATGACGTGACGTCATTTTATACAGTCTGTGTATACTAGGAGCAGGTGATCCAGAAGTATTTTAATTCATTTGTAGCTCTATTTAAAGTTTTAAAAAAATATTGTAACTAAAAAAACGTAACTCGAAAACTATCAAAAATGGCGGGACATACATAGGGGTGATTCTGGTAGCGCTAGTGATGCTCTTCCTCTGGGCTTTGCATTGACACTATTTTTTGGGACACACTGTGTATAGCTCTCAGATCCGAGTGCTTTATCCACCAGCACGCTGTGTGCCGACCACTTGGGCCCGAGTAACCTTGTTTTGAAATAATAATAAATAAATAAATAAAATAAAATCATTTATTTCAGGCATTGCCCATAAGAGGTGTTAGTAACAATTATACCTTATAAACTATGTTAGTAAATTAAAATTCAATAAAAATAAATAAATTAGAAATTTACATACGAAATTCTAGTGTCTTTGGCTAGCTCGTAGCGTGTCCAGTGGTGCATGATGGCACTGTCCACGTCCAACCTTGCCGCGACACTCTGCAGGAGACTGTTGGAGCTGCCACGTACCCTGTGGATCAAGGATGCTTTATTATTTCGCACAATAGCCGCAAAGCTATCAACCCCTGCTTCCGCCAGCATCCTCGAAGCACTACAATAGCAATAATGGTGCAAATATTTTAATTCTTTTTTTTATTAAATAACGGGTAAAAATTGCCATTTCTTTGGTTTTTTCGTCGTAAATTTTTAAGACACTTAGTGTTAAGTAGGTATTTTTACTATTTTACTAATGGTATTTTAAAATAATGGATGCCTATAACTGCTATCAACGTTCGTATTTACATTTTACATCTCCGAAGAGGTTGATATAAACTGATACCTAAGTAAAGCTTTGAAAAGCGTTTGGGTATTTATTTTGTAAATTTAATAGCATTACTTTAAAAACAAGCAGACTATAAAACTGCTAACAAGTGCGTTGCATTAAAAAGTTAAGCCTTTTGTGCAACAAACCAGAACTTTGAAACGTTTTAATGAAAAACTTTTGATTCGTGATTAAAAATCTGTGTAATGAGAAAATGTTCAGTAAATGTAAATTGTTGACAACTTACGTTTTCACGCGTTAATTGCAAGCCCAATTATTACTCAATATCAAAAAGTAATATAAGTTTCAAAAAAAATGTTGTTTACGCATAAGTTAGTTATAAAAGGTGTAAAAGTATTTTTACAATTTACAAAGGTTTTGGTATTCGTTCCGCATAGCCCGAACCAACATAATAATTAAAATAGCTACACCACTAAGTACAGTCGGCACGCCAAAATCATTCAAATTATACAGCGAGTCGTACAGTCACCGCCGCTTTCATAAATGCAAATCGGAGTGGATCGCGGGGAGATAGGGTTGTCTCGTATAATTTGTAAATACGCTGCTTACAGCCGAAATCTGAATAGTGATTTAAGGCTCTCTGGGGTAAAGCAACGTCTTATAGGGAGTGTTATACCAGATTAACCCAGTTGTAAGGGTTGTGACACGGTTAAGATAATGTTAGTGATGACAGGGAAAAGGTGCATTGAATCACCAATGTACGAATATTGTTGGATTATTAGCAATAGATTATGAAGTGGATGTGACAATAGTGAATTGCTTATAATATAGGGAAGATGAGTGGAAATTGAGAAACACCAGGAAGAAAAGAGTTTTTTTTTTATCAAAACAGTAAAATTACGTATACCTCACGTAAGTGCTGATGTGGCCAAGCACGAATCGTGTCTGACTAGCACCTATATTCAATAGTTTCTAAATGAGGTCAATAGGCTAGTTGACTAAATTTTTAAAACTAGATAATACCTTACCTTAGTAAATATATTGATCACATACCTTGATATTCTTTACATTTACTTTTAACATTTACATTATTTAATTATAATTTAAAAATTAAATTTGAATGGTTATCAAAAACGCTCAAACTGTCATGGCGTACTAAATGACGTCACGGCGGCAGTTCGAAAGTCTTTTTGGCAGCAAAAAAAAACTGTAAAGAGTTGTCAATGACAGCAAAAAAATCCCGCCACCGCGCAAGGCATGACGTCACATACTCTGATAGGCGTTTGCGGTCGCGTGACCAAAAGAGCGTTTTGGACAAACTAAATTATTTGAAATATTAATAATCTTAATTTAAACTATTTAATTAATTCGTTTTATGATTACTCCAAACCATAATTAATCACTAGAAACTAACAACATTGTGATTTGTTCTTAGTGGAAACTACCCTTTTTTTTAGTCTTTACTTTTCAAACTTCCAGAAGGCAGCCCTATTTACAGTACTTTAAAAGCGTCTAATGCAGCTCTTACGTATTCAGGAAGCGAGTTATTATAGTTGGGATCACACGGAATGAAAGAATTAACATTTCGACTGGCTACATTTATTTTTAAACCGATAAATGTTTCACCCATTTGCATTTGTGAAACGTTCCACCACTATTCTGGACTTTGCTTTGGCATTGAATATTGTTAGCGCTGTAAATAACTAACGAGGTTCTATAATCCAAAATTTCAACATTCAAAAGTACCCGACACTAGGCATTCTTAAAGTCTGGTTACCAAATTTCGAATCGATAGGACATTATGGAAAATGATCATGACATGATGAAAATGATCAGATTCATTAATTATTAAACAGATGATGAGCTTTAAGCGGCTGATTAGGTCATGGTTTAAATATTACCATATACTTTCAATATCACAGAAGTAACATGGTACCAAATTTCAGATCGATCGGACAGCCAGAAAAGAGCTGATGATCTTCAAATGGCTGAATAGATTATCATGGATCATGGCTAAGAAAACTCGAGATAAAATTATTTACGACACAAAAAAAACATCGGTTTAGCCGTTCAGGAGCTACGTTATGTCTATGCCACTGGTCTAGCCTGGAGATAAGAGCGAACTCATATCAAATAATAATAAAAAACGTTACCACAGACAGACACGATAAACTTATATCACCCCTCTTTTTTTGCGTCGGGGGTTAAAAATTTCTCATGACATCATCAACAATTGCAATGCGACAGCGACAGATTCGCAACAGTACCCCAATCACGAATAATTGCGGCAAGGTATTCGTATAGTAACGTAATCATTTGTATGAGAATTTGAAAGCGCCTCTATCAGACGTAAAGCAAACTAAAAAAATTACGCTCGAAGAACCTAATATATTTCAATTAAAAAGATCGTTTAACTTGTTTCTGGACGTGTTATATTTACGCTAGTTTGACGTCCTCTGCGGTAATACTTTCGAGCTTACTACACGACACGGGAGTGATTCGTGCTACCGACTGACTGAAACTTGCTACGATTACGTGACGAATACGTCAAATTTTCGTGATTGGGCTACAGCTCGACGAGTTGTGTGTGTCTCTTACATTGTCATATGTCGTTTACAGAGCATTCATGTTACCTAGATCAAATTACACATAAAAAAGAGCCAACTAAAGTTGAAATCAGTTCATTCAAAATGCTTTTTAAGGCTTTGACTGCCACAAAACTAGTTTTGTGTCTAGACACAATAGAAAAATATTGTTTGAGAGTATTAGGACTCCAAGAGCAAGACGCTCAAGACATAAATAAATTGGAAAGCCGACCCCGCGTAACGGGGTAAGGCGAGGCAGAAGAAGAAGAAGAAGAGGGGGTCACCGGTGATCACCATGGCGCTCAATGTGTTAATGAAACTTTATGGTACAACGACTTGGCTTGGCGTTTGAATCGCGTACATGATTATCTCCAAAATAAACTTTTTATTCTACCAAATAAAAAATAATACAATAAACAGCTTCGTAACCAGCGCAATCTGTAAGCTGTAACGTAAGAAAGCGTTCCATTTCACGGAGTAAAAAAGGAGCACTTTGTTTTTATCTCATCCCAACGTGTGCACGTGAGAGCCGGCGTAACGGAGCGGGGAAATATTATTATAAGGCCAGGTACATATGTGGTTACAAAATTAGAAATGAAAGTTCTACGTGATAATCAATCAAATCATTGGAGTCTATATGCTTTCAAAGTAGTATTGTTTACCGAAGTACTTCATCTTTTGAACAGTGGAATTCAAGAAAGTTCAATAAAGATTGTTAGTAAACTATTGTCAGAAAGACTTACTCAACAGAGAACTCAAACGCGGACTTATTATATAATAAGTGTAATTTTCAGGCCTCTACACCCCAGTTCTGAAATATTTCTATTATTACTTAGTACGCCATGTAGACAAGCCTTTACAAGTAACAATATGGGATAATATGAGTTACTGTCTCAACAACATCAGCTGCGAACATAACGCCAAATATTTAGACAGCAAATAAAACAAAAATACTGCGGGAACGAGAGAACTAACTAATGCGTTTGTTCTACACAGTCTGAATGAATAATACTGGAGAGAAAAGTAACTTTAATAGTTGGAAGACTAATCAAAGCTCAGTTTTAACTGCCTCGGTGGCGCAGCGGTGAGAGGGTCGCATTTTAAAGCGACGGCTGCGCCGGAGGTCCCAGGTTCAATTCCCGGGTCGGGCCAAAAATATGTACCGGAGTTTTTCTGTTCAGAAATTCTCAGGGTAGCCCGGAGTTTGGAAGTTGGCGGTGTTTCACCCCCGTGCCTCGGAAAGCACGTAAAGCCGTTGGTCCTGCGCCTGATCTCTTTCCGGTCGTGTCAGATTGCTGTCCCATCGGGCTATGAGAGTGAAAGGAATAGAGAGTGCACCTGTGTTTGCGCACACACTGTGCACTATAATATGTCCCGCGCAGTCGGTTAGTCGTTGTGACTGGCCACCGTAGTCGAAATCGGCTAGGGGGACTATTATAATCAAAGCTCAGGGATCGACAGGCCGCGGGCGGTCGCGTAAACAAAAGTATGACAAAAGAATGCTGAAAAACACATTCGTGAGGGCTTATTACCTATTATGTACATTGTCGATTTTATGCATTTGCTTTAGATTCAAGGTTTAGATAATAGAGATTAGCGTAAGTCTCAGTGATTGATGTTGTTATTGACATAAAGAGAAATGGTATTTAATCATGAAAGTTGATTGATATTAAATAATGTAGGTTGATTTGGTAAAGGTTGGTTAAGTTAATGCTTTATTGGGGAAAGCTCAATCCTAATTTTTTTAAATATTACGAGTGATATTTATTGTCATTATTTATTATAAGTCATGGGAAACCACGCTCAATTAGATGCAAATAGTTACAATATTGAGTACTCTTTTCTTTAAATAACTACCATGTCGATTTCTGGTCTTTTCCAACCGAAAAATCAACATACATACATACAAATCACACACCATATTGACGGGAGTGTTTCAAATTTCATACGAAATGACTTCCCATATTTGAATTATTCGTTTGTAAGAGTATTATTCGATATTGAAACAGGTATTCAAAAGCTGTTTCGGATGATCAATAATTATATTACAATTTAATTTGTTACCCATCAAACCTTTTCATTTGCATTCAGCCGGTGTGACCGCGCGTTTGCTCGTGACAATATGTGATATTGAGATTTGTAACATCTGCATCGGAGAGAGCACGCAAATAGAAATGCAGATATCCAATATGGACGGTGCTGAGAACATAAAAACACTCTTATAAAGTGCATATTTGAACCACTGATTTGAACGAATTGATAAGTAGATAATCTCTAAAAATTAGTATATGAACAACTTCAGCTTTATTTACTGAATGGTTTAACTAGTGCAAGTTAATATTTCAAGTTTTACGTGTGATAGTTCGAATTGTATAAATTGCACTTGTAAAAAGACAACTGTGAACCTGTGACAGACGAGGAATTGAACCCCGTGTCCTACGCTATCCGGGCGTATGCCTATACCACTCGGCCACCGTCACATTAACAAGCCTGTTGAATTTTTGCAAATGCTTTTTAACGCGTAGGCTGCGTGACATCATCAATGTTGCGGGATTGCTCTCACCATATCCGAAGGAAAATATTTTTACAAATATTTTAACAATCAGTTAAGATGATGAAAGCCAATTTATAGTTTATTTTTGTTTTCATAGTTTGTTTTTAGAATTGTTTCTCATCGGACATGGTCCAGTGAGAGATGTAAAAGTTAGTTTTAAGAACGATTATTGTCTACTACTATTGTATATTATGTAAACAAGAGATGAAATACATTCTTATGTGCTTAAAGCAAGGCAGTTGACTTTTCAGACTACATTACTAAAGTTCACTGCAGTAAAGTCAGCAAAACAAGACAAAAGTGATTGGATTTATTTATCTATACTGCTACGTGATAATCGTAGCGCTGACGGCACGCGCCGGCCGCTACGGCGTAGTCGCTACGCCGTAGTCTGTAGCACGTAGCGAACAGTGGAAGTTTATCTCAAGTTGATTTTGTTTTCGCCTGGTTGGATTAGTTAGAGTTATGCCACAGAAAATATAATAGTACTACATACAGAACGGCCACTCACCTCCCCTCCCTAGTCTGACTTACCTCACTGTAGCGCCAGAATTAGGGTTCTCATTATGCGGTCGACTAGCGGGCATGGCACGCGCATGTTTGCGACGTTAACGGAAGAACAAAGTTTTGTGTACGAGAGATGCCTATATACTGTGCAGTGTACGGGTGTCTTTCGTCCTCGAGAAATGACTCCGATAGAAGCTTTTTTCGTTTCCCAAAAGATGAGAGACAGTAAGTAACTTCATACAAAATATGCAATCATAACTAACCTATTCTAACTATTCAGTTACAGTGAACAACTTTAAAAACGTTAGGTAAAGGTAACATTCTTTAGAATTATGTGAAGAAATTATAATTGTAATATTTATGTGATCGGTGAAATCAGGTGTTGCTAAGGTAGATACTATCTTTTTATTTCTCCACGATACCACGTGAATATGACATTACGGAAATGAGTGCTTGTTACGTTGTATAATAAATTGAAGTAAATTACGTTGTTTAGGTATCTGTTTATTGAAGTGAAAAGAGCTATGACCGGTGTAACAGATTTTGTCAACCCTTATAGCATGCACACAAACGCAGCGTCTGTGCAACACGCCGTCTGTCAATGTATGGCCAAAATTAAAAGTTTCTTCCGAGTGTTCGGGGTGTGGTAATGCTGTTATTTAAAATAAGAGTGTGAAATTAAATACCTGATTGAAACTTGCATGATTGTTTTTTTTATCCTTTTTCCCACGCTTATGCAATCTGTTCATAAAAACAAGTAAAAGAACATTTTCAGTACCACAAGATGCATCTAACGAAAAAAGAACTCTTCTTAGGTGCTTACGTACTTAAAAATGCCTCAAAAAGACGTGAACACCAGTCTACTTCTTATTCATGGTTTTCATACTCCATTAAACTCCCACAAAGTACGTCGTTTAAAAGTAAAGCAGCCTTCGTCGTAAGGCCGGAAGCGAAGCCTCCACGAGACATCCATCCGGGGCGTTTTATGCCCTACGTATTGGCTGCGACATTAGTTGGGGTACAGGGGCGGACTAAGGGAACCTGGGGTCCATTTGCGCCACAAACGTTAAAACGCCCGTTTATATCTAAAGACATTGAACGTGATACCTCAAGATTAACTTTCATCACGACTTTCTGTGTGTGTGCTAACATCAAAACAACTGAAACGTCAGAAATATTATGTTATCACCCAGAGTTAAGCTTACTCGGGAATGTACAATTGGACCCAAGGGGGCCAACTAATATCTTATACCAGCATTGCAAACAGAAATAGCTACATAAAGTAATGTAAGTTAGCGTGTATGCCTCACCTCTAGTGTGAGGCAATAGCTAAATCTATTTTTTTAAATATACAGTCAACACACTGTCGTTTAACGAGACATAAGATGTACATGTGTGAATGTGTTCACCTAGTACTTATACATATATAATTGATTTTATGCTAAGTACTATCACATCGATTATAGTAAAAACTCACCGGTCACGGCCCCAGTCCATCCCAGCACATATGCAGTCGCAAGTATCAAGAATATCGAGATGGTCGCAACGTATAACCGCGATTTATAAGATTTACCCGGTTGGCTGGAGTTTCCTCGGCTGGGCCCCACGAAATGTGATCATACGACCGGACTAGTTCTGGCTGATTATGTATCTCGAACGTTATTGCATTTTAATGGAGTGGTTAATAAAAATCCTCAATAAATTTAAGATATATCCCTTAACCTTAATTACACTATTAAATTACGTCAAATATAAGCATCTCGCAAACCCCGTGCAATAAAACGAGGGTAACAGTTATTGGTCTCTTGGTTTCTTCATTAAGAAAGACTAAGAAGCCTTAGGGCCTGTTTCACAATCGCTTATTGTGTTTCAAAGTAGTTTAACTGCCAAATTTACTTCATTAGTGTGTTCGTTATTTTTATTGCTTACTTTTCTATTTTGAAATACATCTTTAAACCATTAATATTGTTAAATATATGGCTCGGCACAAATTTTTAACTAGTACTTAGGGAGGGAGTAGAAGAAAACGCGTCCGATCGTTACAACGTTTATTTCGAAAAGAGCTAACCCTCAAAAATACAAATAAAAATTGTGATCATTAATTTATTTATTTAAACTTTATTGCACTGTATACTGTACAATTGGCGGACTTAATGCCTTAGGGCATTCTCTACCAGTCAACCGCTTGGGAATGCAGAAAATTTAATTAATTAATTCATACATTACGTCATTATTTTGAAATTATGAAAGAAAATGAAGAAAATAATAAGAAGAAAATAGAATAATAGTAAGCACTACAACATTTGACAACGCCGACAAAAGGCTTGGACACTCTCATTGCACTCTTACTTAATACTGCTGTACCCTTATCACGAAGAACTATCAAATACGTAAGCGTATCGAGAAATGTCCATTCGTATGGAAATTGGACTAGCGCCCCTGGCGGTGCGTTAAGAATTCTCATTTTTAATATGGATTTTGACATTTCTCGGTACGTTTACGCATTCGATAGTTTTTCGTGTTAAGGGTACTGCAATCGCATTCCTATCGCTCGCTAGTTCCATATTCACCCTGCCGGTTTAATACCTACTTTATGGTCGGAAAACCCGGATTTAAGTCTAGTCGCCTTCGCAGTCTGGGCTCTGAGGAAATCTAGTTAAGCGAATTTGTCGCAACATTTTGTATGAACTAAAAGTTTCGTTGCATGTGCCAGCTTTGAAGTGAAGTGAAGTGTGTTATAACAGCTTGAAATACTTTGTATGTTTGAAATCATAGTATAATTTTAATCAGTCAGGTATCAAACGAATGCCGAGAGTCGCATAACAATGGAATTTTTATTATGTCTCGTTTACGCATACTTGACGAGTTAAGGATCTTTTAAAAATGCAGTTTTCGATTTTTTCTTTATAACATAAAAAGTAAGTAAAAAGTAAAGTTATTCAGTAAGCATCCCACTGCCGGGCAAAGGCTTCAACCTCATTTATGTGGTGGTTGTAGTTGTACTTAACAATGCTTATAAATAATAGTCCCAGTTACAACTTATTGTGTTTGAGAAACGCCTTTTTTACCATAAAAC
Organism: Pyrausta aurata; assembly: GCA_963584085.1. Lineage (NCBI taxonomy): Eukaryota > Metazoa > Arthropoda > Insecta > Lepidoptera > Crambidae > Pyrausta > Pyrausta aurata. Next base: position 1,288,336 of record OY757269.1, on the reverse strand, counting down.
ACTCCATTAATTCTTTTGTTAGGGAGAACTAATGAGTTCTAAATACAGAAAGCAAAAACTTCATGCCCTTTTTTTTAAGACTTCCAGTAATACATTTTTATATTTTAACTTGCTAACTGTAAAAGCTAAACCAGGTTATGAGTATTTTAGTCCGTAAACAATGTTTATATACAACCGAAACAACAAGAACAAAAGCCTCTTCTAAGTATCAAAATGGCGATAAGTAGCCAGAAATATATCTGTAAGAAGATTTTATCTTTGCTTTTCATTAAAGGTGCCAAGATGTTTAGTGCCTTACAAAGTCTGGGAAAGAGCCCAGAATTTACGAAGTTTCATCTTGTTTTAAGTTAAATAAGTTGGCTGATAAATTATAAAAATTCTGCAGGCAGCGATACCCTGTGGGTGAATATGAAAACTGCATCACTGCAACTTTAGGAGCTCTGCGACAACGTTGATATTAACGTCGTAAAATAACTAATCTTACTTTTAAAAATGATGGGTGTGTCAGAATTAGGCTATCAGAATGTACTACTAAATAAAAACCCGCAACTAACCACAAGTTTTTCCCAACATGCCTTTCCAGTAGGAATTCTAAACCAAAATGTTCTGTATTGAATCTGTGGAAAATTGAAAATGTATCTTAAGCTTTCCAAGAATTTCTAGTATTTGCAGGTAACTTTTAAATCGAACTTTCTCTCAATTGGAGAGCTTTTCAGCGACTTCAATTGATGCTAGTAAGAAGACTAAGTAACTGTACTTGAAAATGAAACTGGTGGATCGCGATCGTTTGCAAGGAATCTTTATTGAATGGAAATTATGATTTGATTTCTCAAAGTGCTTATTCCACTTTTATTTAATACTGGATAAGTTCCCGATATTATAAGCTCTTATTGTTACAGTAAAGTGAACAACAAAGCGCAGCACGGTAGGTATAAAAAAATAAAGATTTTTTTAAACAAAATAGCCAGCATAGCATTATAGCTTATTTCACAATTAGCTTCTTGACACTAAATATCAAAAATATTTGCTAAAGTTTAAAGAAAATATTAATTTAGTTTGTAAATACTGATGAAGTGCAGGTTACTATAGTTTTGTTTTGACTAACATGTTAGTAACGCATGTTGTAGACGCCTTTAATTAAGGCAACACTATTATGTTGTCATTACTTGTATTGTATGATTGTGAAGTGTATGCTTTGTTGGTTATCTAAGAACAAATATTTTTTTTTCTTTAATTCTTGTTATATCAAAGTGAGTAAGAATACACATTAGTTGGTACAAAAAGTGATCGTCATAATAAAAAATCGCGTCTACAATTTTAAATGGAACATTTTGCGACCACCAAAAAGGCATTTTTATGTTTAAAGCACAGGTGTAGAAAAGCCATATATCAGTTTTATTCCGCTGGAGCCATGCCAGCAAAGAATCTACGTACACTTGGCAGCATGTGAAGCTATTACAAAACCTTAACCTCAAGCGAAGTTGAACCCAATCACATTTGCCACATTAAGATAAAAAAATAAAGAAATCTTAACGTTTTTGAGGTAGGTATCTCTCGTATCTCTAAAGGACTTGAAGCTCATGCAAACATGATATGAAATGTTCGATTTGTACGGCCAAGAGCACTATGATTAAAACACAGCTGTAACTGATGCAGTTGTTATAATTAAAAGCCTTTTTTTAACACAGCCTAATAGAATGAACTAAATGCGAATGGATGACATGATTTTCACAACACAACAACACACAGCGTTTCATGACGTTTTATAGATCAAAGGACTTTCTTTTGCTCAATCTATTAATTTATAACATAAATACTTTTTGTTTTTAGAAACTTAACTTGCAAAGTGAAGGCAAAATCGTGCATATGGCATATACGTATTACATAAGATCCACTCCACTCTCTATCAGAGATTTTTCATAAAGCTGAGGTACAAAGCACAAGTTTTGCTTCGTAGCAATAAACAAACGAATCAAGTGCAGTTTTTATGTTTTATGTATTCCCTTGGACCATCGCCAACGCTGCGGAACCGGGAAACACAAACGATGCGTTTTTTGGGTTCCGTGGGGGGATAAAGAAGATAAACGTACCTTTGCATTGTGAAGTAAAAACCTCTCATTAGAATGCCCATGCATTAAGGTTTAATGTAAGAGTTAGAACTGAAATATTTTATTTTATTTTTGTTATTATTTTTAATATTTTAGTTTAAGTAATGACTTACCGAACTCTCAATCGAAAAAGGATGTGTAAACCATTGTAGATACTTAAGTTCAGAAAACATGCAATGACCAAACGAAGATGAGCATGAGCATAAAGGGGCGGTAAAGGCACGAAGGCTAGTAGAATTTATTATAGGACACAACTTTTGCCAGATAAACGTACAGAACCGATGTTACTTAGTTATTTTTATTCACAATCCATCACATACAGCCTATTCCGTTATTTCAGAGGGCCAGGCTTTTGGTGGGCGGCTATGAAAAGGATTACGCTTGATATCGAATGGTCGTCGTGGACGGTTTTGAAACACAAAACGCAAACTATCTCTTCAATGAAACAGTAAAGAAAGCTACCAGTATCCCGGTATTTTGAGAGCAAACGTTTCTATGAAAAATGCGAAGCGAATAATACAGTCAAAAGGAAAATATGTTCGAATTTGTAATAGTTTTTTTGTAAAATTTTATTTTCTATAATTGAGACGGGTTTTGGTTTCCTACATGACCAGTATTTATCTTTAAGTTGATGTGTTACATTGAAAATCAAATAAAGATGTCAAAGATTTGGTTATGAAGTTTAAGCGAGTATAGTCCCCTAGCCGATTGCGACTTCGGTGGCCAGTCACAACAACAAGTGCACAAGTGTGTGCGCCAAAACAGGTGCACTCTTCTTTTCACTCTGATAGCCCGGACAGCAAGCTGACACGACTGGAGAGAGATCAGGCGCAGGATCAACTTTACGTGCTTTCCGAGGCACGGGGGTGAAACACCGCCTACTTCCAAACTCCGGACTACCCTGAGAATTTCTAAACAGAAAAACCCAGGTAAATCTTTTTGGCCCGACCCGGGAATCGAACCCGGGACCTCTGGCGCAGCCATCGCTTTAAAATGTGACCCACTCACCGCTGCGCCACCGAGGCAGTTAAGCGAGTATAATATAATAATACTTTTCGAATTGATTTCGCGCACATTTATTTTTACTGACGTTTCGAATGCTTTACAGCATCTGCCTGTGCCGAAATCAATGTCAAAGATTATTTCAGGCATCCGATCGGGTAACAATAATAACGAAATTTACCCCGAACTTGCTAAATTTAGCTGATATTCGCAAACTAATTCTGTAAACGTGAACTCACTCAACTGCGCTTAGTTGGCAATTTGCTACGTCCGTGACGTCACCACGATTGTACAGTCAGTCGGAAAATTAACTGATCGCGCTTATTATCTACAACACTGCCCCTGTTTCATGACGTTACGGCGAAATTGACATTATTGACATCAGTCAAATTGGAAGCGCTAAACCACTGCCCTGAACTAATAACTAATTCGACATGCTAATGACATGTCGTCTGATTCATCATTGGTTAAAATTGAATGTTGATGAACAACAATTGCATATTGCTAGTGATACGGATGATAACAAAACTCAGATTCTTAAATGATAAATTGTGCACTTGTTTATGATTGTAGTAAAATAAGCGCCTTATGTTGTATATGTTGTCTTTAGTTGAAAATCAGGTGAACGAGAAATAAATGAAATTTTTTCTTTTTTTTTAGGTTTTATCATTACTTTTTGCATTTCCATTTCTTTAGCCAAAAGTTGTTTTGGTCAGATGGATCGCTTATAGCGATAAGAACCTCGGAGTTGTAAATTTCCTTGAAACAAATTTGTAACTGACCCATGTGCTGTGCAATAAAGAGTTATCTTATTATATTGTTTTTTACCCTTTGCTTTACCCAGTTGAGTGTACCGCGGCCGCAGCGCCTGTGATTGCAGCTAAATAATGCACGCCCACGCACGCGCCATATTTCATTATGGCCGGCTTATAAACACATCTCCGCTGGTGAGGAATCTGTTTTCCATGCTAAGTTTGGTAAGTAATCGGTAACAGCTACTGCCCTATACTTAATATCCGTGTGCCGAATTTTGATTAGGGCGAAATCTCAACAGGTAGGCATAGGCTAAGGTCTGTCTTCTGAAACACAAGCGACACTTGACGATGGGCTGTGTCTTGTACGACTATTGACAAATGTTAACGGTAGCTTTCGATAAGATATACGGTATAAATTGCACGTGTAAAAAGCAATTGTGGCAGACGAGGAATCGAAACCCTTGTCTTACGCTGTATAGACATGCGCCCGGATAACGTAAGACACGGCGTTCGATTCCTCGTCTGTCACAGTTGATTTTCAAGTACAATTTATACTATCATTAAGTTTGTATAGTGACAAAACAATATAAAAACAAAATGCAATTAAGGTATATGATAACAGAAGTCGTCAATGTGTCGTCGACATACCATAACAAGCCGTCCACGTGACATCGACATAGTGATGGTGTGTCGACGTCACCTTGACGTCTCGGCGCCGGAACGTTGACGGCTGCTACTGCCTCTTGTCGACCAAGCTGCCTATTTTCACAATACTAAGACGTTTTTTCCGTGTACTCTAAATTAATTTTGTTTATTTCCAACATATGATATGATTCTTTCGTTTCTTCGCCTAAAAGTATTTTATTTAATGGCCAACGCCCTTACCCAGTCAGGATTCGTAGCTTAATGAGATTCCTACTCCACTAATCACAATAGTTGACGTTTGATGCAGACTTCTCTATTGGAATGTTCTATAGATAGAAGTACCTACTCCTGATAAAGTCACTACCACAGATATATCTGTCGTCAAAGGCTAGAGAAATAAAGGGATCAATCGCTCCAACTCCATGTAGATAGATCCTTTGAAACGAACAAACTTTCCGTCCAATCACGTTTAACGCTAGTTCCATACGTGGACATACATATCCGCGCTCCATTTCACGTGAAACCGTCGCCTCCGATCATCTATACATATAAAAGGCTTTGTCCTGAATGACTGACTGACGGATCAACGCACAGCCTAAACCGCTGGTCGTAGAGACCTGAAACTTGGAGGGTGTGTTCTTTGTATGACGTAGGGATCCGATAAGAACGGATTTTTTGAAATTTCACCCCTAAGGGGTTGAAAAAGGGGTGCAAAGTTTGTATGGGAAAATGTGATTCCTTGGTCCGATCTACTTCAAATTTTGCATAAACATTCTTTAAAAATAATAACGATAAATGTGTATCAAATTGTATTTCAATTTATCTTGTAACGGGGTTAAAAAGGGGTAGAAAGCTATTTTGGGGATGATTTGCTACAAAATTGATATCAATACTTCTTGGTTCTTATAATTGAAATATTTTTTATTTTATTTATGACAATCATTTGACATATCTGAGACAGAATGTTTTGACACATGTTTGTTATTGATGTTGCTCTCTAGAAGAGATCACAGATGAATAATATATGTATCAAGAAATTTTATTCCTTATAATAGTAAATAATATTGTTTTGTGTTCAAAAAGGGTAGGTATCAAGCGGTATGTGTCCAGTGTAGATTGCAGATCGTTTGTTCATATTGTCGGTGGACATTCTACGCTGCTCCTGTGGTCGAAGGGTGTCCAATCTGCAACTTTTCGTGGGGGGCCTATGTTTAGCACTGGACGGCTTTTGGGTGTTGATGATGATGATGGCGTAGATCTTTACATAGAATTGTCCCTTTGAATTTACGATTTGAATTCAAGAAAGTAGAGTATTCGCTATAACCACAAAGCTAAAGTTCAAACGCTCAAAAGGTAGCGGGAGAAGACTTGAGAGAATTCGCTTCTCGCACAGCCTGTATGTGGCATGATGCTGTGTAAGCGCAGAGAGTAGCCTGGTCTTATTAGTACCCGAAAGAAATATAAGTACGATTAACGAAAGGGCGTAGGAAGTATTTCTATTTCGTTGTAAAATAAAAAGATAATATCCCCGTGTAAGTTTGACCATTAAGGACCGGGCTGCGTGTTGAGTCAGACACCACACCAATGCAATGGCCTGGTTTCGTGGTAAGGAATTATCTTCCTTGTGTTACGAAGTACCAGACAACGATTATGACGGGGGCGTCTCCCATAAATACTTAAATACATATAACATCCATGATTTAGGTACAAATGTCCGTGCTCATCACACAAACATTTGCCCCTTGCGGGATTCGAACCCTCGACGGCCAGCGTAATAGTCAGGAGCACTAACCAATACACCAAACGCGTCGTCGAATATAACATTTATCTGTACGCATTTCTATGTATATATTATAAAACTGGATGTTTTAGTTTTTTTGTTTAAAGGCGCTAATCACAGGAACAAAATATGATATTGCTCTCGCTAGCTTGATAGCTAATTTATCAGGGAATGCATATTACAGAGAATGCTATACTATAATCACTACTATAGAAGTAGTTTAATGCGTGTAGGTATAGGCTTATAATTTTTCGCTACGATCTATGGGAACGGAGTTAAAAACTAAAACGCGCGTACGAAGTCGCGGGCGGGCCGCTAGTCCGGTATATTTTAAGAAATGCCCGCAAATGCACAAGTTTACACTTGAAGGCACTATTCTGGAAATCAATTCTTAACTTTGGCTGCTCATCGCTTTTTGCGTAAGTGCCGATTTTGACAGAATCACGTAACCTTATTTCACGTTTCACGATCATTAAAATGATCTGATATGCTTTATTCGATAAACAGAATAATGAACCAATTATGAAAGTTTTCAATTAGTAAAACTGCCACAAGAGAGTATCTCATCTAGAGCCCAGCCGACACCTTCCTCATCATGTAGTCAATCATGAGGATCACGTATCGCGATCGCCAGTCGCGTCAAGTCCCTCAATCACGTCAATCCCTTGTTACTAAAGGCTAAGCGATATTTCTAAAGTAGGACCCCAGAATTTATTTGCGACCGAAGACACGTCCGGAGTACTCCTCGGTCTCGTTTCCCGTCGGACGCGATCGGGTATGCGGGACGCGGCGCATGCAGGCATGCGGCGTCGCGAGCGAGTAGGAAGACCATGCTGCTTCTAATTCTAACCTTCTCTTGTTTTTGTTTGTATATCACGGTTTTAGTTTTCATCTCGCATTCAGATGCTAGCGTAAAAAGGTTGTATATTTATAAGGTTGTGGATGTGATTTCTTAGCAGGCTAAAAGGTTTTATATTCAGATAATTGCAGGTGTTGATGTGGTCGAGGCGTTTAGAATCAAAGCGGGGACATGATGTGAGTAGGTGTACCTCCAGGATTGAATTACAGAATCATCGCATGGACATTGTTCCGAAGCAACTATGTGGAAGCGGTTTAGGTACTCGAGATGGTACCCGTGGTTTGAAGGAAAAGCATATTACTTGCGTGAAAGCTTATTTTTTTTTCTAAGTCCGTAAAAATGATTCCGGATTGGTTACCATGTACATTCTCGTGCCCGTTTTCCAAGTGACACTGGGATGAATGGTTAAATAGATACCGTGTACGCGTGTTCAGTGCTTTTCGCTTTGAGTGACATCTCATTCCTACTTACTTCATAACTCTACCTAAGATTTAAAATAGGTTTATGTAATGTCTTGAATAACGCTCACTTTGCAAGTGAGATATTGGATGCATTTATACGAAAAGCAGTACTTCTATTAATTATGAATGTCAAAATTTTAAGACACGATGTAATCTGTTGTGTTTCCAAATAAAAATAAAATAGAACAAAAGATGTAGAGATTTCTTCTGTGTTTTGTTAAACTGATTTTACCAACTGCTCTTAGTCATGTATGCATTGAACTAGTTGTGTAGTGAACAAATAAAGTGTTTACCCCTAATTTAACTGGGGATGACACGTTTTTGATATATAAGGTATTAATTTTTAAAGTTTTTCATGTTTTCCCCTCTGTGAATCGAACCTTCAATTTCTAGTTCTTTAACCGAGGACGGCCTACTTAAGATCAAGGAAATTGAGACTTTTTTTACATTTTGTTAAACTTCAATAATTATTAAATCAGTCTTAATTATGAATATCACAACAAGCGCTGTTACACCTCATATTTTAAAACAAAATATTTCCGGAGTCTGTTCGTGAAACTTCGTAATTGCTACCTTATTTTCAGATTTCAGAATTTCCGGCTTAACAATATTCAGCTGAGGGATTTTCCAGAAATATCTTCTCGAGTAGCTCCAGTTGCTCAGCAACTTAAATGACTAATTATGAACTGACATGGTGACTTTAATATCTATCTCAGGAACTACAGAACCGATTTAAAATATATATATATATATTGGATAGTTTATTTATCAGGGAGGGGAGAGAACAAAACACGCGGACGTCGCACAAAGTCGTCGGGAACCGCTAGTTTTAAACCCACTGTAAGCATGGAAGTATAGAAAAAAATCAGGCGCTCGTGAGATTAAAAGTTATACAACCATGCTGTTGAACTTTTATTTTTACTTTTATTGAACTTGTAGACTTCTACAGATATAGGTAATTAACAACGTTTATTATAGGGATTTTGTGCAATATTTTCTTGGCCATGAGGAAAATTATTGCTAGCCTAGCCGTAAAAGGCGAAATTTATCCGAGTAGACACTATGAAAGTCGGTAATTCATCCAATCTCGATCAGTTGAACGCCTTTCAGCATAAATATTGCTTTTTGGTATTTATAAATTATAATTTGATTAGATACCCCAAAATAAAATAAATAAATAAAATAAAAATCCTTTATTTCAGATTCATAGATCCATAGTATGTTAGCTATAAAAAGACAGCTAGGTATATAAAATTATCCAAGTGTCAATCCACTACGTCATTGGCCTTATGCGAGTAAAATGGTGCTAATGTGGTTGGGTCATTTTGTATGTGTACCTTTGTAATGTGTAGTATTTATAATAAATGTATTAGATGGCAAAAAAATCTATAATTAATAACATTTTAATGCGCAAAACATAAACTTTTAACATAGAATATTGAACCCAAAACGCGCAGCCACACGGTGCACACTTAGCCCTCTGCAAACCAATCGCCTCTCAGGGATGACCACCAACCTCTGTTAGCTCGGAACCTGCGTCGTGATTGAATCGACAGCGGATCCTCAAAGGCCACAAAGGGATGAGTCAAATGAATGCCGTGGAACAAATGTTCCGAAATTCTCGTAAAGGCACGATCGTAGGTGAGCAACCTTTGGATAGCCTTAGAGTATAGTAAATAAAGTTATGTTAAACCATTGTTCGAGTAGTGTTCTTAACTTGCTTATCATTGCTTTTTAGGGTTGATGCATTTGTCATGAATCTATTGATTGTAAAAGAAACATTTACTCTAGGCCTCTTTGTTTGAAAAGTCAATTTAAATAACATCCATTTCTTCCCAATTACTAAAATGATGTTTTTTATATTTAATTTTCAACCTGGCTTAGTTGACAACTTGTGCCGTTTTTGACAAGACGCGTTCTCTGTAGTTTAGCCGCTTAGAGAATGCTATCATATATTATTCATCTGTGAATGCTATTTTTAAGTTTTCAATTTTGACATAAGATGCATGGAACTTCCTGACTTGTGACAACTTTTATACACATTTCCTGTCAAAGTTGAAAACGAAAAAATATCATCCGCTGAGCAGCTGAATTTGTACTAAATACAATATCAGTGTCATATACCTTGGTCTTTCTAAAGTAATATATTTGAATGTTTCTGTGTTCTGATTGGGCACACCTAGTCAAGGTATGCAAATGTAATTGCCGACTGATTGAACCACATGCCCGAGGTGGCCAATACACGAAAGGCGATTTACCACAAACCAAAGTAAGGAACAAAGAAGATGTAGGTGTTTTTGAATAGGGTAGTCTAATTTTTTTATGTTGCATGTCTTAGTTTTAATTTTTTCTTGTTTGTTATTAATTATGTGATATTATATGTTTTGTGATCACTTAACTTTAGGAGATAGTTGATTGAATAAATAAATATTGACAGAATTGATTTTCGATTTCCTAATAAGTATCAGACCTAGAGCAAGAACTTTTTTTGTATGAAATGGGTTCCTTTTTGTCTTTAGACTTGGCCAGACGGGGAAAGACAGAGACGGAGATTGAGCTATCCCAGTGGAAGCCTATATTGATAGAATTTATCTGTGAGTACCTTGATTTATAATATTTAAAATTGTAATGACAATTTTATTATATTTCGAATACACATCAGTAACTTGATTACGGGATCGTTTACTTTGTTTACCTGGAGTTCTATCAAACTTACATTCAAAGTGAAAAATAAACTATGTTTAATAAACATGCTTATTTCTTTATAAGCTGGATGATTTGTAAATCTACTTATACAAGATTTTGAAAAAAGACAGAAACAGGCCTTGTTGGCCTTGACATGTTAATAAATTAATCTAAAATATGAAATCGGTAAATCAATTAATGTGTTCGAAAGAAAATAAGTAAATATTGTCATAATCATAATAAATATCCAGAAATATGGGCGGTGTTTAATCCTAAAGGAAGCTACAACGCACATAATTATTTCCTACCTACATACAATAAAAGTTACGATTCCGCAACAATGTGGCTAAACAGCAATAGTAAATATCCTTATAACACATTGAATTCACTCCTTAAACCAGTTTATAGCGGAAAACTGGTATTCCAAAAATTATTCGGTGTGAAAATGTTCGTGATAAATGGAAAACCAATTCACAGGAACCATTGATTTGCGCTTGGATAATCGCGAAGGCTCTTTTACTGCATCGAGCTAGAATGCGACGACTCGGAAAATATTTTAGTAGCTGGCAAGTGAATGAAAATTATTTCTAACGTAATGCGAATTAGTGACGGGTATTACAGAATAATAACAAGGAATGGACCGCTTGTGGTATCAATGTGTGATATATATGCGTTCGTAGTTATGTTTTCAACATGAGAATTTTTACATACAATAATAGCTTCCCGCCGCGACCAGTCTTTAACATTAGCGTTAAGGGTAGAGAGCTAGCTATCTGTGGTATGTAGTTTTGCTATCTAATTAGTTAGAAGGTAGGCCTTCATCTGGAGAGGAGAGCCCAACACAAACCTCTGTCTGGTTAAACGGAGGGTAAGCATATCAATGCATTTTTCCAGGTTTCAAAATATATCCATATTGAATATCTTTATTTACCACCTATACGTGGTTCGATAATGATGGCTTTGAACGCAATGATAATGATTAAGGTTTATTTGAATAATAATAAAAATCACGTACTCAAATGTTACAAGTCCGAGCTCCGGTAGAAGTGCTTTTGGGGAGACCCAAAAAGTGCTGGCGTGCATATCGTGTCGTAAGGGATGATGCATGCCAATCAACTGTCCACAGAGGATGCCCAAGCCTGTGCAAAGTGGATAAAAAGTAGGACGGCGGACCCCGGGCGTCATCGCACGCAACTGGGATTAACGCCGGGATGATAATGGTGGTAATAACAATAATTATACAAAAAATACGCATATTTCGACCGTTGGTGTTCGAAATGTAGGCAATTTTGCACTGCATTCCGCCTTGCACACGATATAATTTCAAAAATTACATACCCATTGGTTTCGATTGCCGCCATTTTCCGCTATTATTTCTGCCAAACTGCAACGATCCAAGTCCAAAATTCATGCCGTCTATGCACACAATAAATAGTAACAGGCACAAAACAACACACCACTTACACTTTAATCGCTAAAAATAACCTAATGCACATTTAATTTTACCCGGAATTAATAGTATCGATTGCATTTTCAGCACACATCGCGTTCGTGTCACGAAAAGACTGACGCAGGTGCTCACAGCTGACAGCTATTTCAAATTTGAATTTAGAACTACCTTCGAACAATTTTTTTCTGACTTGGTTAATGATGGTATTTTCAATAATGTTTAAAATAAATATCTAGGTACTATGCAGTTAATTTGTAAAATTAGTTATTTTTACTAACTTTTTTTCCTCTATGGTTTTTCTTGCGTGACTCGTACGTAGTTTGTTTTAGTGTGACCAAGTTTCGGTACTATTAGTAATGAAATCCTTTAATGCTGCAAATATAACAAAGCTAAAATTAAAATCACTTATGTAACTAGTTTATCTACTAAGCAATCGGATTAAATTTTACAGCTTGTCCATCGAAAAAGGCCTCCTCTCTCCTTTCCATTGGGTATAATTGAGTCCAATCTTTGGCAAGGCGTGTTCGTTATGTGGCCCTGACTGCTGCCGTCTTTTTCTACTAGTAATATTTTTATCAAAATGGAATTGGTGATGTTTACCTACGTACTTTTATTCCTCATACTTCCTTCGATACTAATATCCCGGTTCGATTTCCAGCCCTTAGATAGTTTTTGTATGTACTAGTTAATTTACCCAAGTTAACAGAAAGAGTGGAGCACCAGTAAAAAATGATGCAGTAAACAGCGGACAAAGTCCCAGCGAATATCATAATATGTATAGGTAATTCCAGATTTCAGATGGTGACTTCGCCATTTTTATCATCTCGCCCGCCTCCATTAGATATTCCAGAACACAGACCAAACATTGTCAAGCTCAGAATTAAGATTAAGATTCTAAGATTAAGATCTTGGCGCTAAAGTCCGTCTAGGCTAGACGACTCTGGACTATTCCCTAATTCGATCGCTTTCGCATAACAACAATTAATGTCACCGCGACAGTATTTTGAAATATCCGTTGCAATCTACATGTATCAATCTTTGATTAAAGTAAAATAGCGGAAGATAGGTGTCGCGCCACTCGTGGACCGCTAAAATCAGGCCCCCGTCGCCTAATTGCCTTCAGTTACAATCGGGATTGCGTGCGCGGGTGACATATAAAAGACGTGTGACGTAAGGAATGTGTAGTGCCATTTTTTAGATGACAATTAGTATGACATGCCGTATCTTCCGCTATTTTACTTGAATCAAAGGTATCAATAGCTGTAGTTGGTGAACTAGAATTGCTGATTGGCACCGACCAATATCAACAATCGCCTAAAATTGTGTTCCTTTTACTTGGAATAGGTACTTTCTGTCCAAGCAGATTTGTGTGGTGAGTGCCTTCCTTAGGGGCTTTTTGAATGAACACTTGACTTACAATTGCAATGCGATAGCAGATCAACATAGCATAACTAATAGCCCTGGGAGCTATTTTAGCATTCGAGTCGTCTAGACCTGCCCGAGCGTGTCAAATGATGATAAACGATGCCCTGCTGTGAGTAAGAGACATGTTTACAAGTCTGGCTTGTTTAAACTTGAGTTAACTATTTGCAAATGCTAGGAATTACCCAGCGTTTTGTTCTACATCGTAATTAATGTTTGTAGTATGGCAATACTTATTTGTACTTACAGTTATTGTGTTGGAATTGAGTGACACGAGTACATAATACGAAATTATTTATTTTTCAGGATAAAATGAATCAATTGGCCAGTATAATAAATTTATTTTATGTATTTTAAAACAGAACAATAAAATTGGTCTACCTAAAACTGTACATGGTTTTGGATACCTTATATGTTTTAAAATAGTGCAAGTAATAAAAAGTTGAGTCGTAATGGCACTATTCGTTCGGTTTCAAACTTTGTGGATTAATATAAATTATTTACACAATAAATACAACTACTGTCAAATAAATTACTAAACAATATTTATTTATGTAATTTATATATTTTTTTTAATAACTATATTTATATTAACAATTTACTTATTTTACTATACATTCACAGCATTTTAGACACAAAGGATGTTACATCCTATTACTGCTACTTAGTTCCGTCTGTCTCTGCACAAAATAGTTATCTTTTCAGGACATATTTGATTGTTGTCGTGACATTGTTGGCGTTTGGAACACCAGGACAGAAGGGGTCATCAGTGGCCACTTTTTATAGCTTTAGCTAACTTTACATGGTCACTCCATATCGTTGAGCTCGACACCTGAAAGGATTTTCTCTGATATCTCTGATGGAGGTCCATAGTCTCTGTCTATTATCACCTATAGACACCACTTTATCACCTCCATGATATATTGCCGATACACATGCGTGGTTTCTAAAGCAATCTGCGTGATCATGCGTCACACGGTAACTGCGTAAAACGGAGACACGTTCCAATATTTTCTTCTGGGCTTGACGTCTCCACGCGGCAATTGGCATTGAGGACAAAGGCAGAAGATATTATCAGTAGCCACTTTTCGTAGCCATTTCAGTCGTCTCTTATGGTCACTCTTATATCGTTAATTCTGACACCTAAAAGCTTATAGACACCGCTATGGTCCCTAACTGTGATTACTACAATGATCACTTCCTTTATCACCTCCATGGTGCATCACGTGGTCTCTAAAGTAACCTGGGTGATCACGCGTCACACGGTAACTGAGTATAACGGAGACAGGCGCCAATATTCTCCTCGGGGCTTCGTTTCCTCGCCGGCGGGCCGAAGTGGAACGACACCGCGAAGGGGGTGATGGAGGTCTCCACTCGGCAGTTGTCGTAAGGAACCCCGGGGCAGAAGGTGTCACCGCAGTGGTGAGGGTCACATACGCCCGGGATGTATGATGTGCTCTGGAAATTGAAGAAGTTTGTGACAAACGATATGAAGTGTGTTTAATATATTTTATAGAGGAGAATAAGGAAAGATGATAAAGAGCACAGATGTTATATTGTAAAATAGCTGAAATCCATAATATGGCATTCCAATTTTCAGTTTTAATATCGGAATCCGTATTTATAGATAGTGCCATCCACGAAGGCTCGCGCCACTTTTCGTCCTAATCGTTCATAGTACATGTGTGCAAGTTTTTGCCAATATTTGATCATATTTTAATGAATGTAATTATTCTGCATTTTTTATTTCATATTTTAATATTTACCACACATCCCGCACCCGCGCATATCTAAAAAAAAATGAACGACGCGCGCCTTCGTGGATGATACTATCTATAATCGTGATCTCAAAAACCAGCGTATTTAGCTACTTAATGTCCATGTATCATACAATATTGTGTGTATCGTATTGTACTTAAAAATCACAATGTTAGTCATGTTTTTAAACATTGCGCTTTCTGATTCTGATTAACCATTGCGCTAGTATAAGACAAAAAGAGCTAAAACAAAGACCTCGCAGACAAAAGGAAATAAATAATAAAGATATAAGACAAATCAGTCTCCGAAGTTAAAGCATAAATTTTGCACAGGTCTCGAACAATCTCAGCCTCCCGCGGGACTCGAACTCGGGAGCGAAACAATGTAACTCAACTCTTGTATGTAAATTTTTATGAACCAATTCAAGTTGCGGAGCGACGACAGCTAAAGCGATATCTCAAAAGTTTAATGTCACGTTTGTTCTTAACGTCTTTTGGTAATAATTAAAGGGTGTTAGAACTGGGGTTCTTATCTTACGGATATATCTAGTAGAAGTATAATATAGTTATAGACTATTAATTAATCTCATAGGCTGAATATTTTTCATTCAATATTTGATTTTTATAATAACCCCATAAAAATATGTGTTATTTTCTGTTTTGAAACGACCTACGTACTAAACTTTAAAATATTAAACACCTTATAAGCTATAATACAGTTAAAGATTTTTAACCATTACCTGTCACAACGATAGAAGTTATCTTACAGTACTCACAAATAACATTTGAAAACCACTCACCGACACAAAATACTCGTTCTCACAAGGGATCGTGATCCTATCCCTGCATCTCTGTCTCCCGTACCCCTGGAGCCCCACTCCGAAGTTCCCGTAGCCGTAATATCTGAACTTGTCGTCTTCTTGGGCGTAGTGCTGAGCATACGGAGACCAGCGGCTCCAGCCCCACGTTCTAGCGCGTGACCTCTGCCCCCACAGCCAAGATGGGAAGATAAAACTCCAGATCTGGATGGGTTAGTTTGGGTTAGGTTAGACTAACTACTGGTAGGGGTTCTACGGGGTCTAAAAATATTAAAAATAATTATAATATTATGGGATTGATTCACTCTTTGGATTAGGTACTATTAAGAAATTTCGTCAAAATTATTATTAGATTATACATATAGGAATTAGTAAAATATCTTAGAGTAAGGTCTACTGTAATAAGAGATATAATAAAGTCAAAAAATCAAAATATTATACTCGTTAAAGAACTACCAAGAAATACCATTGATTGCATTTGTATAGGAGTAGTATTTAAGGGTATTTGGTTACTGGGAAGTCAACTATGTAATATTGAATTATTCAAAAGTAAATATGGTAGTTGGAAAGGTGACTACTAACTACATTGGTCCTGTACCCACACGTTAGGTAAAAAAATCGCAACAGAATTGTTCCTTTTAAAATTTTAAAAGTTGTTTAACAACATAAGCAAACTTGATAAAAAATGCTTTTGAATAAATATTTGGAACTAGCTATGAAATTTAACAGATCTGACAATTTCATTTCTGTAACTGTTAGCAATCGTTTCTCTATGCAATGCTCTAAGGTTTTAATATTGAACTTTATTCCCTACTCAAATCTATTATCTTGACAAAAAAATGTGTTCCTCAATATTTATCTTCTTACCCTGGAAGCAATGCTTGGTGGCGCGACATTTTCCTCAACCATTGGAGCAATCTGAGGGTCAGCTCCAGACCCTTCCTCCTCGTCTTGTGTCTGCGCACCGTTGACCGGCATCAACTGCTCTTGCTGCATTGAGCCTAGGGAATATTTGAGTAATAGTTGTATCATGTACGGTTTAAACCTTGAGCTTCAATGTATAAAAGCAGACACAGTAATTTAGGTAGCATTTTTACCGTAACAAATCTAGAAACTTCAGGAATCTCAATTCAAGGAATTTAGCATGACTATTTATCAACTCGATATCAACGACGTTGCTTTCAAATTAATTGATAATATTAGTTAGATTATAGACTAGGACAGGTACATTACATTACTATCATACATGCTTTTTAGAGTGTTAATAGGATAAAAATCAATGGTTATTAAATTCCAAGACTCAACAACTGACAATACCAATCATGACTAACTACAGGGGACTATTTTGTTCTATACTCATCGTTTTATATGTTCTACATATGATAAGTTAAACTGAAAAAGCCTAATGGTCATTGAACTATACTATAATCTACCAACAACGTTATTGGATCTCTAACTAAAACATGCTAACATCAGTCCAGGCGTTTCCCATCAATCACTAATCAGGGTAAAGATATCAATGAACCATTTTGAGTTTCATCAGCGATCTGGTCTCCAGTGATGTTGGTCCTCATAGTGGTGGCGGTACCAGGCATGTAGGAACCGTCAGGGCCATAGAAACCTGTGCCGGGTCCACCGGCTGCGCCAGGGCCGTACTCCAGGTCTAGATTTAAAAATATAACCAAGCACTGTCTTTTTTATTCTTTCATCATTTGTAAGATATTTTTTGGAAAAAGTGACAAATGACGTACTGTTTCACGATTATTAAATCATTGTTGTTACTCATTTCTCGGTAACATTGCAGCTCTTTATTGATTCACACACATGTGGCTTGTTGATTTGCGCGTACATACCAGTACCTATCAGCATCTAACCAGCCGTAGGTACTAATGTAGAGGTAGGTAAATTGAAAATCAACAAGCTAGGTACGCACTTGTTAACAAGCTTCTCGTATGTGAATCCAAAAAAACAAGAAAAGCATTGAAACTCTCTTAGTGTTAAAAACTTATTAATAACCAGTTACTAATTACCAGTAATGGTCAAAGTACAAAATAAAATAAGAAACTTTACTAACCAGCCGGGTCCATAACATAAGGCGCATCGCCCCCCGGGCCAATCCTAAATGATCTGCTATCACAGGGCATGTACCTAACGGCACAGTAGCCTACATTCCTACGAATGCACGCTCTATACTCCTGCGCTGCCAAATGACGACCGTTGATTGCAAAATTGAAGGTCATAATCGTACCTAGAAAAGAAAACGCCTGATGGTTATGATGCTGCAACACGTGCGTGCGACATTGCTCTTGATATTTTGATAGGCGTTGCGAAATTGATTGATTTTGAGGATACTTAGCACTTCTTACCATTGTTATTAGTAAAGTACTGCCTACAATCGTGAGGTGCAGAATACGCAAGCGGCATCTGTGCAAGTCGCAACAACCACAATCGTGGCATCGCACTCCCTCTCATGCGAATTGATAGTTTCGTACTCTTCGTGCTAGGGAGATCACCTGCTTCACGGACTTCACTTCCACTTGATAGGGAGAAATACACTAGAAGAAATATTAGAACTTATAGTACAAATAAAATAAGTGAGTACAATCTTCCTAAACTATTTGACCCTCAAAACTAGTTACTACTTACAATGCTGTCCATGATTTTGTCCGCATATCACAACTTTGCCTTTGCCTTCTCCAAGGATCATGGCGTCTTCGTCACACTCTCCAGTGGTTCTGTTTGGTTGGCCCTGAAATAACAAATATAATAGTTACTTCCTATAAGTACATAGTTTATTCGTGAACACCATTAGTATTTTTACTATAATATTTGTCATACCCCAGCTAGCACTTACAGAGCAGATTATTGCAGTACTGTTCGTCAATTTAGGTGATCACATTTTAGTTTATATGTTATGTAAAGCTGTTGTCTTTCTAAACAAATACAAAAATATAATGAAATAAAGTATCTTGCAAGCTTCAAGCATGCGAAACAATACTGCACTCTTTCTTTAGATAAGGACCCATAGTTGCCTATGTGCCTGAAAATATTGTGTCGATATATTATTTTGTATGTATGTTAGCCTGTAAGGTATTTATTCTATGGGTCTGTATTGCATTTTGTAATCCGCTGCCTGATTTAAATTTAAAAAAAACATAGGTTATACATACAGATTAAACTGAGAACCTCCTTTTTGAAGTAGTTTTGAAACTTACTATAGTAAAGTGCACGAAGTCAACCCTCAGCTGCGTGATACCAGCATGTGTCTTGTCAATAGTGATGTCGCAGTCCCGCTCTCCCGACCAGAGCTCCGGGAATCCCGGGGACAGGAAGTACGTGAGGTTGTTCTGCACCACGCCGCCGCATGTCACCTCGACTGGAAGTTACATATGTCGTAAGTTATGGTTGTGCCTCGGAAAGCAAAGCCGTTGGTCCTGCGCCTGATCTCTCTCCGGTCGTGTCAGATTGCTGTCCCATCGGGCTACGAGAGTGAAAGGAATAGAGAGTGTACCTGTGTTCGTCCACACACTTGTGCACTATAATATGTCCCGCGCAGTCTGTTACGTCTTTACACTAGTTAACATTACTGCGGCCTCCTTGTCCGTTTGCCCTAGCAAGAAAGTAGCTTGTAGAGATTGAAGTATACTGTTTAATAGTTCGCCAAATAAAAAAAAACTAGTAGGGGTTACAGTTTTCGAATGGAAACGACTGAGGCGAACCTCATAGAGCTGTGTTTTCTATGAGAAGGCAACGCAAATAGTAACTGATATTTCTTTAACGCTTCTACATGTACAAAACATTCGTAAGTATAAATTCTATTGAAATATTGAAACATACTTTTATCATCCATTATTTACACGTTGTCGTGGCCATGTCGATTTGACTGCAAAATATGATAGCATTTTTTTCGTTTTCAAGTTGTCGTTAAAATGAATGTCCAAAGACTCATCAAGACCACTCAAAATTTATCATTTTCAACAAAATCACTGTACATACCACTTAAAAACACAAATTGAATGTCATTACTGAGCAAAAAGCCTACATCGCCTGATGGCGGTAATTTTCTTAGCGGGCCACGATCTGGCATATCATTATCTTTTGATTCCGTTTGGTATGAGACCTGGAGCTCTATTTTTGAATCACTCGCGTCAAGACGTGATATTCAATATTTAAAGTCAAATTTTGGAATGAAAACCACTTGTAATCTACACAAAAAGGATTTGTAAAAACATTGCTCAATTTTGTGAGTACTCACGTCTAGATTTTGAGTAATTTCCTTTGTTTATTAATGTTTTCGAACGAAAATCACACGCAATATCCAAGCGAGTGATTCAAAAATAGGGGCCCTGGTCGGTCAAACGATCTGAGGAAACACCTTATGGAAAAAAGCACTAGTGACCTCTTATCAATTAACAGCAGGAGGCAATAAACCAATATGAATATAGGAAAATGGTATGCAGAGTGTTGCTTATGTAATAGGAGCATACATTTTAAAAATATAAGTTGTTATTGTCTAACAATATAAATCGAACCCGCATGTATTGCAAACAAATGTGTCCAATCATAGAACTTGACATTGTCATTAACTACAACAAGTTAGCGATTTTGATATACGTACCTACATTAATTAGGGGTATGCAACATAAAAAACCGGTTAAGTGCGTGTCGGACCCGCGCACTGAGGGTTCCGTGCTACCCTTAACTGAATTCAGGGTCTACTTACTTTCACTTAACGAAAACATCACAATATATTGCGACAGCAAAAATTCATAGTGTTTGTATGAAAGACAAAGTTATATTTGCGGTTTATAAAAATGTGCAATATCTCAAAAACTACTGGTTCGATCTCCTTCAAACCAATTTTCGTTGCAAGTTTTTGTTAGGTTTAAAGATATTTATTCTCATAAAAGACAATATACAGTCACTTACATGAGAACAACGTGTGCTTATAAAATTACATTTGTTTTCGTCCGAGCTTAACCAGAGAACAGTAAAATCAATCAAAATTTAAAAATACTTTTCGACAACATATTCGGCCAGTTTTGATTTGAAAACATTATCAGAGGTTTCATTTTTTATATTAGACGGTAGCTGGTTATAAAGTTGTGCTCCTTCATACGTGATCATTTTTCTACCATAATTTGTTCTTATCTTTGGGGTAACCAAAAAAAAGTTTGTTGAGATCTACATCATATATTTTTTTCAAAATTTTCACTTTCTTAGTTCAAAAGTTAGATGAGGGGGGACGCCCATTTTACCACTTTGGAAGCGTCTATATCTCAAACGTTACACTTTTAGAAAAAACCGGCTAAGTGCGTGTCGGACCCGCGCACTGAGGGTTCCGTGCCAACTTTAACTGAATTAGGGATTCTTACTTCCACTTAGCCAAAATACCACTAAATTTTGTTGACCGCAAACATAACTTTGTTTTTCATAGTGTTTGTATTAAAGACAAAGTTATATTTGCGGTTGATAAAAATGTACTATGTCTCAAAAACTGCTAGTTCGATTTCGCTCAAACCAATTTTCGTTGAAAGTTTAGGTTAAGATCTACATTATATATTTTTTTCAAAATTTTCACTTCCTTAGTTCAAAAGTTAGTTTCCGTTTTTTGCCATTCGGCTACGGAACCCTAAAAATGGTTTTAGAAACCTCAACATCATTTTAAAAGACCTATCCATAGACACCCCACACGCATAGGTTTGAGTAAAAAAAATTTTGTAGGTTTTAGTTTCATGTATGGGAGCCCACCCTTAAATATTATTTTTTCTTACTTTTTGTATCTGAATCGGAAAGCGGTGAACAAAATACACCTACCTACCAAGTTTCAGCTATGTGATGCTTATAGTTTCAGAATAAAGTGGCTGTGACATACGGACGGACAGACAGACAGACAGACAGACTTGACGAAACTATAAGGGTTCCGTTTTTTGCCATTCGGCTACGGAACCCTAAAAATAAGTACATTAGGGATTATAACTTTGGATTACTCTCTAAGTTAAAGCATTTTAGAGCGCTATCACCAAGTCAAGGTAACTCGTATACTCTGTAAAATCATTGATTATTTTTTTCTCCTATTAAAGGCCACACGCTGTATGAAACTTTCCAACTGAACTCAAATAAAAAGTCAACCCGACGAAGTTTTAACAACAATTATCGGTAGGTACGAAAATCCACAATAGAGAATATTAGTTATTACGTCTGTGTCATAAACTCATTTGGAAATAAATCGAAAACAAGACAAAAGATTCGTACCGAGATTATTAAGCTTTCGGTCAGCAAGTTTTAATCTGTGGAGTCGCCTTCGAGCGATTGGGCTTTCCTCTTTGTAAAGTGAAACAATACAATACCAACAAAGCTGGGAGACCTACTGTAATCTATACTAATATTATAAAGCTGAAGAGTTTGTTTGTTTGTTTGTTTGTTTGAACGCGCTAATCTCCGAAACTACTGGTTCGAATTGAATAATTCTTTTTGTGTTGGATAGTCCAGTTATCGAGGAAGGCTATAAGCTATATAACATCATGCTACAACCAATAGGAGCAAAGATATAGTGGTAAATGTGTAAAAAACGGGAGAAAGAAGTAACTATTCCACGCGGACGAAGTCGCGCGCAAAAGCTAGTATTTCATAACGATCTTTTATTCTACTCTTTTCACTGTTATTTGGCAGATTTCCTTTTGTGGCCAAAAACTGTATAAATTTATTTACAAGGCTATTCAAACACAAATCGAGTGTATTTCTGCAAAGTATTGAATTATGGAGTAATCATAACCACGTCTTGTGGCCTATTGTGATGATGCCCACTTAAAGGCAAATAAATGATTCTGATTCTGATTCTGATAATAATGAACCACCACCAGCCACCGGACACAACGATTAGTTTCCAGAATCCAACGATGAATTTGGAGTTGTTTATTTATTAACTACGTTGAGTTGTACCAAAATTGGGTTTTTTTCTATTTCAACATTATAATAACTGATAAATTGTAATTTATTTGTCAATCATAAAAAAGAACTCATTTTCTCTACTACGTACATACAGGATGCGTATTGCGATGCAGTTTTGACAATTTTTGTTGCAATTCCGCATTATATAATATTACTATAATATAACATTATTAATATTAATATTCATACCATTGTAGTATTATTATAATATTATTATATCGATAATATTCGTTTTCACTGATTGGGAATTGAACTGCCTCGGAATTGAAAGGATTAAGTTGGATCCCAATACGCCCACAGCACACATCATGAGCCCTCGTTAATATGTTTCACCGACTGCATCATAAGTGATATTTATTCATAACAAACAAGAAAAAATAAAAACTAAGACTTGCAACATAAAAAAAAGACTACCCTATTCAAAAATCAAACCATTTCCTTGTGGCATGGAGGCTATAATAATAATATCACCAGATATAATAAACGCATGTGTGGACGCGTGCGAACATCGTGTTGGCTGACACGCCTCGCGGCGACACGTGGTACGGGCCAAGTCCTCACGTGATATGATCGAGCTTTTAGAACTACCACAGAACACAATGCATAGTATTTGAACAGACATATTTATTAGATTGAATATGTCTGTTCAAGTCGATGCATGATGATAAGTGACTACCATACCCATCCATCACACGACGGTGCGTATTGCGATGCAGTTTTGACAGGTAAAACGCTCTGCTTTACTGTCAAATTACCAATTCTTCTTGCAATTTCGAATTAAATTGATAATATTACTATAATATAACAATATACAAATTAATATTCATATCATTGCAGTATTATTATAATATTATTATATTAATAATATTCGTTTACACTGAGTGGAAATTGAACTGGCGGAATTTAATGGATTAAGTTTGATCGCAATACGCCCCACGTTCATATCATGGTCATGATATGTTACGGCGCATTGGGGAACCACCTTTATTAAGAGAGTTAAAACCACCTAACGAAACGTTCATTGAATCCAATCCATCCAAAGCTTAGGCAATTTATTTACAAACCAACTCCAATATTTCACGAAAGCCTTTAGCAATATCCCGAATTGTCACTCCGATTATATCGAATAATCCACCTGTCTGCTTCAACGACTTTGTTGGTCATTATTTGCCATTCTAATATGACTCCTATTACCTTCAGATAAGGTATACGAGATTATACGGAGAGAGTCAGTGTATTTAGTGTACATTAAAGTGATTGCTGCGGTTAAGACCTAATCTAGTTTGGCAGCTAATCGATTTGCAAATTGCTTTATGTTCAATCTGTATGGATCTATTATGCTAATTTCTATGTTTAAAGCTCATACTTATGACAATTAAACTAGTCACGATTTTTTTTATACAAAACAAAGACATATTACCTAGTACTTTACTATTGACATAAGTAACTCGTACGTCATAGTAAAATAAACAATACTTGTTTCAAGCTTCATACTTAAAGTGTTAAGCTTCACTGAAAGCTTTTCTCTACTCGTAATAGAGAAAAGATAACTAAACTATAACTAAAGATCTTACGGGAGGAATTAATTCATTAAAAATTGTTGAGATCACAATGTAAAATCAATGTTTCACAAATATTACGTTTATACATTTTGTTTCGTATTTTCATAACAGATCAAAAGCCGCGGTAATTTACTCGTATCAACAGGTATACAGCCATCATTCAATTATCCAAATAAAGATTCAATTAAATAGCATCGATAAATTTACAAGTGCAAATATGCTCGTATCTTTATGAACGTAGCAATTTCGTATCGGACAAACAGCACAGTGTTGCCAACTGCTTAAATATTCCGTGTGTCGTCATTTCCAATAAAGCTTCGCGTGGATGCCTCGCCGAAATTGAAATTTCATGAATAGTTCACTACTTACAGAATATTTTAACTGAGATGAGAATGCGAATAAGCGCATCAAATGGGAATGCGATACACAAAGCTTTGTATGTGTTTCATCAATGGCTGATTCATAATTGTAAAGTGCAATTAAATGTTCTACTTATTTTTTTTATTATTATAAGCCCACGAAATATTCAAATAAATCTTTTATTTCATTAAGGATTTTTTTTCGTTAAAATACACACAATTTACAATTTACATGGTAAATATTCAACCGCTGGTAACGATATTTAACCATTACTAACGATGGGCCTTACAGTGGTTAAAACTTATAACAAGTAACTTCTTATAACTTAGGACATTGTGAAACAAAAGTGAACTCACTCAAAGACGTCAGTACTTATTTTACAGTATTATATGTTGTATTGTTGAGGCTTTACTTTAATATTCGAGGTTTCTATTTATTGGCAATAGATCAGGTAAGAAAGTTTGAAACCTACTTTCTTTGATGCTATAGTTGAATTGATAGAGCTAGAGACGTATGTTCCATTGTGTTAGGTGTAAACACTTTGTTTTCGTCGTTTCCGCTGTCACTGCCAACTTTCAATACGTTTTGTTTTGCTGGGAATTGATTTAAGTTTAGTAAAAGTGGCACATTTCGAAAATTTCTCGGGAAAATGTTACTACACTGGAGTAGAATAACAAAATTAGCAGGAAAACCAAAAACAAAAGTACCTTTATATTTCCTAAGTAATTCAATTTTTATTTAAACTTCTTTGCTAGTGGAGTCACGTGTCATTCTCTACCAGTCGTACTTTAAAGTAACAGTAAATAATTTAACAAATGAGTCACGGTTAAAAGTAAATTAGTGCATCCCATAGAACTATTTTTACAAGAAAACATCAGTCTCAGACCTTCCCACAAAGGGAATCTCATCTAACAATCCACATCGAGCAACCTGATTCACAAATACATTCCTAAGCACCTATCAACAAGGATATATCGAGACCTCCCGATCATTATTTGCGACTACGACATTAACGATCTTCTTAATTAATGACGACTCTTCTAATTGCAGATCTAACAAAACATTAATCTTCCCGCTATTATTCCGGATTAGGTCGGTATAATCAATCCCTAAGCCCCGTTTTTGTTGCGAAATTTCCGGGATTATGGGCTAAGGAGTGCTTAATAACAATCAATCAACAAAAACGCTGGAGGAAGATATAAAATACACGGCGACGTAATTTACTCGTTATTTTTCGAGAAATAGGTCTTTAGGTGTTGTACCTATTTCCGAATATACTAGATCAGATCTTAATATACAATTTTTTCATTGTAATAAAACCTTAGCTAGAAGCCTTCTTCTTTTAAATCCTTATATAACGAAGGAAAATTAAACTAAGTGTCGAACTCCATTAGATGAGCTACTCTAGTAATGGTATACAGATGAGCTCTAGAAATTATTATCAATTGATCAAATTACACGTTATTTAAATAGACACAACATATTTTGTATTTTATATCTACTATTTCGTAAATAAATCGTCAAAATACAAAATCACAAGAGTCATTGCAGGAAACCATGGCAACTTTGTTGCAAATCAAATCCCATTTTACTGCTTCTCAAAGCTTTTAAATACCGTTGCCAGTGTTCGTAATTGCATTCGAGATTGCAGTAAGATTCAGTTTGTGATGGCTGCTCAATGATGCAGGTGATCTTGAGGTAATCTTCTTAATCGACCGTTAGAAGAATCCATTCAGGAAATCTAGAAGCCTAGTCAGTCGGCAGCAAGCGTTTCATTTTACTTCCTGACCCATTTGCAATAAAACAGAAACCATTTCGGTTGTGGTATTATAATTTGCTGTCGTCCTGCTATGAATGATACGCTTCAAACGTCAAGTCACAGTTACCCACAGCCTCACCAATTGTCGTAAATATTGATAGAATGCCGGCGCGTGTGACGATGCATGCAGTCTGCTGGCATCCTCATCCACCACGGAATAACCATTAAAGAATGTACGCAGAAGCTTCTAGAACTACTCACACACGCAGCAAACGCCAAGTCCATGAGCGCAGTCGCCTGCAGCCTTGCCGTCTCTCTGTCTGCAGTCGTACGGATTGAGACAGATCCCTGCCCGAGCCACGGTGAACGCAGACGGCTGGCACTCCCGCTCGCCGCCCACCGGGAAGAAGTTGAGCACCTTGCCCAGGGAGAATAGGCCTGGAAGAATAAAAGTCTTGATTAGAAAATATATGAGACTTGTACATAAAATCTATACTTAATATTATAAAGCTGAAGAGTTTGTTTGTTTGTTTGTTTGAACGCGCTAATCTCCGAAACTACTGGTTCGAATTGAATAATTCTTTTTGTGTTGGATAATCCAGTTATCGAGGAAGGCTATAGGCTATATAACATTACGCTACGACCAATAGGAGCAAAGATATAGTGGTAAATGTGTAAAAAAACGGGAGAAAGAAGTCACTATTCCACGCGGACGAAGTCGCTGGCAAAAGCTAGTGTTGGTATATACACGTGTCTCTTTAAAAAAGGCTCTACACATACAGTGGCAGAGATTAGGTGGTGGGTACGATTAAATTATTTCAAGTGCAGGCTTAATCAACCAAGTACAAACACATATTATGATACCTCGGTCAGGCAGCAAGTACGTTTAGGAAAAGTAATATAACGTTTTTTTTTAAATACCTCTATCATCCCACTGCTGGGCAAAGGTTATCTTCTTATAAAAAGCTCTATTTTTTCAGGTTAAAGATATTTATTTTTCTCACAAAGAATTAATACAAATTCACTTACAGAGAAAACCTTACAATTAAAACACAATAATAAAAACATAGCAAGCGCACACACATAAATATTCGAATAATAATATGGTGGGTAGGTCGAAGTTACTGACGCGTTCGCAGTAGCAGTTAGCAGTCGTCTATCTTGTTTACCATCACCGAGCAACCATGGATGTAGAAGTTATTTGAGCGTACTTGGTATCCTAGATGTGGTATCCGTTAAATTTAGTTTTAATGTTGTGATATAAAAATGTTTGTTAGCTTTTAAGATTAAATTTTAAATTGGCTGTCTTATTTAGGTTTATTTAAATTATCTTAATTAAATTTATGATATAATATATATATATATTTTTTTATTAAAAAATAAAATTATCTAATTTAAGTCCAAAAAATATATTTTAAGTTTTTTCTTGAAAATAGATAAAGATTTGGCATTTTTTATTTCCGTAGGCAGTTTATTATATATTTTCACGCCCTCATATTCTATATTTTTTCTTCCGTAGTTAGTTCTGGGTGGGCGTGACACAAGATGGTTGGCGTTGCGTAATTTCATTTTTTGAGTTTGATGCTTTTTACGGAAAGACAGTAATGAAGTATGAATCAGTTTGTTTATTATTTTATATATTAATATACACGTATAATATTGATAAGTTTGATTGATTGACATTATTTTAGTATCTTTGTATATTTTTTGTGTAGGTGTAAGATAATCGTAATTGAATAATGATTTTATTAGTTTGTTTTGTGATATTTGTATTGTATTTAAGTTTGTTTTAGCAGCTGTTCCCCAGATCTCTATTAGATAGTCTATATGTGGTTTAATGAGTGTATTATATATTAGATACTTGATTGTACGTGGGAGGCAGTTAGATATATCACGCACGGTTCCGGTTAAAGAAGTAAGTTTATTCTTAATTTTATTTATATGCAGTTTCCAGTTAAGATTATGATCCATAATAAGGCCAAGATATTTTTCGTTTGTTTTTTTATTAAGTTTTTCATTATTTATCATAAGTTTTATGTCATCCGAGATTTTTTTATTTTTTGCACAATAAATTACGAAATTTGTTTTAGCTGTATTAATTGTAAGTAAATTTGTCAAAAACCAATTATTAAGCAAGGTTAAGTCGTTTTGCGCTTTTGATATAATATTTTCAATTGAGTCACCAAAGGTTTTTTGGTCACTAACATTTGTGTTTCGGAATAATTACATTAATTACTGCCACGCCTTATACCTATACTTATACCTTATTGTACAATCATTGTACAACCTTCGTTATAGGTTACCCAATTTTTGTTTCACTGTTTAAAGCCTCACGTGGCGCCATAAAAACAAAGTCGGTATATTTCCACTGGCCTAATTCGAAACTTTTAGATCGTTTCGACCTGAATAGCCCTTATTTTTTCGGGTTAGCTCTTTCTAATTATAACTTTGTCGAAATGACACCGTTTGTGACTGTTTGTTTATCTTATCATTTTATAAATGACTTAATTGTCTTTGATATGTGAACTAAAATTACTGAATGATTTTCTAATCATTTAAAATAATAGGTAGATTGGAATTTGAAACATAAAAGGTTTTCATGTCTATGCGACTATGTCATATTTAATACTTTAACTGTAAATCTCCTTTTTTCAATCTAAGTATTCATAATTACCACCAAAAATACTGATTTGCACACTAAATTTGCTCACCAAATAAATTAATTATACTATACTGTTAGATCTTTAAAGCTTAACTGTTTGACTCAATGACTATCAATTTATCTATAAAAATGCTATCAATTCACCCGAACATCCCTCTGGGAGGAGGAAGAAGGTCCCACCTCCCCTTCCAAACAAGACGGTAACAAAACACTAGAAAATGGCACTGTGTGGTCGCAGTTCTAACCTAACCTAACCTTCTTTTTTTGTATTGGAGGGGGA
Source organism: Pyrausta aurata (assembly GCA_963584085.1). NCBI lineage: Eukaryota > Metazoa > Arthropoda > Insecta > Lepidoptera > Crambidae > Pyrausta > Pyrausta aurata. The sequence goes on along the minus strand of OY757269.1, from coordinate 1,259,020 downwards.
ATGCAAGCAATTTGGATTTCCTCCTCTCCAGCGCTGCAGGGAGTGCAGCCTTTTAGCCCTTACGTAACAAATCGTAGTCAACCATACACGCCTATAATTTGTGTGCATATCAGTATTTTTGATATGCAATAGGCTATAAGTGGAGAAATTTTGTTTGCTTAAATTTCTAAATAGAGGTGCAGTTAAAAAATTCCCTAAATTATCGGAAAACTCTCTACCATCATTTGTTTTTGAAATGAACTGCTACAAACTCAAATTAAATTAACCCGCGGTTACCTGACAACAAAAACGTAAGCGAAGGTTTCCTAATTACTTCAAAATTCGTTTGTTTCCAAGCGAATTCATGAGACAAAAGATTAGCGTCGGTATACGAATTATTCAAAGAACAGGCTCGGAACAACCAGTTACCCAGTTTATTACACGGCCACAGACAATTTGCATAAGAAAAATAACAAGAAAAGGGAATCTGCTCGCCCTATGAAAGCTGTGGTTTCACTGAAGCGATGAGAGTGTCAATTGTCAAACAATGGGGCCGAAGTAAATGCTTGCTGCCTGCCTGCGCTATGTGTACATGAATGGAAAAAATATTTTATTCCTGAGCTGACGGTAATTGCAAATTACAACACAAAAAGTAACAACATATTTTAAATAAAATCTAAGAAAAAAACGTATCAATTTTAGTGTTTACAAAACCAAATAAATATCCACTGCCTTCAACATGCTTATAATGAACTTTAAGTTGGATATCAAAACAGAGCCCTGCACTCCTGCGCCATATTTGTGTTACTACAATTGAAATGTATGGGATCCTTAAATGTGGCGACGAAATTGTCGTAGGACACAAACGTGGTACAGGTGTGCGGCGCCGAAGAGTTAACTTAAATAAGCCAGTACAAAAACCTCAGTAATCGTTTAGTTAGACGTTATCAACGAACACGGGTTCTCTAACCTTTGAAACTACGTATGTATGTAAACACACGTACGAAACATACACGCTCGCTTAAACAAAACCACGGCCTGCTAGATGCTATAGAAATAAATAAATATTATGACCCCAGGGACGGACTTGGGCATATCGCTACGAAATCGCCCCGGATAGAGGGCCATCCGTCTTGTACAGGACCGCATTGAGGTCGAGACGCGAGAATTATGACCCCAAGCCCTCGCAGATTTTAATAAGAAAAAGTTTAATAACAATGTCATTTCACCGGATTTATGGAGAATGTCTGGAATGAAAAGATCGGTGACAGGATCATTGAAGGAAAATATAATAGAACGTAATTTAGTCAAGTGTGTAAGTAACTTGCCGTATTTCAGTTAGTAAACCTGGACGGTCATTATAATAACGAATGCTTCCATCATCTATCTATTATTATAAAATGCTTTGTCCTGAATGATTCACTGACTGATGGATCAACGCACAGCTTAAACCGCTGATCGTAGAGACCTGAAACTTGGAAGGTGTGTTCTTTGTATGACGAAGGGATCCGATAAGAACGGATTTTACGAAATTTTACCCCTAAGGGGGTGAAAAAGAGGAGCAAAGTTTGTATGGGACAACGTGATTCCTTGGTCCGATCTACTTCAAATTTTGCATAAACATTCTTTAAAAATAATAACGAAAAATGTGTATCATATTTTATTTAAATTTATCTTGTAACGGGGTTAGAAAGGGGTAGAAAGCTATTTAGGGGATGATTTGCTACAAAATTGATATTAATACTTCTTGGTGCTTATGATTGAAATATTTTTTTTTTTGACAATCATTTGACATATCTGAGACAGAATGTTTTGACACATGTTTGTTATTAATTTTACTCTAGAGAAGCCGCTATTTTACTTTAATCAAAGTAGAGAAGAGATTTTATTCATTAAAATAGTAAAGAATGTTTTTTTGTATTGAAACAGGGTAGATATCAAGTGGGTCCAGTGTAGTATGCAGATCGTTTGTTCATATTGTTGGTGGACATTCTACGCTGTTCCTGCGGTCGATGGGTATCCGACCTGGAACTTTTTTGCAATTTTTTTGTGAGGGCCTATGTTAAGCAGTGGACGGCCTTGGGTGTTGATGATGATGATGGGGTAGATCCCTACATATAATTTTCCCTTTGAATTCAAACAAAGCTCAAGTTCAAACTCTTAAGGTAGCGGGAGAAGACTTGATATGTTATGTGGCACGATGCTGTGTAAATGCACAGAGTAGCCTGGTCTTTATAGCACCCGAAAGAAACATACGATTGACGAAAGGCGTAAAGTATTTCCATTACGTTGTAAAATAAAAAGATACTATCCCCGTGTAAGTTTGACCAGATTAAAAGACCGGGCTACGTGTGAGTCTACACAACATATAACATTTGTCTATAATTTGAAAACTGATGTTATTGTTTGTTTGGTTGAAGGCGCTAATCACAGGAACTATTGGTCCGGTTATAAAATATATTAGATACATTGTTAAATAGTAAATTTATCGGGGTAGGCTTTTTAATTAGTTTAATACTTAGAGGCTTATAAATATATTTGCTAAGATCTATGGGAACGGAGTAAAACTAAAACGTGCGTACGAAGTCGCTGGCGGGCCGCTAGTCTTCTATACATATAAAAGGCTTTGTCCTGAATGACTGACTGACGGATCAATGCACAGCCTAAGCCGCTGATCGTAGAGACCTGAAACTTGGAGGGTGTGTTCTTTGTATGACGAAGGGATCCGATAAGAAGGGATTTTCTGAAATTTCACCCCTAAGGGGTTGAAAAAGGGGTGCAAAGTTTGTATGGGAAAATAAGATTCCTTGGTCTGATCTACTTCAAATTTTGCATAAACATTCTTTAAAAATATTAACGAAAAATGTGTATCAAATTTTATTGAAATTTATCTTGTAACGGGGTTAAAAAGGGGTAGAAAGTTATTTTGGGGATGATTGGCTACAAAGTTAATATAAATACTCTTTAGTGCTTATGCTTAAAATAATTTTTATTTCATTTTTGACAATCATTTGACATATCTGAGACACAATGTTTTGACACACGTTTGTGATTAATTTTACTCTCGAGAAGAGATTTTATTCCTTAAAATTTTAAAGAATGTATTTTGTGTTGAAACAGGGTAGGTATCAAGCGGTCTGTGTCCAGTGTAGTATGCAGATCGTTTGTTCATATTGTTGGTGGACATTCTACGCTGTTCCTGCGGTCGATGGGTATCCGACCTGGAACTTTTTTGCAAATTTTTCGTGAGGGCCTGTTAAGCAGTGGAGGCCTTGGGTGTTGATGATGATGATGGGGTAGATCCCTACATATAATTTTCCCTTTGAATTCAAAGCTCAAGTTTAAACTCTTAGGGTAGCGGGAGAGGACTTGATATGTTATGTGGCATGATGCTGTGTAAGCGCACAGAGTAGTCAGGTCTTTTTAGCACCCGAAAGAAATATACAATTGACGAAAGGCGTTAAGTATTTCCAATACGTTGTAAAATAAAAAGATAATATCCCCGTGTAAGTTTGACCAGATTAAAGACCGGGCTACGTGTGGAGTCTACACAAAATATAAGATTTGTCTATAATTTAAAAACTGATGTTATTGTTTGTTTGGTTAAAGGCGCTAATCACAGGAACTATTGGTCCGGTTATAAAATATATTAGATACATTGTTAAAAAGTGAATTTATCGGGGTAGGTTTTTTAATAAGTTTAATGCTTAGAGGCTTATAAATATTTTTGCTACGATCTATGGGAACGGAGTAAAACTAAAACGTGCGTACGAAGTCGCTGGCGGGCCGCTAGTAAAGGATATAAGAAAACATATTGTTTTATTTTTAAAATAGAATTTGTGTTACAAAACTTAAAAAACCGGTTAAGTGCGTGTCGGACCCGCGCACTGAGGGTTCCGTGCCACCCCTAACTGAATTCAGGGACCACTTACTTTCAATTAACGAAAACATCACAATATATTGCGACAACAAAAATAACTTTGTTTTTCATAGTGTTTGTATGAAAGACAAAGTTAATTTTGCGGTTGATAAAAATGTGCAATATCTCAAAAACTACTGGTTCGATCTCCTTCAAACCAATTTTCGTTGCAAGTTTTTGTTGAGATCTACATCATATATTTTTTTCAAAATTTTCACTTTCTTAGTTCAAAAGTTAGAGGGGGGGGGGACGCCCATTTCACCACTTTGGAAGCGTCTATATCTCAAACCTTACACTTTAAGAAAAAATGGTTTTAGAAACCGCAACATCATTTTAAAAGACCTATCTATAGACACCCCACACGCATAGGTTTGAGTAAAAAAAAATTTTTAGGTTTTAGTTTCATGTATGGGAGCCCCCCCTTAAATATTATTTTTTCTTACTTTTTGTATCTGAATCGAAAAGCGGTGAACAAAATACACCTACCTACCAAGTTTCAGCTATGTGATGCTTATAGTTTCAAAATAAAGTGGCTGTGACATACGGACGGACAGACAGACAGACAGACAGACAGACAGACAGACAGACAGACAGACAGACAGACTTGACGAAACTATAAGGGTTCCGTTTTTTGCCATTCGGCTACGGAACCCTAAAAATATGACGAGGGGACTGGGTCGATGTTACATGTTTGTTATATTTAAGTATAATGACAATAAATACATTTTTGAGACACACAAATCAAGCAAAACGAAATTCGTGACTAAAGATCTAAAGCCTATAAATTTTTTTCCCCAGAAGCTTTGAATTATGTTTTCCATGTCTCCAAAATAAAGGTATTTGTATGTATGTAGGTAGGTCATTATTTTCCAATTAGCCAATAATGACCTACCTATTTTCAAACCTTGTTCTAATTAGGTGTTAAAAGCCTGCATTATGTAACATTTCAAAGTTAACGGGAAAATTTCAGTATAATATTTAACCCACTTTTTCCTACTTTGATCCCTCCCAAGCCGTGGAATTCCGGTTACCAAACTTCTTGTTTGAGTTTTCAGCCTGAAATTGCTCAATTCTCTAAGCTCATATTATCTTGATTGAAAAGATTGTATGGCAATTGCCTTGGTTAATAAATGCGGATGCTTCAGGTTATTTCCTCGACGTAGATAAAAAGACTCAAATTAACTACCTGCAGATAATTTTATACCTCAGAATTAATTGATTGAATTGTTACTACGGGATTTGCCATGTACCTATTTATTTTCGACTAATCTTGTGGTATGTAGTGGCGTTTTATCGAAATTATTTGTAGATGCACTCTCGTTTGTGCTACTAGTAATATTCTGTGACCTGAATGTGATGTTATAGTGATTTTTATTGGTTTATGAAACTGGTTTCATAATATAAAATGTGGAAAAGTGATCTCATACCATGTTAGGTACTTGTGTGTCCATTTGTTTCCATCATTTTCTAGTGTTGTGAATGGAGTAAACATTTGTTTATAACTTTAGTACGAAATGCAAGATCCAATGTGATACTCTACATTTCACTACTCGGGGTGGTTTCGCCTTCCAAGCCTGTCTTCGCCATCACACAATTCCTTTAAAAAAAACATCACGAATACCTCAACTACTTTCATATCGTCACATCAAACACATTCAATAATGTCCATGAGACGATACTTAAGCCCGAAAATAACATCCTGTCCCCGTTTTGCTGTTAAACGCCTTGATCTTGATCATACAAACATTGTAATCATTAAAATTTTAACCCCTATATGCTTTCAGAAATCATCAAAATGACTTCATATTCAACAATAGTCCCTCCAAAAACACCTTTCAACACCTAACATACCCATATTTGAAATAACTAAATACAAATTTGATACGAAACCTTTTCGGACCTCAAACAAAACAATACAAACTGCTTCGATGAGCGCTAACACATGTTTAAGAGTATAAATTTAGTCATTAACTGTAACAATTATTACTTAAATATTTGCCTGTCATACTTATTTGAAAATTAATTACCACTACTCCTGAGATGAACAGACAAAAAGTCTCATGATTGGCAGTAATTACAATTTGAACATTAGCTGGTCGACCTTAATTTACATCTACTTTGTTTTATCCTTGTTTAAATCATTTAACATAAAGTTATAGCGGTTAATAATAATTGCATTGCATCTGTCATGCCATCTTTCTTGTCAATAAGTCCACTTATCAGAGAGAAAAAGAAATGCTACGTTGAAATAGCTTTTTGTCGAATGAAAGCTATGATGATAATTAAAGTTACTGTTACAGCTTGATGCAACCTTCTCTTCAGTAACGCTGGCCAAATCAATTGAGTTTTATTTCGTGTTTTAGACCACAAAACACACCGTTTACATGCTGGTTAAAAATACCACTGGCTCTTCGTTTAGCTATAAATTGAACATTTGTAAGTGGCCTATGTGAAGTTATCTTGATCTCTTTAATCGAGAACACATAATATTTTTTCTTAGTAGTCGATAGGTAGTTTTTTCTTGGTAGTCCCGCTGGGTCGAGTTGGATAAGTCTATATTCCTGATCGTCGTTTTGCAATCATCTCGCGTATTTTCCGAAACAATTGGAACCCAATCAGTCTGGTGTTTGCGTCAGTTTTGTAGAACTTTTTGTGTATAGTCAGCTTAAAAAATGAGGAATTAGATTCTGAACCATATTTTTATTTTATTTACGATAAGACGACTACAGACTAGTTAACTTTAAGTTTATGCTATTATTATTTTTTAGGAATAATAATAGTATTTAGGAATAGAGACTTTTCCAACTGGACCCAGCGGGACAACAAAATAACCTACAGACAACTAAGAAAAAACATGTGTTCTAGATTAAAGAGATCAAGATAACTCTTTGTTACACATCACATAGGTCAATTATAATTGTATTTTTAATCTGTTAGGATTCCTATTTTACGAAACACCGATTGTTAGGACAGCCAATAAATCTTTGAAAATAATGTAGTAAGAGAGAATAGGTCCATGTGCATCATCGACTCTATTTCTGCCATGCTCCAATATCAACCCATTCGCAATGAAAAAACTTGCTTTGATTGATTAATGGATTTACGCTGTTGTTAGTTCTATTATCAGAATCACGCAAATGTCTTTATTTTTTGTGGCTGACTGTACACAAACGGGCGAATCCAAAGTGACCACAATCTAATTGTTGTTATCTTTTTGTAGTAACGGGGCCGTGATTTGCGCACTCACTCACCGACAATACTGGGTGCCCCAGGGTTGATACAACATAATACTTAAAATCAATTTTGCTATTTGAAAAAAGCTATGGTTCATGTATGTCCTAGATGTGTATCAATTAGTGTTATTGATTAATGTCGATATGGTTTTCATTTGGAAACAAAAAACTTTTTTCAAGACTTTTTACTAAATAACTACTTTAATACGGCGTAATAAAAGGCTTTAAAATAGTGGGGCCCAAAAAATAAGAAAATGTTTCGACCTATTAGGGTCATAGCATATTTTTTGTCCTCATACAGGCAATTATTTTAATACTGTTACTTACCTAGAATAATTGTTCCTACTACATACTTCTCAACTTCATAAGTACTCTGTGGATCATCGTGGTTGATGAAATAAGTGAAAAAAACTGTTATCCTCAACAGTATAAATACAGTTTATTTTTGTTTTTATAGTGTTTTGTCACCATACAAACTTAATAATATAAATTGCACTTGTAAAAAGCAACTGTGACTCTGTGACAGACGAGGAATTGAACCCCGTGTCTTACGCTATCCGGGCGTATGCCTATACCACTCGGCCACCGTCACATTAACAAGCCTGTTGAATTTTGCATTTGTATAAAAACATTATTAATTAGAACGTTAATAGATAGAGTACATCATGTTTTTTAATCATTAGTATTTTACATAATCTAGCAGAACAAAATAATTACTGTAGAAGAGGCAACCCTAATAGACCTCGAAATGCTGAGTAAAAAAAAAAAAAAAAAAAAAGCATCTTATGAGCTTTTTCCTGTTGGGAATCACTTTCTCTGCAACACTGAATTATTGTTATTACGATTGTAATTTGACTTCAAAACCGACACACTTACGAAATTATATGAAAATACTTTCGGCTTTACGGTGTAAAAGGAAAACTTAACACCTGCCAGATTAAACTTTATTGCACAATCAAATTTACACTAAACGCTATGAGGCATTACCTACCAGCCAAACCTTAAGGCTAAGCAAATTAAATTTAGGCTTTACAATATTTTATTGAAATAAAAACATTTGTAGTACAAGAAATGACATGACTTTGCAACCTTGCGGTTCCCCCTGATAATGTTATACCGTTTAACGTCGAAACGCATTAGTTCCATATATTCCATTAACGCTCCGTTGCAAGCAGGCTTTTGCATTATTTATATCTGAAACCACATCGCATAGTTCGGGGAACACTAAGTCGATTTCGATGAGTTACGGCCGTTCCAAGGAAGACTGAATATGAAGGGTTTGTAAGAAAACATGCGATCACACGAGCAATTTGAGATACATTTTTGACGTGATTTTTAAAATAACATTTCCGATTGCATAGAGCTTCAAGATAGTTTTTTTCTAAGATTAATAAAAAAGAAAGAAAATAAATTATTCAACCCAATTAAATTAGATTTATAAATTACACGAATGAGTTCATGTTTACAAAACAAATTGACTAAAACTAGGTACACTTGAGCTGAAAAGACACCAAGGAGGACCCTCAGCTAGTCGTGGCATCAGCACAGCATTAGTTAGATTGCTTATTTCTCAAACGGTATTCAGGTGATTAGCTTCTCCACAACATTAAGCTACTCATACAAACAAACGCTTCTTTATTTTAGACAGTATTATAAGGCATATTATGGCAGTGAGTTAGCAGAGTTTAAGAACCATAAAACCCACTCTACCCCAATAACCTCTTTGACTCAGGAATTCCTTCCAAAACCAGGCATGTAATCTTCATTTTTATGGTCTTCCATAAAATGGGCAGTTCATAATAAAGGTAATTCAGCTGTAACTTTATGATTCGGTCGTGATCGCGAGGAACCGGTGGATCGTTATTACGTTATCCACAAATAACGATTACGATCGGGCGTGATAAAATAAGTAGCTAAAAGTAACGAGATTTAGAACATATTACCGTCCGCAATAAAAAATGATCGTCAATGATATAGCTAAAATGGGTTAGAAGGGTTTCCATAAACCTTGCATATTTACCCTTCAAATGAAGCATTATACTACCTACACACTATACGATCACAAACAGAAAGTTACCTTGCTATCATAAATCTTAAAATAAAAACGAATTTATCTCATTCATGAGAATGCTAATAGAGGTCCCATTAACGAAATAGTTTAGGTGTTTTTTTAATTATTAATCTTATTTCATTACTATATAAATGCAATGATACTGTCATTAAACTATTACTAGCGTATGGAACTAACACCACGAACAAGTTTCTTGAGCCATGATTTGACGCCACTTAGCATCAACACATACAAACGTTTTCAAATATACATCACAATCTTTTCATCCAGCTGCGACACATTTTTTTCTTGGCATATCTTCTCTATACGTAGTAGTAACAACTCACTGAATACTGTCTTACTTTTTACACCCTGGTTTTTTATCATCAACATTTAAGCTTCATTTACTACCGCTGCAGCATAAGGCTCCGTGAACACTGTGGCTGAGTAACTAACGCAGCTGTCCCACAGCCTGTACTTACCTACTATAGCAAGGTTATACCAATATTTCATCAACTTTAACGATCATGCATATTTATATGAAGAACTAGCGGTCCCAGCGAACATTGTTTCGCCCCCAGCCCCGTCCCACCCCGGCCCCGTTTTATGGGAATTTTCATTGCTATAAACCTCACGGAGCCCGAGACCTTTCCATCGAATGTAAAACCGTGGAAATCGGTTCGTGCGTTCTGGAGTTATAACGTCAGGAAGGAAAACCCGACTTATTTTTATATAGTAGATTTGACAGTAAACGTTACAATGAGAGAGTGCTACAGACCTTTACTAGCGTAGCTTGTCCTAGCTATCATATGCCAGGTATAAGGTATAAGTAAGTCATCGTGGCATAATCCAGTACGTTAAGGTGATTCTGGCCTTCTTAATGGCTACCTCTATGAGGGAAAGTGGATGAGTAGCCATTTCCCTCGGTTTTGGAGATAAAAATAAATGACCGACATCTCACGCGATGACGCCTGAACATAATTGAAGCATTATTTTAGATGAGTTACCTGGAAATATTTATCCAAATTCCTGAGAAAATCTAAGCAATCGTTTAGACGGTACAAAGTTGTGTAATGTACGATCGTGGTCGATCGCGCCTAACCACCTTAAGAGTGAAAACCGCTTGGCGCGAAAATCAACCTGCCGTTGTCTTTTGTCTGAAATGACGCCCGTTAGCCCGTTTTTGTGTCATGTGTGCAAGCGATTATCGTTAAAAAGTAGTAAGGCGTGCATTGTACGTTCGTATTGACTGACGCAACTTCATATTTTCGATAGAGTTCCAATGTAAAACCAAATAACTATAGTCAATATATCAAGATATATGGAGATCTTGACATGTTCCACTCTACTATTACTTTTATAAGACGGTTATTGGGCGAGCGCTTTTTTGATCTTTGATTGCGAGTTGCATAAATAGTTTTCAATTTGTTTTTTCTTTTTGTATTCTGTTGTTTTGTTGCTTGGCAGTATTGTTGACCGATCGTTTATGTTAATTCATACTATTTCTATTTGTGAGGACCTGTAAGAGGTTTATGAGTTAACTATACTATCTAATATTGTCTGTTTAAAAACCCTGGTTTTCCTGTAATAATAAAAATAAAATAAAATAAATAAATAAAAATCAATCGTAATTTAATTGCTATGTACATTTACAGAATGACGTCGTACAAATACTGCAAACATTTTTTATCACGTAAACTTAACCACTCTGAAACTGTAAAGTGTAACCGTGATATCCCACTTTCAAACCTATGAAGTTCTCTATTTATATTCAATATTAACTTCATGAATACTTGCGAAGCGCGTAAGAGCAACCGAGTTGGAAAACTTCGGAGTTTCTTACGTGTATACTTTTAGAAAATTGCATCTTACGATACAAAATTGTTTTCAACGCCTACACTTGCAAGACGCATCTTGATTTTATAATATTCTTTAGACTTTCAGTTGTAAGTTAGAGCCAATATAATGTGTGTACTTTCGACTTTGTTATGTTTAGCCGTAACTTTTAACGTAGGTAGCGAACCTGTTTATTTATCGGTTGGTATCAAAAATAACAGACAAAAAATTAAAACTTTTAACGCGAAAGCCAATTACCAAAACTGAGATGACATTTCCGCTTCTGAGACAGGTTTACATAATAACAGAGACACATCAAATAAGGTACTGCTGGCTTGTTAAGTTAATGATAAATAACTATAATTGACAAAGTGCAAGGTGTTAAGTTCGCAATCCTTAAGAACCAGATTGTAATCATCAACACTTCACTGATCCTCAGGCAAGAGCGTTAATAATAAGATAATTATTGCGGTAGTAATACAATTATGTTTCATTTTGTTAAATTTTGGGATTTGAGGTATGTATCTTAAAGATATTTTCTTTTTAAAAGTGAAAAAAAACAATCGTTCACATAACACTTATTAATCACGGAACCTCCTAAACGATTTGGCCCATGTAGGTATGCAAGCTAAAAACGGATTTTGCGGGCAAAAGACGCATTCGGAAGTAATATTTTTCATAGTTTATATTGCACTTGTAATAAGCAACCGTAGCACTGTGACAGACGAGGAATCGAACCTCGTGTCTTACGCTATCCGGGCGTAAGTACGCATGCCTATTTTTTTCATATTTTTTTACAGGTCTTGAATGAGACCTAATCCAGATAAAACCGGACTGTAAGTGTAACGTCTTACTTGGCGTTCTCGTAAAGTGATGCAATCGTGTCTTGGCACACGCGACCCTAACAGACGCTCCACTTAGCAAACAGGACGTTATGCGCAGGTTAAGGGTCGTTAGTTAAGTAGAACTGGTTCAGTTGCAGGATAATTCACTTTCGCGAAAACATGTGCAGCTTTATATTATAAACTAGACTACTGGACTAAGGAATAGAGTTACGAAATTAAGTTTTGAATAAGTTCACTTTACACGCAGATTTGTATGAGTAAATTATTTTTGTGGAAAGAAGTTCGTTTTGAATCATTTATCATCTCATCAACAAAAAGCTAATTTAATCTAGTTACAAGACTCTAGCTAGACAAACATATATTAAGTACTAGCTTTTGCCCGCGACTTCGTTCGCGTGGACTTCAGGTTCGTCCCGTCTAGTCTAGTAATAAGTAAGCGCAAAAAATGAGTTTTTTTACGACCTCACATAAGAAACCTCAAAAATTGTAGCCTATATGTTATTCTGATGTATAAGCTATATTGTGGTAAAGTTTCATTCAAATCCATTCAGTAGTTTTTACGTGAAAGAGTAACAAACATCCATACATCCATACTTACAAACTTTCGCCTTTATAATAGTAGTAGGATAGGTACCCGAAATAGGTATGCAATATTTTTTTATTGACATTATTTGTTAATTAAGCATTAGTACTAGGCTTGTAGATAATGCCAGAAAGCATCAAGCCATCAATGTACGTTCGAGGTCTCTGGCGCCTAACCACTTTTCAATGAATATCACTTACACACACGCCACAAAAACGGGCGTCACTTTAAATAAAAGACGACGCAATGTGCAAGCGGTTTTGTATCATCAGGTGGTTAAGCGCCAGATACCTCGACCATACGTACAATTGATACTGCAATAAATTATAAAAAATTAGCTTGTTCGGTTCTTATTAAAACTATTTGCTTTATTTAAGTGTTTTTATCTCTCTCTAGCGAACACCCTAGGAATATATCTTATGGAACACACACAAGCGTTCATACTAATTACATTTCATTAGACTCCCATTTATTTTCGAACAGTGATTAATTCAGGTTGCCTTCCGACCTGACCGCCAGCCGTTAGTCCAGCAAAAACTAACCTTTGCCAATGAGTAATGGCTTGGGAAATCTAGGAGGTAATGTAAATAAAATACGAAGGAACTAATTTGTACCTTCTTACAGAAAGTAAAGAGAAAAGGTTACCAAAAACAACGATCAAGAGTTGTTTTTAGCATCTAGAGAAGCATTGTAACTTATGGAAACATTTAATACTTAAAATAAAAACCGAACTTTTATAAAACATTGTTTTTGTCATAACTGACATTCCGCCTACTCGTACAAAACGCTTCGCTGACTCCTTTCTTGTATGCGTGCAGCTAGGGAGTGGAACTCGCTGCCTGCTGAACTTTTCCCTCAGGAATATGAGTTATGACCTAAGCCTTTTTAAGGCAAGAGTGAATAGAGCAGATATGCACCACCCTAGACCTCCTACACCTGACATCAGGTGCGATCGAGGTCAAATATCTGTTCTTGTTTAAAATATTTAAAAAGTAAACAACTGTACTATAGACAAGTGTTTTTTTTTAGCTTACTGTATCTGCATATTCATGCATGTAAATAATTATTATCACATAAAATTCAAAAAATTACCCAATACTTACCCTACTGGTCATTCCATAAATGGACTTCAATCGGAGACATCTTGCATTTTCTCACGACGTTCGCAGAACAGCGAATATTCCACGTAGCAATAAAAAGTGGTACATCAGTTTCCTTGTGACCACCTTATCCTTATATAAAGTCGGTTACTTAGAAAGTCAGTGGGTTAGTATGCGAGTTCGTCTGTGATTTAAATGCTAAGGGCCGTCTGTTGTTTAACAGTTGCTCTGCAAAATGATTTCTGAGGCATGCATATTTACTGTCTTAAGTATTAGACATGGACGGGTCTAAACGCGAATAAAAACTTATAGCAATGCAACGCGAAAGTTTTAAATCTTATGTTGCTAGTCTTTCACAACATTATAACATAAATATGTAGCAATCGTATTCGGATGTTAGAATTTAGATCTTATTGATGTGAAAAGTTTATTAGTCAGACTTGATCCATCTTTAGTCGCTTCTTCTCTTATCTAGATTTTGACTCAAGATCTGGCCGTTTAATTTTGTTGGCTGCGTTCTAAATTCAGAGTGACTTTAGAAAACGTGGCACTCATATTAATATACATATAGTATAGTATAACATAGTGTTATGTAGTTTGCGTAGGTGAATGAAGGACAAGTCCTGCGGTTGCGGTTTGCCGTAGAAAGGAGATGAAGATACATCTGCCGGTAAAACAGTTGAAATGAATCATGAAATTATTGTTTAATAACACAGAATGGATAGATATTGGTTTGTGATTAATTGTTTTGATGTTAATTAGGCCTGACAATTTATGTAGCGCTGATGAAGAGTTTATAGCATGGATGCTAATGTTTGAGGTTTAACTATAGATTAGATTATTATTTCTTACGTTTAAAATGTAACTAAAAAAAAGTAACTATCAAATCAAAAATAATGTTATGGCATCCGCATGGTTTGTGAATAGCAAATAGGTGCATAATATACGAGAAATTATAATAATACGTTTAACATAATTTTCATCAATTCCACTGATCCATTTATCCTACAATCACCAGTGGCGTCCCTAATCGTCCCGGGATGGTGCCGCATTCCTGCCCCTTCAATCTGCAACTGGCTCGCGACAGGTTCTTATTCTTACGGTACACGGCGCGTGTGCGCGGGCGCAGATTGCACAACTGGTTTCGCGCTTTCGGTAGTGTTCATTCAGAACACGTGGTAAGATTTTTATCGCAGGGATTTGATGCTTTTTGGTTAATGTGCGATGATTGGATCATTCGTTGCTGTATGTACCTGAAGATTTTTAGGACTAACTCTGTGTCGTAGTGTTTAATACAAGTATCTCATACTCTACTTAAGAAATAGAGTATGTCGAAATAGTCTTGTGCCTACACAACAAAATAATTAAAAGTAAAATTCATAAAGGAGACATTTTTTTCTTGTATGGAGGATGGGCCCACCATAAATTGTGACGTCTAGTAATGAAACATATATTAATTTGTTCCTTATAATGTCTTATAAACATTAACAATATTAGTATTTGTTTATCTAACGGGAATATTTCAAAATTCATCATAACTTAAATCCACACACTTACCAGTTGACGCACATTTTCAGTCGTTTCTGATAATCACAGTCGTTGAAATCTCACTGCACAGTTACACAACAACGGTTTAGTAGAATGGGTGCCGTACTTGATGCTTTTAGCTTCTATTTTTCGTTAAAAATCCGGAGAAAACAAACACTCAATTCAAAACAAACGGAAGGTGACGGAAAACCAAACGCCAAACGGAAAGTGTGACAAATGACACTTCAGCCATTCCTGTCAATGTCAGTGATAACTGTCAGAGTTGCTATCCGTTCCACGGCTTTACTAGATAACCGTTTTATGCAAAAATCTTAAAAAAGCAATTAAAATATTTTATTCGGAGATTCCAATTGCTTAAAATAAATAAAAGTAGAAAACCGTGATCCAAACAAAATCACGTAGTTCAAATAATTGATATTGTTTTTATATTGACCAGCCCGTCGTTTCTTTACACGTATTTGTAAAGGAGGAATGGTGTGATGAAAAATAGTCAAAACAACGCATCTTTTAGTTCGATTTTATTATTCCGATTTCGTCTAAACGTTATCTTTCGTCTAATTGTCTAAAAAAATAAGTTATTAATTTAGGGTGCAATGTCATTATTAGACGCTACAAGTTGCTACTGGGCCCAAAAAAAAATGTCTCCTTTGGTTTATTCCTTTAGACAGATACAATAGGATCATTTTTACAAGTCCCAAACCCTACCACATTAAATGTACTCAAATACAGTAAAGGTGATATTAGTATGCAAACGTCTTAGTTTTTTTTAAGTAATGTGCCTTCACTGTGCTATATTTGCTTTCTAGATGTTAACTTTTTGGACCGAATCATTTGGTTTAATTAAATTAACATAAACGAAAGTTCTGGCGAGTTAACTATTTGTTATGACATAATTTTTTAGAGTTAACATGGTTTCTTGAGTTATTTTAGTAGTTTTGAGCAAGAGATTTATCGTCGTTAAAGTTTATATGAAATTATTACATTATACTAAATTTGACGAATGTCGTGAAATTTTTGGCTACCTTCTTGAAAGGGCTTGACTATGTTTTTCTCAGAGAAAATGGAACTAAAACAATCGATAGATAAGAGAGTAGAAAACATAAAAAATATGAATTTTTGTATTCTAATAATAACAGACCATCGTAGCAGAATCTGTTAACCAAACTCCCTTGATTCCTACTAGTGCTGTACTCAAAAAATTTCTAATTTCAAGACATTGAAGTGTATTACCAGTACAAAAGTCTCGAAATGTTCAAGATCCATTCACCGAATACAGAGGTAGAGTCCTTGGGATTTGATTAAGTAAAGATGACTATTGGGGACAGTGTTCTTTGTGAATTACGTTATTATTTCCGAATTAAGGAACTAATCAAACTTAACTTCACTTAACTTCTTACCTATTATGCGATACACATACGAGTGAAACATTCCTTTTCTTTCTACCTAAAATAATAGCCTAAACTCTAACGACCCAATTGCCCGCGTGTGAAAGCCTCGGAAAGGTCGCCCGGAGGGTCGTGGGATCGTTTTAATCTGGAACCTAGGTACAGACCGTACCTTTTTGTTACTATAATGCCCACTTAGGTATGGAAATTGTCTGTAAAGATGTCGCCGTAGACATGACGCAGACACTTCGAGTTGGTACCTGCCTTTCTCAGTTGTTAGATAACTTGTTTTATGCCTACAGTTTAGGCACTGGAAGTACAGAGATGATGTTCAAATTGTAACAATTAGTCCGTATCTTGAGTACTGCGATCCCTCGCTTAATTGCGAGTACATCCTTGGTGTCAGTACTTTTTTCTTCTGTCTTTGTCACGAAGAGAAACACTATTACTAGCTAGTACAATCATCCGTAACGTTGACGTGGTTCATGTGTCTTCTTCTTCTTCTTAGCCTACTCCCTTTACTTGGGGTCAACTTTCCTCGATCAATGGCACCAGGACATTCGGTCCTGAGTGATCTGTGCATCCTGGGTCAGCTGTGCCTGTTTAATATCTTTATTGACAGTTGTCCACCACGTAGCCGGGGGTCATCCTCTGCATTTTTTCCCTTCAGCTAAATGTTATTTTGAGCCTTGTGACATGATCAACAACTTTCTTGCAGTCCTAAAAAAAGTTATAAATCTAAGAACAAAAAACCGGCCAAGTGCGAGTCGGACTCGCGCACTGAGGGTTCCGTGCCAACTTTAATTGAATTAGGGATTTTTACTTCCACTTAGCCAAAATACCACAATATTTTGTTGACCGCAAATATAACTTTGTTTTTCATAGTGTTTGTATGAATGACAAAGTTATATTTGCGGTTGATAAAAATGTGCTATATCTCAAAAACTACTAGTTCAATTTCGCTCAAACCAATTTTCGTTGAAAGTTTTTGTTGAGATCTACATCATATATTTTTTTCAAAATTTTCACTTGCTTAGTTCAAAAGTTAGATGGGGGACGCCCATTTTACCACTTTGGAAGCGTCTATATCTCAAACGTTAGACTTTTAGAAAAAAATATTTTAGGAACCTCAATGTCATTTTGAAAGACCTATCCATAGACACCACACACGCATAGGTTTGACCAAAAAAATATTTTTAGGTTTTAGTTTCATGTATGGGAGCCCCCCCTTAAATATTATTATTTTTTATTTTTTCTATGAAAATCGAAAGGCGGTTAACAGAATACATCTACCTACCAAGTTTCAACTGTGTAATGCTAATAGTTTTAGAATAAAGTGGCTGTGACATACGGACGGACAGACAGACAGACAGACAGACTTGACGAAACTATAAGGGTTCCGTTTTTGCCATTTGGCTACGGAACCCTAAAAACATCAGATATCCGTACAACGGTGTTCAAACACCGACTTTTTTTAACGAGACGTGTAATGGCAATCAAGATCTTCAAAATCCTATAAGTACAACCAAAGCTCAACTCAGATTTTACTAAGAAAAGTTATATCTATAACCCCACTCCTCTCACGTTCAATGATGCAGCAACTTGTACCAAGTCCAAGATCAAAGTCATCTGGCACGCACCATGACCAACAGGCGTGAAGGCCGAATCTCAGTTTCACTATCTCTTAATTGCACATATACACGAGAGCATACAGCCTTTGATATGGCTGTGGTAAACGAGCAAAGTATAGAAGCGGTCCGGTTTTGCAACATCATAAAAGGAATAAATAAAAAATGTAATGCAAATTCTTTACCTACTCAAAATCAAAACATCGCTATCAAAAATCGCATACATCCCTTATTCCAGAAACCACCACCAGGCTTAGGATCGTACTAAAATATTAACTGACCAATGAAAATTACGTCGTCCAGCCTCGATCTATTTAACCAGAGCTACTGGAACTTCAAAAAATGTGTAGAACAAAGCATAAATTAACCGTTTACCAAATCAATCACTTAGGAAGTCTACAGCCAACGTCTTTCTCTTAGGTATTATAGTTCACTAATAATATTGTTATGTCGTGCATAGTTTTTTAAGGTCACTCGACCGGCAATTGTCTCATTATGTTTGATTGTTTTTCTAAATGTAATATTGTGGTTGTTTGATTGTTACTGTGCCTTTAAAAATAAAATAAATACCTACTGACGTCATTTAATAAAGTGGGTATACTTTTCTAAATGATTGCGTAATTATAGTCTTGGTTAAGCTGGTACTATGTTTTGTTGTAATACCTATGGGGTATAAGATTGTTAAACGAAACAGAAATTTACCATACTCATTGTACTCGTACCTACGTACCTAAAACTTCTACGTTTCATTTCAACTTTTTCGCCACACCGTATGGTGGTCGTTCTGATAAATTGCCACAGATACAACAAAAGTGAGATGATGCTCACTTAGAGCGACGACATTAGATGGAGTCTCTGATAAAAATGTTTGAAGATGTAAAAGCGACCAAATTACGGTTGACCTACATTTTTGGTGTGAGAAAAGAGTCCATTGGAAAATCGATTCACTCCTCATCCATCAAGAGAAAATGATTGCGAGATGGAGCTGATTATACGGGGAATGGCTTTGGGTGCCCGATAAAAGAAATAATTATATTTTAGTATGGTTGTGTGTTGCCGTGAGGATAGTTTCGACAAATTAGTAATGGTTTTATATGTTGCAGGGAATAGATCGCGTGGTTCATCTAATCATGACACAACCGCAAATGCGTGCGTGCGGCTTTCATTCACATATTACCTACAATTTACAGTGAGTCTCAGTTTAAACATTTTATCGAGTGGAAGCTTTCTTTTTAGCTCACAGACACAAATACAGTTAAACTATATTTTATTATTATTATTTTAAAACACCAAAAACCACAAATACACAAGGACGTCTAAAGAATAAGGACTGCGGACCAATTTTACCAGATTTTAAGCCCTCTTCCTAAGCCTTTTTTGTCGCAACATAAATTTCTAGTGTAACAACTTAAAACCCCGGTAAAACGTATGCCCGTCACGAATATTGCCCCAAAAAGGCCAGCGTTTTGGCTCGCGCAGTTTCTGTAAAATAAAAATATGTAAAATGGGACGTTTTATGCCCCTAACAGTTTTGGTGCGACGTGATACGGCCGTAACGACCGACCGAATTCTCAAAATTTATGCGAACGAATTGTGAACACATTGTTTTTTCCCACGAAACACGCTGATTGGAGTCTCTTATCAATTTTGGGTTCGCCGCGTGCCCAAAAAGAGGAAGATATAAAACGGAATCTATAGATTTTACCGCATTCGAAACCCGTTTTTGCAATTCAATGCAAAAGTCCCCTACCACTGGTATCGGTCATATCACGTGGGTTGTACAATCACGACCCCGATGCCAGTCTTATATGAGACGAAAAATATACATTTCTGACATGACCAAACGAAACTACAAGCAGAAATGGATAAGAAATGCTGAATATTTGCATTGCACGTCACCAATAAAGTCACCAATTATATTAAGTATCTATGTCATAAATTGCTTTCAACCGGAGAAGGTTAAAATAAGGTTTCTTCAAATTCTTATATTACAATCTCGTGATTGGAGTAAGCAGGATATTTACTTGAATGAGGATAATGTTTCCGAGTGTTTATGTCACAAATTTGTGCGACCACAAACCCGAAAGCTAAAGGCCATGAAATGGCACCTACCGTAAAGTTTTTACTCTACCTCTATTAGGTTAAGTGCTAGAGTTCCCGCTTACAGTTTACCTACCGTACCTTTTAGCGAAGAGGTTTCAATGACTTCTTGGTCTTTATCTTGCAATGTGCTTTCATTTTTTCTTTCAGAATGCTACCTCCATAATCATAGCATAGATAAATGGATGTGCTTAGATAAGATTTGCAGGCAGATGCCTGCATGCCTATAAATGCTATTAGATTCCATCTGATTTCATAGAAATATTTCCTGAATTGCAAACAAAAATCAACACTAACCAAGCCAAGATTTCAACACAGGGATAAATCAGCAGATAATAAGCCCCAAAGGTGTCTTCCGACACCAATCTTCTGGTTTCCGAGTAATAAATTATGAAATTCACAATGGCGAATAAAAATTCTTTATTATGAGGATGCGCGAAAGTGGGCGTTTCGATTCGGGCCCAACAAGGTAATGAAACATCTCGTATTGGGGTTTCGGGGCTTGTCACTAATTTTATTGACCGAAACAGACACAATGTCATGACTCAACTGTTTTATTACATGGCTTAAAGCACAGGAACTAACGTTTACTTCAAGCCCTATAAGTCTGGGTCATCAGGAATTTACAATCGTAAAACATGCGTCGTTAGTTGCCCTACATTTTGTTAGGGCTAAAGCTAGACCTTACCTACTCACCGAATTAGGAATGAGGGTCTCATAAAAACCGGTTGAGTGCGTGTCGGACCCGCGCACTGAGGGTTCCGTGCCACCCTTAACTGAATTCAGGGTCCACTTACTTTCACTTAACGAAAACATCACAATATATTGCGACAGCAAAAATAACTTTGTTTTTCATAGTGTTTGTATGAAAGACAAAGTTATATTTGCGGTTGATAAAAATGTGCAATATCTCAAAAACTACTGGTTTGATTTCGCTCAAACCAATTTTCGTTGAAAGTTTTTGTTGAGATCTACATCATATATTTTTTACAAAATTTTCACTTTCTTAGTTCAAAAGTTAGAGGGGGGGGGGGACGCCCATTTTACCACTTTGGAAGCGTCTATATCTCAAACCTTACACTTTTAGAAAAAATGGTTTTAGAAACCTCAACATCATTTTAAAAGACCTATCCATAGACACCCCACACGCATAGGTTTGAGTAAAAAAAAAATTAGGTTTTAGTTTCATGTATGGGAGCCACCCCTTAAATATTATTATTTCTTACTTTTTGTATCTGAATCGGAAAGCAGTGAACAAAATGCACCTACCTACCTAGTTTCAGCTATGTGATGCTTATAGTTTCAGAATAAAGTGGCTGTGTCATACGGACGGACAGACAGACAGACTTCGGCTACGGAACCCTAAAAAGTGTTTACTTGACTAGCAACAACATTGATTATATCACTTAATTCGTTTTGTTATCCAATCGATTAAAGAAAGAATACCGACGTAGTTTTGAGTGCGAAAGATAATTTCACTAAGTTTGTCGGTAAATGCTATCCATCTGTTCTGAAAGCACGTCGTTAACATCCTAACTCGCAGTCTAGACTTGTGCTTATTTTTGTGCTCAGTCATTTAAGCTGAAAGAATAACGCAAATCATCAGAGTTAATGCTATAATGTTTAACATGGTTTACACACTTCCCTACTTACGAACCAGACTTGCTAACCAGTAAGCAAATAGGGTTAACTACTCGCGAACAGGATTTGGCGTAAAAACTTGCCTGATTGAACTTGTAAGAAGAAAATTTGTAATGACTTGGGATGGTAAGCTGAGGTTAAGTTGATTTGATTGAAGGCGATTACCTACAGTTGGGACTAGATAACGGTGCTTGATATGAGGTTGATTCTTGATGATATTGCAAGCTTGTGTTGCATACAAATGCTTACGGAGTCACGTATGACCTAGAGTCCTGAGCTTGCTTTTAGTTATTGTTTAACCGAAGCGAGTTCATCGTCACTTAGTATCCAACTAAGTATACGAAAGTAAACTATTTTCACACCTTAATGGCATCGATTTACATTATTGTAAATGTGAACGACACAGACATAAGTACTTAGATTGAGATTGGTTGGTGAAGAAATACTTAGGTGTTTTTTTTGTTAATCGTAAAGATGATAAGTACCTATGTAATTGAAAGAGCGGCGGGTAAGAAGCAATGCAATTTAATTTAACGGTATGGCAGAACCGGAATAAAATTTCGTATAAGTATTTTCCTCCTCCTCATAAGTGAATAAGTCCTAAACCGAGAGAAATTAACACTGTAGTGCAAAGTACTGGTTGCAAGCTAGCACTTACCGCCTCATAAACTTATTAGCCTCACTAACAAACTTAGCAAATTCACCAGCTTTTAACTGCCTTACGTAGCTGCAAGCATGAAGGCCGGCTAAAGTTTGGATTGAGTAAAATAAATGAGATTTTTTCGGGTAGGAAAACTACTTAATTATGTAAGTAACACGAACCAAACAATAGTAGATTGTTATACAAGGGGAGAAAGCGACCCATTTCACTCGAGATGTTTCTGGCGCTCGAACGAAGTGAGAGCGCCAATAATTCGAGAGTGAAATGGTGCTTTCACCCGAGTTAAACATACTATTTTTCATTTCGACTGTAAGGAAAACATTAAATTTACAAAAGTTGTTGTAGATGTCTTGGTGAGGTATTATGTAGTTCAGCGAGAAAGGAAAACTCAAGTTTTGAACAAAATATGACAGTTGATTTACAGTACTAACAACACCTAACACGATTAGAAAGAATAACGGCACGAATACATGAAAACAGAGTACAAAAAAGCAGAAAATATCAAATTATTAAAATCTTTGTAAAGAATATCGATCGATTTTTTTCCACAGATAATAACAGAATCCACACAGATTAGTAAGAGTAATAATTTCTTTTTTTTTATAAATGTTTAACGGCTTTGAACGAATCCTTCCTGAAATGACACTGATAATATAAAATTTAAAAAAAAACATCTTGGCATTATGGCGGCCAGCCGAATATTTTAATTGTTAATTGAATTAAAATTAGAAATTGTATATTTTTTTATCAACGATCATACATAATACCTACACAATATGATTTTCAATTTATAGCTAAGCAAAAATTTTTGTTATTTTAATAACATGATGTGACTCAATTATCTTTGGTCCAAGCTTTGACTGCAGGCCTTGACTCTATGCCATGTCAATTAAAACTAAATTACTTTCTAACCTAGGGATGGATAAGCTATTTTCCACCCGGCTATCTACACAGGAAAGTTATATTTTCCGAACAGGAGAGATGAAAAAATACTTACATGTTGGATGTGAAAAGCTTTATATTTTAAATCTCTGTGTTTCTTGTTATTTGAGCTCTAATGCTCTAGCTAGCTTACACATACGTTAGTAGGCTCGTTTACAGAATCAATTTTCGAATAATTTTCAATCAAATAAAATCGTGTCGGACTCGGACATTGAACTACTTACTATTACTAGCGCATGGAACTGACATCACGAACTTTTGTGCTCCATGAATTGATGACACGGTCATCAACGCGTAGTACAAAATATCATAAATTGGAAATTCAAATTTTCAAAGACAACGCCACAATCTAGTCGTCGTTTTTGCGACACATTTTTTGCTTGGGATAGCGTCTCTATTACGTAGTAGTTAGTAAGAACTCACTGGACTCGGAATAAAGTTCCATGCGATCATGCGACGTAAATTCAATACTTCAAACAATACAATAAGTTATAAATGCATATGCTTTGACTATCAGGGAAATTCAACTTACCGGGTGTGAAAAATCCTCTGCCATGTCCATGATTGGTCAAGTTTTTAACTTCTTTTTGCAGCAAATTATTTCCTTTCAAATGCGCGTCGTCCACTTTTCTTTTGAACTTTTTCACACGTTTCTTATCACTAGCACACGTCCTCACCACCATCAAAATAACTGCTAGCACTAATAAATATTTTAAACAATTCTTAGGCATTTTAATCGTCTCATAATGGTATTAAAAACACTGATCTTTGGTTGTGACATTACTATTTGTGTAACTTTTTTTAGGTTATGAAAAAGTTTCCCGCGCGAATTTTCTGTCTGCCATAGCGAACCAAGGCATCGCACTCTTGCAGCCACGACTGGCAAGCGAATAAACGTGCACTCTCGCGCAATCCGAACTAACCAGTGCAGAAGAATTTCTGCATGACTATAGCCGTCGTGTAACTTTATGAGGGTGGGTCAACCTGTATTTTATGAGGTCAGGATGAGTAGGTAGAAACGTGAAGGTGTGCGTTTTGGTGTGTATTTATTTTAACTGATAAGTTTTTAAAGATAACTCTGAACACGGATTACTTTTTTATTTGCTGAAAATCTCGATACCTTCTTAAAGAAAAAGTGAATTTCGTGATACGAAGGTACTTACGTGCTGACAAACATTCTGATAAAATCTGTCTCTGAATGACCTATTTTAATTAGGGAGCTTTTTCAACGAAGGACCAACAGTCCGGAC
Organism: Pyrausta aurata; assembly: GCA_963584085.1. NCBI lineage: Eukaryota > Metazoa > Arthropoda > Insecta > Lepidoptera > Crambidae > Pyrausta > Pyrausta aurata. The sequence continues at coordinate 1,234,320 of OY757269.1, read as the reverse complement.
ATCATCCCTAGGAATGTTTGCCTGTGTATGTTTCTGGTAGAGTCTTACAAAGCAAACTCAATTTCGATTCAATGCAGGTGTACCGTGAACAGCACTTGATTCAATTCAAGACAAGACATTAATTCGACTTTAAAAGCGAAATTGCAAGTTGTTTACAGTTACGATCACCGCACCGACTGGCCGACATTTTACAACAAAACCAACGTCATCTTATTTTACTTGTACAAAAGGCTATGGTTTCGTTACTTTTGTTGTGGTTTTTGTTACTTTCTCTAGACATCGCGTGTAGGGAGAACATGTTGAACACTCATTAGTTTGATGGCTGTGTAATTAGACTGGTGGGTCGCTGGATTATGATGGTGATTGCTTTCATTCACATTGATACCGGCATCGAAGGCATAAGATGTTAGAAATGGGTCCGACGGGTTGGACCAGATCCAGTAGAATCGATACTTGATTTCGTAACTTAATTAATAAGCGCCTTTTTTATTTTTTAAATCTTATATAAATTTCACTTGTATAAAATAACTGTGTCAGACAAGGAAACAAACCCTGTGTCTTACTCTTTTCGGACGAATGCCTAAACCACTCGGCCATTGACACATTGTCAAGCCTGTTGAATTTTGGAAATGCTTTCTCTAACGCGTAGGCTGCGTCACCTCGTCAAAGTTGCGAGATTGCTCTCCCAACATATTATTAATTAATTCTTATCATCTTTTTACCCGACTGCGTCAGGAGGGTTATGTTTTTCGAGCGTATGTATTTAGTGCTTACTTAGGTGTTTAATTATTATTTTACACATTACTGTTAAATTAATCAATGTTGTAATAAAACAGTAGTATTTTATTTCGTATATTGATTTATTGCTTTTTTCTCTATATTGTAAACAATTCGTTGAAACATTATTGATAAACATCTCTCTAGGAGACCATTAGTTACCTACTTGGCCATATAGAAATATACATACAATACTTAATAGTAAAACGAGTCTACATAAAATAATACCAATACAGAAATAATAATTCAAACTTTAACATATAAATATTCTCCAAAAACAAGAAATTACAATTGTAAAAGTGCTAATAATTTAAATACTGATTATTGTCGATTTTAAAATACATTTTTCCCAGCGACTGTTCGCTGCATAGTTTATATAATTTGTAAATGTACAAGTAAATAAAAATTGTTAGCAACCAACTTATATAACTTAACATATTTAGTATCAGATCAAATAATGTATTCTTACGCCTAGCTGTGGCTTAGTAATCTACGTAGCAATTGAACTCGATTTTGTGCAGGATTGTACACAAATAATAATGGTAACTACATTATTCCACTCTGCTTGTAACAAAAACATTAACGGTATTGAAGTGTGTGCAAAGGACCACATTATTTTACAATTACGTTAAATTATTGATGTTTTAAATCAATTCTATGTATTCTTTAACATACTTATCTGGAGTGTATTAGTCAGTAGATTTGTATAAAAATGCAAAAAAATAGCAATGAGTAATTTCGTTATTTTGTCCTTTTTAAAATGTCAGTCTTTGCACTGAAGCTAGCTGTTTATAATTTCACTCTGGCATACAAAATAGAAAACGTAACATAGTTCAAAACAGCCCCCTTACTCTCGACACAACCCGATCCAGTGAGTATAGCCATCCCTGTCACACGCATACACGGCCTGGTATGAGAGACAGGAATGGCTATATTCATTTGATCGGGGTTTGTGTCGAGAGTAAGGGGGCAGAACGTTGAATAAGCAGGAGTAGTAAAAAACAGCGTAAGCGATATATTAACATACCGTAAACTCATTAAAATCTCTGTACAAAAACTTAAAGGCTAAATGTGTTGAAAATATATGTAAAGTTGTTAACGTAAAGCCTCATCACACGATAATATCAATGAGATCGCGATATCGTATTTTAGGAGCTTTGCTTTTGTATCGAGTCATTTTTATGAACAAAAATCATTTTTAAGACGTAAAGTCAAAAATCATCAACGTATAAATAAACCGAAATTTTTATACATCGAATTCTCACTCAATCAGGCCCCGACGCGAAACCGCTAATACTTTCCGAATTCCGACACAAATACAGCTATTAACTGCGAAATATCAACAACGAATATCAGTAACAGTTCAAAAACAGTCAAGTACCATTTTCGAATCGTAACTTTAACAGTAACAGCTACTGACTGCCTGGTTATCGTAAGAATGGCAGGTCCACTATTACTGCACTGTGGTGAGAAGTATACAAAAATGAACTGTATTGACAGACATGTAACGGATGATAACCGAGTAGTATAATAAGTTAATAGCGATAGAGATTATGTGCAACTTATTTAGTACATAGGTACAGTCGCCAGTACATCAGGTTACCCACTTTTGTTGCAAAATAGCTCTTATTACAACTGCATAAGATACCGCAGTGTTTACCTTGACGTGCTGTCGTCAGTACATATCAGTAAATGTATAAAGGTCTGAACTTATTAAAGAAATTATAACTCTTTGAACAAAATAAAAAACAATTTTAAATGCCAGTTTAAATTCTGAACAGATTGTCTTATTAGTTTAGTTGCAAGAAAATGTACATAACTGCCTATATTTTTAGACAAAATAAATCGTTCAAGTTTTACTGTTATGCCAGTCAAAAACAAGATGGCCAAAAATAAAACATAACCTTAATCTACTGAAACAATATTTTTTAATACACAGTCTATTTAATGAAGGCTATCTATCGCGTATGAATTCGCCGCTAGAGGCGCTTGTGTAGCGTGAGGTCTTTGAAATGTCAAATGTCACTGTTTTCGTGTTACATAAGCGGGTTTATTTCTATTTGGCTTAATATTTCGAATATTTTGCAGTAATTTAGATTCATTACGGCAAATGCAAGTTACGGATCAATGAATGAGAGTGCTTTGAAAGGGGGACAAAGAAAATAAATGTTAAACCTTAATAACCTGTGTGTCTCTTTAAATAAAAACCGGACTGGGGGATGGTTGATGTGGGGTTTTATTAAGATTTAATGGAAAACTTGTTTTTTTTCTCTCTCCATCATGAAAATTACACGACATAAAAGCTATATTCTGGACCCCACGCGACAGTGGCGCCAACTAGTAAGCACGGAAACGGTAGCCCTCATTTTGTAAGAATTATGTATTTAAAAAGTATAAGCCAAAAGGAAATTTCACAATAATAGGCCTGAGTCTTGTTTCTATTACAACCACATTTTGGCACTACAAGCCCTAGACTTAAAAACTTATCTGTAAGTCGAAGCTTATTATTTTTCTCTAGCCGTCTTTGTCAATCATACCAGGATGACAGTTCAAGCAAGTGAGACGGCTAGAGTTGCAAATACGGACAGACATAATAGTGTAATTTAAAAATAAAATATTATCTGTGTTGAATACTCGTATTGTATGTTAGACGGCTCAGCAGCCTAACTCTGGACGCAAGACCCGATCCAATGAATATAGTCATCCCTGTCACGCATACACGGCCTGGTTATGAGTGACAGGGATGGCTATAATCATTTGATCGGGTTTTGTGTCCAAAGTTCACAGTTATAAGATTTATTGTTGTCACTTTCAAAGTACCACAAGCAATCTAATCCACATGTGTAACATCATATTATGAGAATAAGACTCAAAACTGGAATTCAAAATTCATTTTCACAAATACGATTGGGCTACTTGTTTTGTTTTTTCCTCCTTAAAATTATACAAATAGAATCGTTTTGATTGATTTAAACCGTTATCTGATAAAATTTGTATAAAGTACATTCGCATAAAGAACTTTTTTAAAAAGAATAGTCTAAAGAATTTTTTGCTACACTTACGCTCTACAATGTTGTATATTTAGTATTAAAGAGTATATAGTAATAAGAAAATGTAATGGTATATCCAAATACGTTGAACGGTAAAATGGTCTACGAACACGTGTAACTCTATCTCTCTCTATCTTTATAGCTCCAATAAGAATATTTTACGATTATAATATTAATTCATATAAAAAACAATACAAAAGACACATTCGCAATAATTTTAATACTGAATCCAACATCAAGTTAATTTTGTAAATAATAAAATTTTTCGTTCAACGTAAACGTTTTTTCGTAGAAATTTAACCCTTTTAATACCAACACGCGACTGACTGTAAACCACTATAAAACTTGATATATTTCGCTAAGATATAATAAACATCTACAAACAGAACAAGGAAAGGGTTCTAGTGCACTCCACACATTACTAGTGATCCCTATGGATTATACGAGACTACTAAAATGTATTATACTTAGTGGTGTTTCTATAATGACGTTTAAATATTGCATGTTGAGTAATATCTACTAAAATTTTAGCATCAAAAAGGAAGAACTATTGTAGTTTAGAACATTTTGATTGACACTAATTTGAACAGCAAAGTTAGTAAGAGACTGTAAAGAAACTAATCATCTACTATGACTTAGCCGCTCAGATAATACGTTTCCAATTTTGATACAAAATGTATACATCCAGACTTTGTCAATTTTTATTAAAATTGAAAACGTGAAAATATAATTTTCTGAGCGATTACACTATATGCAGAGATAATCAACTTCTGTAATAGTCTAATACTGTTTCTGCTTTGCTATATCAATTCCTTGATACATTAGTCATTCCGCAACAGGTCGTGTAAAGAGTTTATTGATAAAATTGCACTACACGAATACTGTATTTTAGATATGATGAGCTAAGCTATCTCATACAACCGAACTATACAACATGCTATGCAGATTTCTAATGATATAATGAATTGATAAATGTCTTGAAACACTTGAAATGGACGAATAGTGACATGAAACAGTCCATATAACATCAGAATTAAAAACTTCCACATCAAATGACGTCAATTAAAATTTACTCTTGCTTGTCTCAGTTAGAATTACAAAGCATATTCAATAAATTGTATACGGACTATTTCATGCACTTAGATGATTGCACCGTGACCATATAAAGTCGTAAATACAGAGTATACTGTGAACGATGTCTCAAATCCGACGCATATAGCAAGATGCAGCAATAGCTTTGAGCGCGTGACTCTTTAGCACCAAGACCTTGGTTTTTATACACTTTTAGACCAATTCTGAACACTTACGTTGTTTTACACTCGAAGGCAACAAGCTTGGATCACTCACAAAACGTTATTTTTCTTTACCATTTGAAGGCATTTGTAAGTGACCAAAACTTATGTTATCGAATGTATAAAGAAACTGAAAGCACCAAAAATTCAATAGACGTAAACATATCAGAGTAATCGTGAATTCGTTAGTAAGATTTCCACAGACCTTTGATAGCTTTCAACTTGGGCGATTTCTTGGTCGCCTCGAATTCCTGTTTGAAGCTCGTGATGAATTTGTCACGGAGACTGAGCCGCGGCGGCGACGGTTTCAGCAGAAACTTTTTCAGATCGTTTGTGAAGCTCTTCGCTGTGTAGTTCGGTTCGTCTTTAGACTCGTCGTTGCTCGATTCCAAGAAAGAGACGGATTTGACGGACTGAATCGAGTTTTTCCGTTCGCGAGGACGTGAGGCCGATTTGGATCTGCTCGAAGGCCGACTGTAGCTGCGGGACACGAGCGAGTACTGGTCCTCGTCTAGCGAATCGAGAGTGTCGGTAGACTTGCTGCAGACGCGACAGCAATGCCGACAGTGTTCCTTGTCACTGTGGTAACGCCCGTTGCAGTAGACGTACGTTTCCTTCATCCGAACGTTCCTCTTATCTTTCGTGCGTTGCGAAGACTTCTTTGTTTGTGATTGTTTCGAGTCTGCATCCCTCGTAGTTTTTCTAGTTCGTTTACGCTTGCATTTCGGGCAGTTGTTTCTCGCAATCCGTCGGAGTTCTTTCAAGAATTCATAGTCGATCTCAAAATAGTTTTTAGCATCAGGTTCGGAGTAGTATTTCAGATCGGAGTCTGTGGAGTCGCTTTTCGCCGGTGATTTCTTGGGAAGAGTGTTATCCCTGCCGGGGTCGGAGTAGTAGCGCATGTCGCGGGGGCGCGGCAGGCGCGGCGGGGGCCGGTCGCAGCGCGCGCAGAAGGTGACGGACTTGTGCCGCGGGGGGGTGGGGGGCAAAGGTCAGGCCTGCACCGAGGGCACCCAGAGGGTCTTGTTCTGCTCCTCCTCGACGGCCTCTTTGATTTGCGTGCACATGTACGCTATGTTCACGCCGGCTGGGATTTCGGCTGCAAAGAAAATTAAGGATTACCTCTCTAAACTACATACTTAGATCAGTTTACTTAAATACTACCAACTATTGTTAATACAGGTTCAGAAGTCCTCAAAAGTAAGAAAATGAGTAGCAGTATTATGATCTCATAGGCGAGACAGTATGACACTTTTTTTTCTCAACCGCCGTCTTTAGTGGCGCTTTTAGCCTAAAACCTGGGAGAGATACTGGTAACACATAAACAAAACACTGTGATATGGTCGTTATAAAAAATGCTGCTGCATCACTTGTCGCTCAAAAATGCGCCGTAAGAGTACTAGCATTGAACCATAGCATAGAATTATTTTTGTATGAAAAATTTAATTCTGCAAGTGACCGCTAGGGGCGCTGCGCAATTTTCAATAGTCTTTTTACATAGTCGCTAGCGAGTAAAACCGTCGTAAGCTCATAGTAACGGTACAGAACACATTTTCTAAAATGACAAAGTATGCACAAACACAGCAATTACCATGGCAACACTTGAAAGATGCTCTATCAGGCCTCAATTTTTTGTACAACAAAATTTGTTTAGAAAAAGCCTGTTTAGTGTAACATAGAGGTTATTTCTTTGAATAATAGAATAAAACACTTGAACTTACCTGAGATATAGTTCCGGTATTCAAGCTCAAGTTTCAGTCCATGCTCATACATTTCCTTAGCGGCCTTCGCCGACACTTTATCGGAGGGATGCCGCGTGTCTTTGACTTCCTTGATCTGCTTGAACGATTTGAACTTTATGAACAACACGATAGGGTAGATCTGCTGTTTGTGCAGCTTCTCTATCGTCGTCACGCTTATATCTAGGATGCAGTGGATGCCCTGTGGAAGAAAAGAAGTTATCAGTTTTTATTTAAAACTTATGAACTTTTAAAAACTGTCTGGTAACTAAACCATATTTTTATTGCATTTTTATTGCAATATTGTATAGGTATGTAATGATTTTGAAATAGTTTACACAGGAACTGACAACTATCAGTTAGTAGTGTACTTTGGATCTTGTTTCTAGAGACGCTTATATCGGCGCATTTCATGTTTTAATCGTTCATAGTAAAGCGTCGCTTGCAGCGAATCACTCATGAAAACGTACGCATGTGTAATGTGTTATTTTTCAGTACTGGACACTGTACCGATGTACATGTAATTCATGTAATAAATTGAGTACCTTAATATATTTACATTTTCATCTCATTATCTTTGTTTTTCCATGCTTTCATTTCCTTTTCCCATCCATAGATTGCGGGTTCTTGCTGAATTCTTACTCTTTATTTGAGTCTGTTTGCTGTAAACACGAACATAGAGTTAATCTTAGATTCTATCTACCATAACACAGTTCGTATTTCCTCCCTAAAATGTCGTACTGTAGACATTAAACTATAGGCATTACCTGCCTTTCTACTCTTCTTATACTATTACACTGTATTTTGGTTCATTGTTGTTTTCTAATCCTTTTTGAACAATATTTATTGTGAATCTAAAAATGTCAAACTTTCAAAGCTCTGTTATTCTACTTTTCTGTACATAATACTGTAAAAATAGCTGTGTTTTACCTTTGTTTGCAATTTTCCTTTAATTTGCATTGGGTGATGATTCGTTTTCCTTATTAATAAATAATTTGCTTGATTTTTGACATATTTTTATCTTTGTTGACATGGTTGTTATGACAATATCTTTCAAAGTCTGACAACTTCTATCAAAGTTTATTACTTTTTCGGGTTTAATCCTCTTTAAACCATCAGTATTCATGTTCTATTCTTGAACCTACCTCGTTCTAAATTTGAACGGCCCAGGCCCCTATATAAGCCTGTACTTTTTTCATTGATTCATTCGCTTCCGAGATCTAATCTCGAACAGTTTTCAATACTCTACATTTTCCTCAAGAAGTCTTGAAGAACCGCCGGTGACTACTGAAACGCCTCCTCGCACTAAGGGAGGGACCGGACATATTTCCGGAGGAGGATCCGAGTCCATATTGAGACTGCAGTAACACCTCCTCGCTCTAGGGGAGGGACCTGTCTCCTTCTCGGAGGAGGATCCGAGTCCATATTGAGACTGTAGTAACACCTCCTCGCTCTAGGGGAGGGACCTGTCTCCTTCTCGGAAGAGGATCCGAGACCAAGTACTTCTGGCACTCCAACTGATTATTACATTTTCTATAGTTTTGGATACCCTCATCACTGCCGAGAGCTACTACTTCACTTCTGAGAGCTACTACTTCACTGCTGAGAACTACTACTTCACTGCTGAGAGCTACTACTTCACGGCGCTGACACTGCTGCACATCGGCGTCGCTGTTACCTCTGCTGTGTCGACCCTGCACTCCGACTCCGCCCTCTGCTGCCTCCAGGATATAGAAGATCTGAAGACACTTACCCACGCCCACTGCACTCTTCTTACACACATACATTCACTCATCATCTCTTTTTTTTTCACTAATCGTTATTGTAAATATTATTTTTATTTTTATATAAATTCTGTTCCCCTCTTTTACCTCTTTTCTTAATCTTCTCCCTTCACATTTGTCGCTTCACGACAAATTGGCGCCCACCTTTTAGTCTTCAGCCTTCTCTTTTTCTTTCTTTTCTTACATCTCATTCATTTCATCTTCTATCCTTTTCTAAATTCAAAAACAACACTTTATCTAGTGTCCTTTACCTTTTCACCCTCTTTGGCTATCTCTTTTTAGATAAAATATTATTAACCCCTTCACTACCATCTCATATCATCCTAAATCTTAACACCTTAACTATCATCTCAGAACTTAACCCCTTGAAACTCGGAGATAGTAAAATTTTGTTTTTGTTAACTTAACTTGAGAATTATTAACTTAACTAAATCTACCTTAATTGGTCTTAAGTTAACTTTGTTCTTTTAACTTAACTTTGATTTAAATAACTGTTCTCTAATTAACTTAATTAACTGAGAACTCTTATTTTTCTTAAACTCTCTACCTATTTATTTTTACTCTCCGATTTTCTTTCTCAACCTATATCTTCACTAATTCACTTTAATCACTATTTGAAGAGGAACTAAGGTACTCAATTTTATTTTGAACTTTATTGAATTATTCGTAACTTTTTAACTTTACAATGTCTCGTTTAATTAAGTTTGATTATCTTAACAAAGCTGAACTTATATATGAAATAAAGATTAGACTTGAGGAACCAACAAACACGGTTATAGACTTAAGAAAACAAATACAACAACTTTCTTCGATAACTTCATCAGAGGAAATATTAATTTCTCCTCTTCCTATTGATGAGGAACTTCCTGAAATTGAATCTACTCTTAACTACATTGAAGGAAAAATATCTAGATTAATACAGGGTGATTCTAAATTTACTCGCTTAATTGAATCTTATCTAAATCACGTTTACTATAGATTTGAACGCATTGATATTGACCTAAGTCCTGAATTCTTCACTACTTTTAATGATCTTAAAAATAAATTTGATGGCTTAACTAATAAATTCGAGTCTTTTACTTTTCATCCAGCTGAAGATATAGTCAGAACTATTGATACCCCAGCTCCAATTACTTATAATCCTATAGATCCTCAACCCTCTCATAACTTTGTAATCCCTCAAACCTCTTTTCAACCTCTACCCTCCTCCCTTACCCAACCTACTATAAATCTTAAGATTTTCAAAAATATAAATAGTTATTCTTTTAATGGTAAATCTTGCCCCAGGTCTTTTCTTCAAAAGTTAGACGAATATTGTATTTCAAGAAACATAGATAAAAATCTTCTTATTACTCAGGCATATGAAATCTTTACTGATAATGCTCTCCATTGGTTCAGATTCCAAATTAAAAGGAACCCTAATTTATCCTGGTCTGAAGCTTCCCAACTTTTAATTAAGGACTTTGGTCAGTTTGATTTTGATAATAAACTTCTTGAGGCTATTAAAGGTCGGACTCAAGGTTTAAATGAACCTATAGCTATTTATATTTCTATTATGTCTGGGATGTTTGAGCGTCTTTCTGAAAAATTACCTGAATGTAAAATTGTTGACATCCTACTTAGAAACATTAGACCTTGTTACTCAGTTTTTGTGGCTCTTAAAGACTGTAACTCTATTGATTCTTTATTAACTACCTGTCAGAGTTATGAAAAATTCCTTGATAGAGACCAAAACTTTAAAGAACCTCTCGAAAACTCTTTAACATCTGAATTTAATTTTAAACCTCAAACATCATCCTCCACAAAACCACAATTCTTTAAAAAACCTTATCATGTTAACACCGTTCAGGAAGATGTTAATACTCTTACTAAGGACATCTTCTGTGTTCGTTGTCGCAAACATGGACATAATCTTAGAACTTGTGCTCAACCTCACTTTATAATTTGTTTTAAATGCGGTTTAAAAAATTTTAAAACCCCAGATTGCCCTAAATGTAATCCTAAACCTAACACTAGCTCAAAAAACTAATAACTGACTTGAATAGCACTTCTAAATTTGACATTACTGAATGGAATGATTGGATCTTAACTCTAAAAAATTTCTTTTCTTGTTATAAAATCTCTTCTACATTATATTCTAGTGAAATAGATTCCAAACGTCCTTTCATTAATGTGCGAATTAATAACTTAAATATTTCTGGTTTACTTGATTCTGGTAGTTCAATTACTATTTTTGGCAACAATTCTCACTTTAATATTCTCAAACTGGGTTTTAAGCTTTTCAAGTCAGACTTTATTACTATTTCAACTGCGAGTAATCAAAAAATAAAATCACTAGGTTATTTTGAATTACCAATGATTTTTAATAAACAAACACATTTAATTAAAGCTTATGCTTTTCCTGAATTATTTCCTTCTCTTATTCTTGGTATTGATTTTTGGAAGAAATTTAATTTACTTCCTTCTATACTGTCTTCGTCTGGACCTTCCGATCTCAATTGCTCATCTATTCAAGAAGCTGATAAAAGAGTACTTCCTTATGATCATCTTTCTGAAGATCAGAAGAATATCGCGGATACCATTATAGGTCGCTTTAGAGAAATTTCTTTTGAAGAAAAAGGAGTATTAGGACGAACTCATCTCATCACGCATAAGATTGATACTGGCAATTCTCTTCCGATCAAACAAAGATGTTATCGGTTATCTCCTGTAAAACAAAAGGCATTAGTTGAAGAAGTAGATAAAATGCTGGAATGGGACGTCATCGAACCTGGTGAAAGTCCCTGGCTATCTCCAGTGATTATCACTCCCAAGAAGAATGGAGAATGGCGCTTCTGCATTGATAGCAGGAAACTCAACTCCGTCACTCGTCGGGATGCTTATAACCTTCCTCTTATGAGTGAGATTTTGGACAACCTCAAGAATGCCAAATATTTATCTAGTATTGACATCGCCAAAGCGTTTTGGGAAACGCCACTGAATACAGAAGACAAAGACAAGACTGCATTTTACGTTCCTGGAAGAGGCATGTACAGATTTAAAGTCATGCCCTTTGGACTAACTAATTCTCCAGCTACTCAACAAAGACTTATGGACATGTTGTTTACCCCAGAGTTTGACAACAAGGTCTTCTGTTATCTTGATGACATCATTGTCATAAGTGAAACCTTTGAACAACACATTGCTCTTCTATTAAAAATCCACGAAAAACTTTCTTTTGCAAACTTGACCATAAATTTTGAAAAATCACAGTTTTTTAAAAAAGAGCTCAAATACCTCGGTTACGTCGTAGACGAGTATGGTCTCCGTGCTGATCCTGACAAAATCAGAGCGATTTTGGAATATCCTACCCCATCTTCCAGAAAAGAAGTACGAAGATTCATTGGCACTTGCAGCTGGTTTCGAAGATTCATCCCAAACTTCAGCACAATTGCCGCTCCACTTAACAAGCTTACATGTACAGGGAAAAATGCTCCGAAGTTCGCTTGGAACCCTGAAGCTGAATCTGCTCTTCTAAAGCTGAAGGAAGCTCTGGTTACTACTCCGGTGCTTGCTTGTCCAGATTTTAGCCTCCCTTTCTCGGTACATTGTGATGCGTCAAATTATGGTGTGGGAGCAATGCTTACTCAAGTCCAGAATGACAGGGAAGTGGTCATTGCTTACATGAGTAAATCTCTTAATAAAAACCAGCAAAATTACTCGACCACGGAGAGAGAAACCTTGGCTGTTATTACTGCTCTGGAACATTGGCGCTGTTATCTCGATAATGGTATGCAATTTACCATTTACACTGACCACGCAGCACTAAAGTGGTTCCTGAATTTATCTAATCCTTCTGGAAGACTTGCTCGCTGGACTCTACGTCTATCTTCTTTCAACTTTATCCTTAAACATAAAAAAGGTAAAGATAATGTTGTTCCGGATTTGCTTTCAAGATCTAAACCTTTGGACAATGTGGACTCTTTGCATCATGGTGTTCTTCCTATCTCTACTGAAGAATCATCTCCTAACCGTGATTTGGAACAGTACAACAAGATTTTACTTGGCTGCAGAAATAATCCTGATTCTTTTCCTAACTATATAGAGAAAGATGACAAGCTATACCGACATATCTATTCTCCACATAATCTTAATGAAGACTTCACTTGGAAAGAAGTTCCACTACCTCAAGACAGACTAATGCTCATCTCAACTAATCACGGCTCCGATACTGAACCTCATCTAGGGATCTTTAAAACTTATAAAAAACTCTCTTTCCGTTATTACTGGTCTGGAATGTTTAAAGACATTGCCAACTTTATTTCTAAATGTGATAAATGCCTAGCTTATAAACATCCTAACCATTCTCCATACGGACCTATGGGAAAACCCAAGATCTGTTCTAGACCCTTTCAAACTATTTCGCTTGACCTTATGGGCCCATTACCCATGACAAGAAATCGAAATCAATATATTCTAGTGATTAATTGCTGCTTTACCAAATATACTCTAATTTTTCCTCTTAAACGTGCTACCGCTTCTAATATAATTTATTTTCTCGAGAATTCAGTTTTTCTGACACATGGTGTACCTCAAACGGTTATCATGGATAACGGACCTCAATTTCAATCTCGCGAATTTAATTCATTTTTAAAGAAATACAAGGTTTCTTTTATTTCTCACTCTCCTTTTTACTGTCCTCAAGTCAATCCTACAGAAAGATATAATAGAACTATAATTACTGCGTTAGCCACCTTAGTAGGAGACGATCATAGAAAGTGGGATAATTACCTCTCTAAAATTCAACAAGCCTTAAACAGTTGCGTTAGCTCTATAACTGGCTTTACGCCTAATTTCTTAGTGTTTGGTCGAGAAACCATTCCCTGCGGTTCTTTTTACACTTCATCTCGAAGTATCGAAGAAATTACTTTCCTACCTCGCGATATTTACGCTGAAAATGTTGGTTTTCTCGCGTCTTATTTCGATAAAGTTCAAACTGCATTATATTTAGCTCATGCTAAAAACAGCGCGCGTTATGATTTGCGTTGAGCTTTTAAAGAATTTAATGTCGGTGATATAGTTTGGCGTAAGAATTATGTGCAAAGCAATGCAGGTTCTTACTTTAGCGCAAAACTTGCCCCTAAATTTGTAAAATGTAAAGTTTCTGAAAAAATTTCACCCTTAGTTTATATATTGGAAGATGCTAATGGTTCTAAAACCAAATGGCATATCAAGGACATTAAAATCTAATTTTCATTACTTCTATTTTTTTTTTCTAACTTTCATTTCGTAACTTCATTTACTCATCATTCATCAATCATCTTTCGTGATTATATTTATTTCGTATTTAGTTGTATTCCGGCTTTTAAGCTTATACAACGTACCTTAAATACGTTATCCTTATCCACTAGTTTCCTTTTCTTTTACGAGCATTTAATAGCTCTTATTAATTGTATCTTTAAATCTCTTTTCTTTCCTTAAGGAGGCTCTAAACCTCTTCTCTTTACTTAAGGGACTCTAAATCCCTTTCGTTAACTCGGGAGGCTCTAAACCTCTTCTCTTTACTTAAGGGACTCTAAACCCCTTAGTACTAACTAGTACGTTCTTTTGAGCGGTTGATTACTCGTTAAAATAAGCCTTAGGTCCGAGCGGTTGATTACTCGTTAAATAAGCCTTAGATTGGAGCGGTTGATTACTCCTTAAGTAGGCCTAGATCAAACTTTTTTTTTTCCATCTATGGAGCGGTTGACAACTCCCTAAATAAGCCTGTCGTTATTGAGGAATTCTTTTCTAGAGTGGCAGTCATTGAATGTGAACTCCACCCTTACGGTATGAAGATGATAGAATGCTAGAAGAAGAATAAATATTTTTATGTAAGGTTGTATATTAGGCGAAGTAGATTCCTAGGTTTTCTTTAGGCCTTCTTTCAAAAATTTTCTCTAAGTCAAAAATTTTTCTGGGGTTGTGGGGGAAATGTACCGATGTACATGTAATTCATGTAATAAATTGAGTACCTTAATATATTTACACTTTCATCTCATTATCTTTGCTTTTCCATGCTTTCATTTCCTTTTCCCATCCAAAGATTGCGGGTTCTTGCTGAATTCTTACTCTTTATTTGAGTCTGTTTGCTGTAAACACGAACATAGAGTTAATCTTAGATTCTATCTACCATAACACAGTTCGTATTTCCTCCCTAAAATGTCGTACTGTAGACATTAAACTATAGGCATTACCTGCCTTTCTACTCTTCTTATACTATTACACTGTATTTTTGGTTCATTGTTGTTTTCTAATCCTTTTTTGAACAATATTTATTGTGAATCTAAAAATGTCAAACTTTCAAAGCTCTGTTATTCTACTTTTCTGTACATAATACTGTAAAAATAGCTGTGTTTTACCTTTGTTTGCAATTTTCCTTTAATTTGCATTGGGTGATGATTCGTTTTCCTTATTAATAAATAATTTGCTTGATTTTTGACATTTTTTTATCTTTGTTGACATGGTTGTTATGACAATATCTTTCAAAGTCTGACAACTTCTATCAAAGTTTATTACTTTTTCGGGTTTAATCCTCTTTAAACCATCAGTATTCATGTTCTATTCTTGAACCTACCTCGTTCTAAATTTGAACGGCCCAGGCCCCTATATAAGCCTGTACTTTTTTCATTGATTCATTCGCTTCCGAGATCTAATCTCGAACAGTTTTCAATACTCTACATTTTCCTCAAGAAGTCTTGAAGAACCGCCGGTGACTACTGAAACGCCTCCTCGCACTAAGGGAGGGACAGGACATATTTCCGGAGGAGGATCCGAGTCCATATTGAGACTGCAGTAACACCTCCTCGCTCTAGGGGAGGGACCTGTCTCCTTCTCGGAGGAGGATCCGAGTCCATATTGAGACAGTAGTAACACCTCCTCGCTCTAGGGGAGGGACCTGTCTCCTTCTCGGAAGAGGATCCGAGACCAAGTACTTCTGGCACTCCAACTGATCATTACGTTTTCTACATAGTTTTGGATACCCTCATCACTGCCGAGAGCTACTACTTCACTTCTGAGAGCTACTACTCCACTGCTGAGAACTACTACTTCACTGCTGAGAGCTACTACTTCACGGCGCCTGACACTGCTGCACATCGGCGTCGCTGTTACCTCTGCTGTGTCGACCCTGCACTCCGACTCCGCCCTCTGCTGCCTCCAGGATATAGAAGATCTGAAGACACTTACCCACGAAGACAATTTGTCGCTTCACGACAAATTGTCGTGAAGCGACAAATGTGAAGGGAGAAGATTAAGAAAAGAGGTAAAAGAGGGGAACAGAATTTATATAAAAATAAAAATAATATTTACAATACCGATTAGTGAAAAAAAGATGATGAGTGAATGTATGTGTGTAAGAAGAGTGTAGTGGGCGTGGGTAAGTGTCTTCAGATCTTCTATATCCTGGAGGCAGCAGAGGGCGGAGTCGGAGTGCAGGGTCGACACAGCAGAGGTAACAGCGACGCCGATGTGCAGCAGTGTCAGGCGCCGTGAAGTAGTAGCTCTCAGCAGTGAAGTAGTAGCTCTCAGCAGTGAAGTAGTAGCTCTCAGAAGTGAAGTAGTAGCTCTCGGCAGTGATGAGGGTATCCAAAACTATGTAGAAAATGTAATGATCAGTTGGAGTGCCAGAAGTACTTGGTCTCGGATCCTCTTCCGAGAACGGGACAGGTCCCTCCCCAAGAGCGAGGAGGTGTTACTACAGTCTCAATATGGACTCGGATCCTCCTCCGAGAAGGAGACAGGTCTCTCCCCTAGAGCGAGGAGGTGTACTGCAGTCTCAATATGACTCGGATCCTCCTCCGGAAATGTGTCCGGTCCCTCCCTTAGTGCGAGGAGGCGTTTCAGTAGTCACCGGCGGTTCTTCAAGACTTCTTGAGAAAATGTAGAGTATTGAAAACTGTTCGAGATTAGAGCTCGTAATTGAATGAATGAATGAAAAAAGTACAGGCTTATATAGGGGCCTGGGCCGTTCAAATTTAGAACGAGGTAGGTTCTAGAATAGAACATGAATACTGATGGTTTAAAGAGGATTAAACCCGAAAAAGTAATAAACTTTGATAGAAGTTGTCAGATTTTGAAAGATATTGTCATAACAACCATGTCAATAAAGATAAAAAAATGTCAAAAATCAAGGAATTTATTGAATTAATAAGGAAAACTAATCATCACCCAATGCAAATTAAAGGAAAATTGCAAACAAAGGTAAAACACAGCTATTTTTACAGTATTATGTACAGAAAAGTAGAATAACAGAGCTTTGAAAGTTTGACATTTTTAGATTCACAATAAATATTGTTCAAAAAGGATTAGAAAACAACAATGAACCAAAAATACAGTGTAATAGTATAAGAAGAGTAGAAAGGCAGGTAATGCCTATAGTTTAATGTCTACAGTACGACTTTTTAGGGAGAAAATACGAACTGCGTTATGGTAGATAGAATCTAAGATTAACTCTATGTTCGTGTTTACAGCAAACAGACTCAAATAAAGAGTAAGAATTCAGCAAGAACCCGCAATCTTTGGATGGGAAAAGGAAATGAAAGCATAGAACATGAATACTGATGGTTTAAAGAGGATTAAACCCGAAAAAGTAATAAACTTTGATAGAAGTTGTCAGATTTTGAAAGATATTGTCATAACAACCATGTCAATAAAGATAAAAAAATGTCAAAAATCAAGGAATTTATTAAATTAATAAGGAAAACTAATCATCACCCAATGCAAATTAAAGGAAAATTGCAAACAAAGGTAAAACACAGCTATTTTTACAGTATTATGTACAGAAAAGTAGAATAACAGAGCTTTGAAAGTTTGACATTTTTAGATTCACAATAAATATTGTTCAAAAAGGATTAGAAAACAACAATGAACCAAAAATACAGTGTAATAGTATAAGAAGAGTAGAAAGGCAGGTAATGCCTATAGTTTAATGTCTACAGTACGACATTTTAGGGAGGAAATACGAACTGCGTTATGGTAGATAGAATCTAAGATTAACTCTATGTTCGTGTTTACAGCAAACAGACTCAAATAAAGAGTAAGAATTCAGCAAGAACCCGCAATCTTTGGATGGGAAAAGGAAATGAAAGCATGGAAAAACAAAGATAATGTTAATTTGGATCCGATGAATATTAAATATATTAAGGTACTCAATTTATTACTCAATTTATATGTACATCAGTACATTCTCTCTGCAACTCTCTTCCTGCTGCACATAAACGACTTGCTGCAGCCAGGTATCGTTGGATATGCGGATGACAGCACAGTTGCAGAGAGATACTTGTCTGCTGCGGGGATCAGTGGGGATGAAATAACTCTGTTAAGAGATGCCATGGTGGAGCGGGCAGATTTGTCTTTAAACCGTGTCTCCCAATGGGGCGAAGACAACCTAGTAAACTTTAATGCCCAAAAAACACAAGCGTGCGTATTCACCACCAAAAAGACCCCCTTTCTCAATTCTCCGACATTCCGTGGTACATCTATAGTAGTCGCCGACCATCTTGAGCTTCTGGGCATGGAGTTGACTGCTAGCCTTAATTTTGGCGCCAGTATTGAACGCAAAGCTCAAACTGCGGCTAAAAAGCTGGGCATCCTTAACAGGGTGAAGCGGTACTTCACGCCTGGACAGCTTTTGACTCTTTATAAAGCGCAAGTCCGTTCCTGCATGGAGTACTGCTGCCATCTCTGGGATGGATCAGCTAAATACCAACTGGCTGCGCTGGATTCGGTTGAGAACAGAGCTAGGAGGCTAATCAGCGACGATAAATTATGCGCTAAGCTCCATTGCTTGGCCCATCGCCGCAAAGTTGCCTGCCTGTCGGTTTTCTACAGGCTATATTTTGGGGAGTGTGCCAAGGAACTTCATGAGCTCATTCCACCAGCTCCCTTCTATCATCGCTCATCTAGACGCACTGCGGGATACCACCCTTACCTAGTTGACATTCCACTGATTAGAACTAAGCGCTTTTCGTCAACTTTCATAATGCGCACAGCAAAAATGTGGAACTCTCTACCCGCATCAGTGTTTCCAATGGATTATAACCCTAAAATTTTCAAAGTTAGAGTGAACAGGCTTTTTCTGGGTAAGCTTGCTCCATCGTCGTCTCTGTCTATGCCACTGGTCTAGCCTGGAGACAAGAGCGAACCCATTTCAAATAAAAAAAAAAAAAAAAAAATCTTGAACTTGAACTTGAACTCGAACTAGAACTTGATTCTGAACTTGAATTTGAACATGAACAAAAACTAAAACAAAACTTGATCAAGAACTTGAATGAGAACTTGAACTTTAACTTGAACTTGAATTCGAACTTGAACTAGTACTTGCACTTGAACTTGAACCAGAACTTGATCTTACTACAACAACTTGAACTAAAACAAAAACATGAACAAGAACTTGAATGAGAACTTGAACTTGAACTTGAACTTGAACTTGAACTTGAACTTGAACTTGAACTTGAACTTGAACTTGAACTTGAACTTGAACTTGAACTTGAACTTGAACTTGAACTTGAACTCGAACTTGAACGTGAACTTGAACTTGAACAAAAACAAAAACAATAACTAAAACTTGAACTTGAACTTGAACTTGAATTTGAACTTGAATTAAACTTGAACAAGAACTAAAACAAGAACTTGAACAAGAACTAAGCAAAAAATGAACAAAAACTAAAACAAAAACTTGAACTGGAACTTGAACTTGAACTTGAACTTGAACTTGAACTTGAACTTGAACTTGATCTTGAACTTGAACTTGAACTTGAACTTGAACTTGAACTTGAACTTGAACTTGAACTTGAACTTGAACTTGAAATTGAAATTGAACTTGAACCTGAACCTGAACCTGAACCTGAACCTGAACCTGAACCTGAACCTGAACCTGAACCTGAACCTGAACCTGAACCTGAACCTGAACCTGAACCTGAACCTGAACCTGAACCTGAACCTGAACCTGAACCTGAACCTGAACCTGAACCTGAACCTGAACCTGAACCTGAACCTGAACCTGAACCTGAACCTGAACCTGAACCTGAACCTGAACCTGAACCTGAACCTGAACCTGAACCTGAACCTGAACCTGAACCTGAACCTGAACCTGAACCTGAACCTGAACCTGAACCTGAACCTGAACCTGAACCTGAACCTGAACCTGAACTTGAACTTGAACTTGAACTTGAACTTGAACTTGAACTTGAACTTGAACTTGAACTTGAACTTGAACTTGATTCTGAACTTGAATTTGAACATGAACAAAAACTAAAACAAAAACTTGGACAAGAACTTGAATGAATACTTGAACTTGATCTTGAATTTGAACTTAAGCCCGAACTTGCATTTGAACATGAATTTGAACTTGAACTTGAACTTGAACTTGAACTTGAACTTGAATTAAAACAAGAACTTGAACAAGAACTAAAACTTGATCGTGAATTTGAACTAGAACTTGAACTTGATCTTGAACTTAAACTTTAACTTAAACTTGAATTTGAACTTAAACTTGATTCTGAACTTGAATTTGAACATGAACAAAAACTAAAACAAAAACATGAACAAGAACTTGAATCAGAACTTGAACTTGAAATCGTACTGGAACTTGAATTTGAACTTTTTCAAGAACTAAAACAAGAACTTGAACTAGAACTAAAACTTGAACTTGAGCTTCAACTTGTACCTGAACTTGAATTTGAACATGAACAAGAAATTGAACTAGAACTTGAGTAAGAACTTGAAGTTGAACTTGTACATGAACTTGAACTTGATTCTGAACTTGAAAAAAACTAAAACAAAAATTTGAACTAGCTTTTGAACTTGAACTTGAGCTTGAACTTGAAATTGAAATTGAACTTGAACATCAACTTGAACTTGAACTTGAACTTGAACTGGAAATTGAACTTGAACTTGAACATGAATTAGAAAGTGAACAAGAAATAAAATACTTCATATACCTGTAAAGGTGAAGCAAAGAGTTCGTATTTAAACAACCCACAACCTTTGTATGTACCTATATGTATAAATGAAGGAATAAATAATAATGATATGATTATGATAACAAAAAAAACAAAAACTTGAACATGAACTAGAACTTGAACTTGACTCTGAACTTGAATTTGAACATGAACAAAAACTAAAACAAAAACTTGAACTAGAACTTGAATGAGAACTTGAACTTAAACTTGAATTTGAACTTGAACTAGAACTTGAACTTGATCTTGAATTTGAACTTAAGCCCGAACTTGCATTTGAACATGAATTTGAATGAATTTGAACTTGAACTTGAACTTGAGCTTGAACTTGAACTAAAACAAGAACTTGAACAAGAACTAAAACTTGAACGTGAACTTGAACTAGAACTTGAACTTGATCTTGAACTTAAACTTCAACCTGAACTTGAATTTGAAAATGAATTTGAACTTAAACTTGAACTTGTACTAAAAATGAACTTGAACAAGAACTAGAACTTGAACTTGAACTTGAACTTGAACATGAACTTGAACTTGATTCTGAACTTGAATTTGAACATAAAATAAAACTTGAACAAGAACTTGAATGAGAACTTGAACTTGAACATGAACAAAAACTAAAACAAAAACATGAACAAGAACTTGAATGAGAACTTGAACTTGCACTTGAACTTGAATTTGAACTTGAACTTGAACTTGAACTTGAACTTGAACTTGAACATGAACTTGAACTAAAACTTGAACTTGATCTTGATCTTGAACTTAAACCTGAACTTGAATTTGAACATGAATTTGAACTCGAATTAGAACTTGAACTTGAACTTGAACTTGAACTTGAACTAAAAAAAGAACTTGAACAAGAACTTGAACAAGATCTAGAACTTGAACTAAAACATTAACATGAACATGAACATGAACATGAACTTGAACTTGAACTTGAACTTGATTCTGAACTTGAATTTGAACATGAACAAAAATTAAAACAAAAACATGAACAAGAACTTGAATCAGAACTTGAACTTGAAATCGAACTGGAACTTGAATTTGAACTTTATCAAGAACTAAAACAAGAACTTGAACTAGAACTAAAACTTGAACTTGAGCTTAAACTTGTACCTGAACTTGAATTTGAACATGAACAAGAAATTTCACTAGAACTTGAGTAAGAACTTGAAGTTGGACTTGTACATGAACTTGAACTTGATTCTGAACTTGAAAAAACTAAAACAAAAACTTGAACTAGCTTTTGAACTTGAACTTGAGCTTGAACTTGAAATTGAAATTGAACTTGAACATGAATTAGAACGTGAACAAGAAATAAAATACTTCATATACCTGTAAAGGTGAAGCAAAGAGTTCGTATTTAAACAACCCACAACCTTTGTATGTACCTATGTAAATGAAGGAATAAATGATTATGATATTATGATTATGATAACAAAAAAAACAAGAATTTGAACTTGAACTTGAACTTGAACTGGAATTTGAACATGAAAAAGAAATAAAACAAGAACTTTAACAAGAACTTTAACAAGAACTTGAATGAGAACTTGAACTTGATCTTGAACTTGAAATTGAAATTGAACTTGAACATGAATTAGAACGTGAACAAGAAATAAAATACTTCATATACCTGTAAAGGTGAAGCAAAGAGTTCGTATTTAAACAACCCACAACCTTTGTATGTACCTATGTAAATGAAGGAATAAATGATTATGATATTATGATTATGATAACAAAAAAAACAAGAATTTGAACTTGAACTTGAACTTGAACTGGAATTTGAACATGAAAAAGAAATAAAACAAGAACTTTAACAAGAACTTTAACAAGAACTTGAATGAGAACTTGAACTTGATCTTGAACTTGAACTTGAACTTGAACTTGAACTTGAACTTGAACTTGAACTTGAACTTGAACTTGAATGGAACTTGAACAAGAACTACAACAATAATTAAAACTTGAATTTGAACATGAATTTGAACCTGAACTTGAATTTGAACATGAATAAGAACTTGAACAAGAACTAAAACAAGAACTTGAACTTGAACTTGCACTTGAACTAGAACTTGAATTTGAAGTTGAACTTGAACTTGAACTTGAACTTGAACTTGAACTTGAACTTGAACTTGAACTTGAACTTGAACTTGAACTTAAACTTAAACTTAAACTTAAACTTAAACTTAAACTTAAACTTAAACTTAAACTTAAACTTAAACTTAAACTTAAACTTAAACTTAAACTTAAACTTAAACTTAAACTTAAACTTAAACTTAAACTTAAACTTAAACTTAAACTTAAACTTAAACTTAAACTTAAACTTAAACTTAAACTTAAACTTAAACTTAAACTTAAACTTAAACTTAAACTTAAACTTAAACTTAAACTTAAACTTAAACTTAAACTTAAACTTAAACTTAAACTTAAACTTAAACTTAAACTTAAACTTAAACTTAAACTTAAACTTAAACTTAAACTTAAACTTAAACTTAAACTTAAACTTAAACTTAAACTTAAACTTAAACTTAAACTTAAACTTAAACTTAAACTTAAACTTAAACTTAAACTTAAACTTAAACTTAAACTTAAACTTAAACTTAAACTTAAACTTAAACTTAAACTTAAACTTAAACTTAAACTTAAACTTAAACTTAAACTTAAACTTAAACTTAAACTTAAACTTAAACTTAAACTTAAACTTAAACTTAAACTTAAACTTAAACTTAAACTTAAACTTAAACTTAAACTTAAACTTGAACTTGAACTTGATTCTAAAATTGAATTTGAACTTGAACAAGAACTAAAACATTAATTGAAACTTGAATTTTAACATGAATTTGAACCTGAACTTGAATTTGAACATAAATAAGAACTTTAACAAGAACTAAAACAAGAACTTGAACTAGAACTTGAACTTGAACTTGAACTTGGACTACAACTTGATTCTGAATTTTTGAACATGAATTTGAACTTGAACATGAACTAAAACAAGAACTTGAATAAGAACTAGAACTTGAACTTGAACTTGAACGTGAACTTGAGCTTGAAACTGAACTTGAACTAGGACTAGAACTAGAACTAGATCTTGAACTAGAACTAGAACTTGAACTAGAACTAGAACTTGACCATGAACTCGAACTTGAACTTGAACTTGATTCTGAACTTGAATTTGAACATGAACAAAAACTAAAACTAAAACTTGAACTAGAACCTAAACTTGAACCTGAACTTGAACTTGAACTAGAACTAGAACTAGAACTTGATCTAGAATTTGAACTTGACCATGAACTCGAACTTGAACTTGAACTTGATTCTGAACTTGAATTTGAACATGAACAAAAACTTTAACTAGAACTAGAACTAGAACTAGAACTTGATCTAGAACTTGAACTTGACCATGAACTCGAACTTGAACTTGAACTTGAACTTGAACTTGAAACTGAACTTGAACTAGAACTAGAACTAGAACTAAAACTAGAACTAGAACTAGAACTAGAATTTGAACTAGAACTTGATCTAGAACTTGAACCTGACCATGAACTCGAACTTGAACTTGAACTTGATTCTGAACTTGAATTTGAACATGAATTTTAACAAAAACAAAAACTAAAACTTGAACTTGAACTTGAACTTGATTCTGAACTTGAATTTGAACATGAACAAAAACTAAAACTAAAACTTGAACTTGAACTAGAACTTAAACTTGAACTTGAACTTGAACTTGAACTTGTACTTGAACTTGAAACTGAACTTGAACTAGAACTAGTACTAGAACTAGAACTAGACCAAGAACTTGATCTAGAACTTGAACTTGACTATGAACTCGAACTTGAACTTGAAATTGATTCTGAACTTCAATTTGAACATGAACAAAAACTAAAACAAAAACTTGATCTGGAACTTAAACTTGAACTTGATTTTGAATTTTTGAACATGAATTTGAACTTGAACTTGAACTGAAACAAGAACTAGAACTTGTACTTGGACTTGAACTTGAACTTGAACTTGAACTTGAAACTGAACTTGAACTTGAACTAGAACTAGAACTAGAACTTGATCTAGAACCTGAACTTGACCATGAACTCGAACTTGAACTTGAACTTGATTTTGAACTTGAATTTGAACATGAACAAAAACTAAAACAAAAACTTTAACTAGAACTAGAACTAGAACTTGATCTAGAACTTGAACTTGACCATGAACTCGAACTTGAACTTGAACTTGATTCTGAACATTTTTTGAGTTTAAAGAAAATTCAGATTTAATTATTTTTATAGGAAACAGAGTTTAAAAAAATTTAATGTGAATAAAATACTATTGTTTACATTACCTTATAGTAGTGGATTGCCAGATGAAGAAAATGATATAAGATATAAACTGAATTTGCAACTGCACAAATTGACATCCTATGAGGTGAATAAATTCCACCTACTTGACATGAATAATTATTTTAAAAATAAAGTGTATTTGACGAGAGATAATTATTATATCAATAATTATTTCAAACGACAGATAGCAATGTCGCTATCATATTATTTTGATTATTCAGCCAAGAACTTGGCTACCAAATCTGCTTTTATTGAGCAGATTATTGACATGAATATTCAACCATTGGAATCAATTCCAATAACCAGCAATCATTTTAATTAGAACATCAGACAATAGAGGATAACTCTTGCTTATCAGAAATTGTAGAATCAAATCAAATAAATATAGTACATCAAAATATTCAAGGCTTTTCTGGAAAAGATTTGGAAATTGAATTGTTTTTAAATAAAATGAATATTCATGTTCTCTGCATAACTGAGCACTGGCTCAAGCAGCATGAACTAATGTTATCGATAGATAATTATAATCTTATTAGTTCGTTCACTAGGGAGACTGCAATTCACGGCGGGACACTTATATTAATTAATAATAAATTTAAATGTAAAGAGCAAAAAGACATAGTGTCTCTCACGATTGAGCGAACTATTGAGATATCGTGTGCGGAGCTGGACGACTACATTATTGTCTGTGTTTATAGACCCCCCAAGTGGAAACTTTAAATTATTTGAATCTGTAATGGAAAATGTGTTAAATAAAATATGCAAAACTACAAAGAAAGTAGTTGTATGTGGAGATTTCAATGTGGACATAATAGATATTACGGAGGAACATCGCGTTAGGTTTTTGAGCATTTTTAAATCATTTGACCTCACTCCATTATTTGCTGAGCCCACTAGAGTAACTCCTACAACAGCTACTTGCTTAGATAATATTTTTTGTAACTGTAAAATCATCAATCAATCTATTATTAATTTTGTAAAATCGGATCATTGCGGGCAGATAGTCACACTACAGAACCGTTTAATTTCACCCCGTCTTGAAATAAATGCAGGCCGGTCACTGCATCTCGTAAGGACAAATTTAAAAACCTTATAAGTGATAAACTACCGTTTATACCTTTTGATAAACAAAATGCTAGTGACTTGTATGATCAATTATATCAGGTAATTAAAAAACAATTTGATATTATTTTCCCTCAAAAGAAAAAAGTTATTAATAACTGTAAACCGAAATTCAGTGACTGGGCTACTCAAGGAATTTATAGAAGTAGGAATAAAATGTTTGAATTGTATAACAAAAAAGCTTATAGAAAGGATCCATCCTTTCATGAGTACGTTAAGAGGTACTCAAAAATTTTCAAAAGAGTTTGCTATGTAGCTAAGTCGAATTACATACGCGATAAAATTAAAAAGTCTAGTAATAAGATCAAAGAAACTTGGAATATTATAAATAAAGAAACATGTAAAACTAAATCTAATGATAACAAATTTAGTCTAGAAATAAATAACAAACTTATTAAATCTGATGATGAGGTAGCAAACGCTTTTGAGGATTATTTCTGTAATATTCCTATAGAGACGACTAAACAGTTGAGTTCTTGCTCACTTCAGGCGAAATCATTACTAGTTTCGAGTGTTGATAGGTGCGAATCCTCTTTTAAATTCAGACATATTGGTCCTTTAGACATCATAAAAACATTCAAAGAACTAAAACAAAAGAAAACAGAGGATAAATCGGGTATATCAATAGACACAATAAAACCCATTATACCTCTAATAGCTCCTTACTTATCTTATATCTTTAATGAATGTATTGATCAAAATCAGTTTCCAAATTTATTGAAACATAGTAAGGTTGTACCTTTATTTAAATCAGGAGACAAAAGTGACCCCAGCAATTTTAGGCCAATTTCAATATTACCCACAATAAGTAAAATTTTTGAAAAACTCATTTTTAATCAATTACTTTCCCATTTTAAACTTAATAATTTACTTCACGAAAAACAGTTTGGGTTCTCTAAAGGTAGAAATACAACTGATGCTGGGGTAGCACTCATCAGACACATTCTTGATGCTTTTGAAGACAAACATGATGCTATAGGTGTATTCTGTGATTTATCAAAGGCGTTTGATTGTGTAGACCATCAAACACTGCTCATAAGTTGGAACACTATGGTGTCTCGGAAAACTCAACAAGGTTGTTAAGTTCATACCTATCAGGTAGAATACAATCAGTTAACATAAATGGTAGCTACTCTTCCGGTGCCCCCCTTCAAATGGGGGTGCCCCAGGGCTCAATATTGGGGCCCTTACTCTTCCTAATATATGTAAACGACCAACCATTTCATTCCACAAATCTTTGTGAGATAGTTTTGTTTGCTGATGATACTTCTTTGAAAAAAAAAAAAAAAAATGAAGAAAATTTTGACGAAGTAAACAATACTCTCTCCAAAGTATTGAATTGGTTCACCACCAATAACTTGTGACTGAATGCTAGTAAAACTAAATGTATAAAATTCACTTTGGCTAATGTAAAGCAACTTACACCAAATATTGTACTAAATGGTAATAATCTAGTCTTAATGGACTCCACTGTATTTTTGGCCATTAAACTTGACTCAAAATTACAGTGGGAACCTCATATTGAAGCCCTAGCTGGGAGGCTAAGCTCAGCTGCCTTTGCAGTTAGAAAAATTAGGTACCTTACTGATGTTGAAACGGCGAGGCTTTTATATTTTTTAGTTACTTCCACAGTATTATGTTTTACGGTCTTCTCTTGTGGGGTTCTGCTACAGACATTGAAACCATATTTATTTTGCAGAAAAGAGCCATTCGTGCTATTTATAAACTTAGTCCTCGTGACTCCCTGAGAGAGGTCTTTAAGAAGATCAGTCGGTTAGGTTAGGTTAGGTTAGGTTAGGTTAGGTTAGGTTAGGTTAGGTTAGGTTAGGTTCCCGTGTCGGGTTTCTGGTCCCGCATCGGGCGCGTCCCCAGGTGGTGGATAGGGGAACGCCTCCCAGATATGGGGGGTACCGGCTTCGGCCGGCGCGAACCAAAACCAGAGCGCGGCAGGTTTTGTCAACTCGGCGGACCTGTCGGGCCAGACGAGGAAGGCCATATGGCTCAAGACCTCTTGTATTCGCCGCTCTGCCTACTCCTCCTCGAAGGAATGGACCAGAGTGGCTCGAGTACCTGAGGCGAAGATAGGGGTGCCTAGACCGGCGGGGCGTTTGCCCGGGTCAAAGGGCATAGGGTCGTCGGGGCATGTTGCCCGGATCCGTTGGGTTTTTCCTGGGTTGTAGCCTGTCATCACGACAACCCGGGCAGCGCATTTGTGCCGTGCGCTGGGTCCCGTAATCCTGGGAGAAGAGGATCCTGGACGTTGAGCCTGAGGCAGACCACCCAGGCAACACATGTCTTTGGCCTCGGATTCCGGGCACACGGGTGGCCCGTGGAGTAGCCGGTCCACGGGTTATTCGGCTGCGGGCGAGCGGCTTAACCCTCGTCCAACGGTGACGCGGGGGGTACGGGGGGCAGGGCAGGCGGCGGGCTCGGTGATGTTGCGCGTTCTGGTCGACGCGTGCTCACCTTGCCCCAACCGTCTCGTCAAAGATCCCGTACTAGTCTGCCCGAAAGGGAAGTGGCGTCCTCGCTATAGTCGGTGGGAAACCCTGGGGTGCCAGTGGCACCTCCCCAGATGGGGCTCCGTGGTGGGTGGGGTCACCACCGACTGAATGTAGAAGACAAAGGAATGGCTTGCTCGGATAATTCCAAGTTAAATCTAGCGACCAACCCCCGAGCGCAAGGCGCTCAAACCGTGGGAAAAGGAGTGGGTGATGGTGACGTCCTTTTCAGGACGCCCGTCGTTCGCTTGCAGAGGTGTGATGCACCACAGGCGAGACAAGCGGGTAGCCGATTCTTCAGGCCCGGGGACTTCCCTGAGTCTGAGGACGAGGTCGCCCTTACCGGACGTGACAGCGAGGGGATGTCACCTTGTGTTTCCCCCTCCAACATTGGATTAGACAACAGCCTAGAGGTCGTGGACTACGAGTCTGCGTCTTCAGGCGCGGTATCCCGATCGCCGTCTGGATCACGAACCAGCGGCAGGTCGATGAGAGCCGGCAAACGGCGGGCTGATGAGGCCTCTTCAGACCTCTCCCCTGCTAAGATAACTGCTGCCCGTAGAGGACGGGGCCGCCCACCTACGCATGGGGAGTACGTAGGTGTAGGCAGAGCCCGTGAGCAACTCCGGGATGAGAAACGCCGTGCGGCGACTGTGGAAGCCGAGGAGGAGGCTTCCTGTCTTGCTGAGCGGCTTGTACACGGTCGGAATAGGAGCGAGTTCTCCGTGAGGGATGCCACCGCGGAAGAGCTGAGCGGCCAGATCCGGGCTGCCACGGACACAGTGTTGTTCTGCGTGGCGAAGTCCGGAAACCTGAAGGGCAGCTTCCAGCGTGCCCTGAAGGAGGCCGCCAGCTCGATTACGCGGGCGGTTGAAATCCTAAGCTCGAGGACTATCGACGAGGAGACGCGGCGGCTGCAAGCCGCAAACAAGCGCCTGGAGCAGGACGTCGCGGACCTGAAGCGCGTCGTCCAGGAGCTCCGAGCTGAGAGGCTTGCGGACATGCGTCCTGCAGCCCCAGCCGGAACCCAACCTAGCTCCGCCCCCTTTGGGGAGGAGTTTGAACAGCGTCTCATGCGCCAATTAGGTGGAATGATGGATGCCAAATTGGCTTCCATTCAAGATCGGCTGCTCCCTGAGCCTCGCCTGCGCCCGCCGCTTGCTGCGGACGCTCGCAAGGCTCAGGTTGAGCGCCTTTCTGCCGCCGCTGACAAGGCGAAGAAGCAGCCACCAACCACGACCACAGTACCGCCCAAGAGTGCCGCTTCTCCCCAGACGGGCAAAGCGCTGTCCGAGGTGTCCGCCCCTGTGGCCACGACCTCGACTGCCAGCGCAGTCCCCGTCGGTGAGAAGAAAAAGAGAAAGCGGAGCAAAAGGAAGAAGGCCCGTAACCAGGGCCAGGAGTCCGCGCCCGCTCCCGCCTCCCAAGCTGGGAACGCCCGCCAGACAACCGAGTCCACAGCTGGCCCTGAGGCCGAGTCGTGGACACAGGTAGTCAGGCGTGGGAAGAAGGCGGCCCCTAGCTCCGCCCCTAAACAGCCGCCTGCGGCCCAGTCGAAAAAGCCGACTGCCCCGAGGAAGACTCCGAACCTCCGCCCGCCGAGGACCGCCGCCATATTGGTGGCGATGCAACCGGGAGTGCTGGAGGCAAAGGAGCATTCGTATGAATCGGTGTTGGGCCAGGCCAAGCAGGCTATTGACATCGGTGCGTTGGGGATCTCCGGGATCCGCTTCAGGGTCGCCAAGACGGGCGGGAAGGTCCTGGAGATCACCGGCGCCGATAGTGAGACAAAGGCTGACACCCTGGCAGCCAAAATGCGGGAGGTCATCCCCGAGGCGATAGCCAAAGTGACCAGGCCGACCAAGAGCGTCGATGTCCGGATTTCGGGACTCGATGACTCCGTGACCAAGGTCGAGGTCGCCGAAGCTGTCGCCAAGGCGGGGGGCTGCGATCCAAAATCGATCCAGGTGGGGTCGATTGGGCGATCTTTTCAGGGCACAGGGGCTTGCATCGTCAAGGTGCCGGTCGCTGTAGCCCAGAAAATCGTCAAAGGGAGAGTTTTGGTGGGTTGGGTCTCCGCCCAGACCAGGCTCATGGACCAGAAGCCACTTCAGTGCTTCCGGTGCCTGGAGGTGGGACACGCCCGCGAGAACTGCCCTTCGACAGCTGACCGCAGTAGCCTGTGTTACCGCTGTGGTAAGCCGGGTCATGCAGCCAGGGGATGCACTGCCTCGCCGCACTGCCCTCTGTGCGCGGACGCAGGGTTGCCAGCTAACCACAGGGTGGGCAGCAAGAGCTGCAAACCGCCCAAGCGTGGCAATCGAGCGGGAAGGACAGTGGCCAGGACTCCAGCCGCACCGTCCGGGGCCGAAAGGCCCACTTCCATGGAGGCAGAAGTAACGGCTAGCTAAGATGGCCTTCAGCGTCCTGCAGGCGAATGTGAACCACTCTGCCGCTGCGCAGGATATCCTCTTGCAACACGCGGCGGAGTGGTCCATAGACGCGGTACTCGTCTCCGAACCCTATTTCATACCGGCTGACCGGGAGAACTGGGTCGGGGACGTGAATGGACTTTCGGCCATCATGGTATCAGGGACGCATCCTATCGACGTGGTAGCCAGGCAGAGCGGTTTCGTCGCCGCCAAGTGCAGGGAGTTTCTGCTGGTGGGGGTCTATTGCCCGCCCAGCCGAACCAGGAGCGAGTTCGAGGCCGACCTGGACCGTTTCGGGTCGGTTCTCCGTCAGTCCACCTTGCCGGTGATCGTTGGCGGCGACTTCAACGCCAAGAATATAGCCTGGGGATCACGTCATACTGACCCCAAAGGGGAGAGTCTGCTGGACTGGGCGGTGTCCAACGGACTTGTGATTGTCAACGTGGGGACCGAGCCCACATGCGTGCGACCGCAGGGGGAGTCCGTCGTGGACATTACGTTCGCGACCCCCGCGGTTGCAGCTCGTATCAGTGGCTGGAGAGTGGTCACAGAGGCGGAAGAATTGTCGGATCACCGGTACATCCGGTTTGACATCTCCGCCTCCGGTCCCGTGATCCCTCCGAGCGGTACACCCCACGCGACATACCCCCGATGGAGGCTCAGTTGCCTGGACAGAGAAACAGCGCGGGAAGCTGCGGTCGTCAAGGCCTGGCTGCCTGTAGGTCTGGAGCCCGTCCAAGTGGATGCGGAAGCGGAATGGTTTCGGGAGGCCGTTACGGACGTGTGTGACGCGTCCATGCCTCGGTCCGGACTTTCCCTTCCCCGGCGGAACGTCTATTGGTGGACGGATGAGGTTGCGGAGTTGCGCCGCGTATGTATCGCAGCGCGTCGCGCCTCAGCCAGACACCGAAGACGCAGACGCCGTGATCCGGAGCTGGACGAGCCGCTTTACCAGGCCTACAGAGAGGCGAAGCAGGCGCTCAAGATCGCCATCCTGGAGGCAAAACTCAAGGCGAGGGAAGAACTCCTGGCATCGCTCGATGCCGATCCGTGGGGACGCCCGTACCGCACGGTGCGGGGGAAACTCCGCCCATGGGCGCCCCCGGTCACGGAAAGGCTAGAGCCCGAGTTCCTCCGAAGAGTCGTGTCCACCTTGTTCCCAGCTCAGGTGGAACACACCCCGCCTTCGATGTTGCCACACCCTGTGGCCTCCAGAGAGCCCCCTGACCCTGTCTCCGAGGGCGAGTTCGGCGCGGCACTAGAGCGGTTGAAGGCCAAGAACGTGGCCCCGGGTCCTGACGGGATTCCAGGTAAAATCTGGGTTCTCGTATCGGATATACTGGGTGACCGCCTTCGTAGGCTCCTAACCGCTTGCCTCGAACAGGGGCGCTTCCCGGCGCTATGGAAGGAAGGAAGGCTCGTGCTTCTGAAGAAAGACGGACGTCCGACCGACTCCCCTTCGGCATACCGTCCGATCGTGTTGCTGGATGAGGTGGGCAAGCTCTTTGAAAGAGTCATTGCAAACCGCCTCGTTCGGCACCTGGATACGGATGGGCCGAATTTGTCGGATGTACAGTATGGCTTCAGGAGAGAGCGTTCTACGATCGATGCTATCCTGCGGGTAAAATCGCTCGCCAGCGAAGCGGTGGAGAACGGCGGCGTGCTGTTGGCCGTGTCTATTGACATTGCCAACGCGTTCAACACGCTGCCGTGGACCACGATAAAGCAGGCGCTCCGCTTCCACGGAGTGCCTGTTTACCTGCAGGACACCATTGCATCGTACCTGGAGGGACGAGAGGTTGCGTGTGATTCGGTGGACGGTCGTTTGCGGCACTTGGCCGGATGCGGCGTTCCGCAGGGGTCGGTTCTAGGGCCACTCTTGTGGAACGTCGGGTTCGATTGGGCTCTCCGCGGCCAGTTCGTCGCAGGGGTTGGCGTGACGTGTTACGCCGACGATACCCTGCTGACAGCTCGCGGGGACTCTTTTGCCGATGCTGCACGTCGTGCGACTGCTGGGGTCGCTGTGATGGTACACCGAATCCGCCTTTTGGGGCTGCGGGTGGCGCTGGAGAAGTCTGAGGCGTTGTGTTTTCACGGCCCTCGACGTGCGCCGCCTGCGGGCACTGGGCTGATGGTGGATGGGGTTCTGATCCCGGTTTCATCCACCATCCGGTACCTTGGGCTTGTGCTTGACGGAAGGTGGCGGTTTAAGGCCCATTTCCGTCAGCTCGCTACCAAGCTCAATGCGACCGCGGGTGCTTTGAGCCGGTTACTGCCAAACCTGGGTGGTCCGTCGACGGCTCCTCGACGACTATACCTAGGGGTGGTCCGCTCTATGGCACTTTACGGTGCCCCGGTGTGGCATGACGCCCTCTCGTCCGAGAACGTGACAGTCCTGCGGAAGGCTCAAAGGGTGCTAGCCCTGCGTTTAGCGCGAGCCTACCGCACCACCTCCACCGATGCCGCGCTGGTCCTGGCCGGCAGCCTCCCCTGGGATCTCGACTCCCTGGTCCTCGCCGCGTTGTACCAGTGGCGGGGAGACCAAAGATCCCAGGGCAATAGGCCCGCACCGACGGAGGTGGAATCGGAGAAGACACAGCTCACGGAGCTAGCCCACGAGCAGTGGCGCCGTAGATTGGCCAGTAGTCACTTTGGCGTCCGGGTCATCAGTGCCGTACTCCCCGTTCTCAAAGAATGGGTTGAGCGATCACACGGCCAGTTGACATACCGGATGTCGCAGGTGTTTACGGGCCACGGGTGCTTTGGGTCATACCTCTGCCGCATTGGCAGGGAACCCACCACCCGATGCTGGCACTGCGATGCTCCGGAGGACACGGCACAGCACACCCTCGAGGTGTGCCCGGCGTGGGTCGCTGACCGCCGTGCCCTCCAAGCACACGTGGGGACCGACCTCAGCCTGGGCTCCATAGTCCGGCGTATGGTCGACGACAGGGAGGCTTGGCGAGCCATGGCCGCATTTTGCGAGCGGGTGATCGCCGAAAAGGAGAGCGCGGAGCGAGAGCGAGAGGCTGCGGCTGACGCACTCCTTATGCGCCGAAGGCGTACTGGGCGCAGGCGGAACCTCCACCACCTGCACATGCCCCTCCCTGTGCCTCGGGTCGCGGACGCGGGGGCGTCCGTTTCCCACTAAGAGGTGCGATGGTGTGTAATGCGTTCTACGCATCATCGGGACATCAAGCCGGAGGACTCCTCCTCCTCTGGCGCTGAAGGCAGGGGCTTTTGCCCTCTTCAGATCGGGTGAGACCGTGTGTCGGTCTAGTCAGTGAGGGGCCGCGGATGTGTGCTTATGGCGCTGACTCGTGGCCCCGAACTCATGGCTCCCGAGAACGCCGCTGGTTTTTAGTGGGTATGCCCCTATCGGGGAGAGTCCCACATAACCTGCTGCCCTCCCCCGAGGGCGACAGGTATGCGTAACGCATTTTCCAGCGATACCAAAAAAAAAAAAAAAAAAAAAAAAAAAAAAAAAAAAAAAAAAAAAAAGGTTAGGTTAGGTTAGGTTAGGTTAGGTTAGGTTAGGTTAGGTTAGGTTCCCGTGTCGGGTTTCTGGTCCCGCATCGGGCGCGTCCCCAGGTGGTGGATAGGGGAACGCCTCCCAGATATGGGGGGTACCGGCTTCGGCCGGCGCGAACCAAAACCAGAGCGCGGCAGGTTTTGTCAACTCGGCGGACCTGTCGGGCCAGACGAGGAAGGCCACATGGCTCAAGACCTCTTGTATTCGCCGCTCTGCCTACTCCTCCTCGAAGGAATGGACCAGAGTGGCTCGAGTACCTGAGGCGAAGATAGGGGTGCCTAGACCGGCGGGGCGTTTGCCCGGGTCAAAGGGCATAGGGTCGTCGGGGCATGTTGCCCGGATCCGTTGGGTTTTTCCCGGGTTGTAGCCTGTCATCACGACAACCCGGGCAGCGCATTTGTGCCGTGCGCTGGGTCCCGTAATCCTGGGAGAAGAGGATCCTGGACGTTGAGCCTGTGGCAGACCACCCAGGCAACACATGTCTTTGGCCTCGGATTCCGGGCACACGGGTGGCCCGTGGAGTAGCCGGTCCACGGGTTATTCGGCTGCGGGCGAGCGGCTTAACCCTCGTCCAACGGTGACGCGGGGGGTACGGGGGGCAGGGCAGGCGGCGGGCTCGGTGATGTTGCGCGTTCTGGTCGACGCGTGCTCACCTTGCCCCAACCGTCTCGTCAAAGATCCCGTACTAGTCTGCCCGAAAGGGAAGTGGCGTCCCCGCTATAGTCGGTGGGAAACCCTGGGGTGCCAGTGGCACCTCCCCAGATGGGGCTCCGTGGTGGGTGGGGTCACCACCGACTGAACTTAGAAGTTAAAGGACATGGCCTGCAACAAGGAATCCTCAAATATTGTGACCAACCCCCGAGCGCAAGGCGCTCAAACCGGGAACAGAGCAGTGGATAACGGTGACGTCCTTTTCAGGACGCCCGTCGTCCGCTTGCAGAGGTGTGATACACCACAGGCGAGACAAGCGGGTAGCCGATTCTTCAGGCCCGGGGACTTCCCTGAGTCTGAGGACGAGGTCGCCCTTACCGGACGTGACAGCGAGGGGATGTCACCTTGTGTTTCCCCCTCCAACATCGGATTAGACAACAGCCTGGAGGTCGTGGACTACGAGTCTGCGTCTTCAGGCGCGGTATCTCGATCGCCGTCTGGATCACGTACCAGCGGCAGGTCGATGAGAGCCGGCAAACGGCGGGCTGATGAGGCCTCTTCAGACCTCTCCCCTGC
This sequence comes from Pyrausta aurata, assembly GCA_963584085.1. NCBI lineage: Eukaryota > Metazoa > Arthropoda > Insecta > Lepidoptera > Crambidae > Pyrausta > Pyrausta aurata. The sequence goes on along the minus strand of OY757269.1, from coordinate 1,198,561 downwards.
TAAAATAACTGCTGCCCGTAGAGGACGGGGCCGCCCACCTACGCATGGGGAGTACGTAGGTGTAGGCAGAGCCCGTGAACAACTCCGGGATGAGAAGCGCCGTGCGGTGACTGTGGAAGCCGAGGAGGAGGCTTCCCGGCTTGCTGAGCGGCTTGTACACGGTCGGAATAGGAGCGAGTTCTCCGTGAGGGATGCCACCGCGGAAGAGCTGTGCGGCCAGATCCGGGCTGCCACGGACACAGTGATGTTCTGCGTGGCGAAGTCCGGAAACCTGAAGGGCAGCTTCCAGCGTGCCCTGAAGGAGGCCGCCACCTCGATTACGCGGGCGGTCGAGATCCTCAGCTCGAGGACCATTGATGAGGAGACGCGGCGGCTGCAAGCTGCCAACAAGCGCCTAGAGCAGGACGTCGCAGACCTGAAGCGCGTCGTCCAGGAGCTCCGGGCTCAGAGGCTTGCGGACATGCGTCCAGCAGCCCCAACCGGAACTCCGGCCAACTCCGCCCCCTTTGGGGAGGAGTTCGAGCAGCGCCTCATGCGCCAGATCGGAGGCATGATGGATGCCAAATTGGCGTCCATCTCAGATAGGTTGCTCCCTGAGCCTCGCCTGCGCCCGCCACTTGCTGCGGACGCCCGCAAGGCTCAGGTTGAGCGCCCTTCTGCCGCCGCAGACAAGGCGAAGAAGCAGCCGCCGACCAAGAGTGCCACCTCTCCCCAGACGGGAAAAGCGCCGACCGAGGTGTCCGCCCCTGTGGCCACGACCTCGACTGCCGGTGCAGTCCCCGCCGGGGAGAAGAAGAGACGGAAGCGCAATAAGCGACAGAAGGCCCATAACCAGGGCCAGGAGTCCGCGCCCGCTTCCGCCTCCCGAGCCGAGACTTCCCGCCCGACAACCCAGTCCGCAGCTGGCCCTGGAGCCGAATCGTGGACGACGGTAGTCCGGCGTGGGAAAAAGGCGGCCTCTACTTCCGCCCCACGACAGCCGCCTGCGGCTCAGCCGAAGAAGCCGACTGAACAGAGGAAGGCTCCGAACCTCCGCCCGCCGAGGACCGCCGCCATACTGGTGGCGATGCAACCGGGAGTGCTGGAGGCAAAGGAGCATTCCTACGAATCGGTGTTGGGCATGGCCAAGCAGGCCATCGACATCGGCGCGTTGGGGATCTCTGGGATCCGCTTCAGGGTCGCCAAGACTGGCGGCAAGGTCCTGGAGATCACCGGTGCCGACAGCGAGACGAAGGCTGACACCCTGGCAGCCAAGATGCGGGAGGTCATCCCCGAGGCGATAGCCAAAGTGACCAGGCCGACCAAGAGCGTCGATGTCCGGATTTCGGGACTCGACGACTCTGTGACTAAGGTCGAGGTCGCTGAGGCTGTCGCCAAGGCGGGGGGCTGCGATCCAAAATCGATCCAGGTGGGGTCGATTGGGCGATCCTTTCAGGGCACAGGGGCCTGCATCGTCAAGGTGCCGGTCGCTGTAGCCCAGAAAGTCGTCAAAGGGAGAGTTTTGGTGGGTTGGGTCTCCGCCCAGACCAGGCTCATGGACCAGAAGCCACTTCAGTGCTTCCGGTGCCTGGAGGTGGGACACGCCCGCGAAAGCTGCCCTTCGACAGTCGACCGCAGTAGCCTGTGTTACCGTTGTGGTAAGCCGGGTCATGCAGCCAGGGGATGCACTGCCTCGCCGCACTGCCCTCTGTGCGCGGACGCAGGGTTGCCAGCGAACCACAGGGTGGGCAGCAAGAGTTGCAAACCGCCCAAGCGTGGCAATCGAGCGGGAAGGACGGTGGCTAGGACTCCAGCCGCAGCGTCCGCGGCCGAAAGGCCCATAAGCATGGAGGCAGAGAACATATCGGCTTAGGATGGCCTTTAGTGTCCTACAGGCGAATGTGAACCACTCTGCTGCTGCGCAGGATATCCTCTTGCAACACGCGGCGGAGTGGTCCATAGACGCGGTCCTCGTCTCCGAACCCTACTTCATACCGGCTGACCGGGAGAACTGGGTCGGGGACGTGAGTGGACTTTCGGCCATCATGGTGACAGGACAGCATCCCATCGACGTCGTAGCCCGGCAGAGCGGTTTCGTCGCCGCCAAGTGCAGGGAGTTTCTGCTGGTGGGGGTCTATTGCCCGCCCAGCCGAACCAGGAGCGAGTTCGAGGCCGACCTGGATCGTTTCGGGTCGGTTCTCCGACAGTCCTCCTTGCCGGTGATCGTTGGCGGCGACTTCAACGCCAAGAACATTGCCTGGGGCTCACGACTTACTGACCCCAAAGGGGAGAGTCTGCTGGACTGGGCGGTGTCCAACGGACTTGTTATCGTCAACGTGGGGACCGAACCCACATGCGTGCGACCGCAGGGGGAGTCCGTCGTGGACATAACGTTCGCGACCCCCGCGGTTGCAGCTCGTATCAGTGGCTGGAGAGTGGTCACAGAGGCGGAAGAATTGTCGGATCACCGGTACATCCGGTTTGACATCTCCGCCTCCGGTCCCGTGATCCCTCCGAGCGGTACACCCCACGTGACATACCCCCGATGGAGGCTCAGTTGCCTGGACAAGGAAACAGCGCGGGAAGCTGCGGTCGTCAAGGCCTGGCTGCCTGTAGGTCTGGAGCCCGTCCAAGTGGATGCGGAAGCGGAATGGTTTCGGGAGGCCGTTACGGACGTGTGTGACGCGTCCATGCCTCGGTCCGGACCTTCCCTTCCCCGGCGGAACGTCTATTGGTGGACGGATGAGGTGGCGGAGTTGCGCCGCGTATGTATCGCAGCGCGTCGCGCCTCAGCCAGACACCGAAGACGCAGACGTCGTGATCCGGAGCTGGACGAGCCGCTTTACCAGGCCTACAGAGAGGCGAAGCAGGCGCTCAAGATCGCCATCCTGGAGGCAAAACTCAAGGCGAGGGAGGAACTCCTGGCATCGCTCGATGCCGATCCGTGGGGACGCCCGTACCGCACGGTGCGGGGGAAACTCCGCCCATGGGCGCCCCCGGTCACGGAAAGGCTAGAGCCCGAGTTCCTCCGAAGAGTCGTGTCCACCTTGTTCCCAGCTCAGGTGGAACACACCCCGCCTTCGATGTTGCCACACCCTGTGGCCTCCAGAGAGCCCCCTGACCCCGTCTCCGAGGGCGAGTTCGGCGCGGCACTAGAGCGGTTGAAGGCCAAGAACGTGGCCCCGGGTCCTGACGGGATCCCAGGTAAAATCTGGGTTCTCGTATCGGATATACTGGGTGACCGCCTTCGTAGGCTCCTAACCGCTTGCCTAGAACAGGGGCGCTTCCCGGCGCTATGGAAGGAAGGAAGGCTCGTGCTTCTGAAGAAAGACGGACGTCCGACCGACTCCCCTTCGGCATACCGTCCGATCGTGTTGCTGGATGAGGTGGGCAAGCTCTTTGAAAGAGTCGTTGCAAACCGCCTCGTTCGGCACCTGGATACGGATGGGCCGAATTTGTCGGATGTTCAGTATGGCTTCAGGAGAGAGCGCTCTACGATCGATGCTATCCTGCGGGTAAAATCGCTCGCCAGCGAAGCGGTGGAGAACGGCGGTGTGCTGTTGGCCGTGTCTATTGACATTGCCAACGCGTTCAACACGCTGCCGTGGACCACGATAAAGCAGGCGCTCCGCTTCCACGGAGTGCCTGTTTACCTGCAGGACACCATCGCATCGTACCTGGAGGGACGAGAGGTTGCGTGTGATTCGGTGGACGGTCGTTTGCGGCACTTGGCCGGATGCGGCGTTCCGCAGGGGTCGGTTCTAGGGCCACTCTTGTGGAACATCGGGTTCGATTGGGCTCTCCGCGGCCAGTTCGTCGCAGGGGTTGGCGTGACGTGTTACGCCGACGATACCCTGCTGACAGCTCGCGGGGACTCTTTTGCCGATGCTGCACGTCGTGCGACTGCTGGGGTCGCTGTGATGGTGCACCGAATCCGCCTTTTGGGGCTGCGGGTGGCGCTGGAGAAGTCTGAGGCGCTGTGTTTTCACGGACCTCGACGTGCGCCGCCTGCGGGCACTGGGCTGATGGTGGATGGGGTTCTGATCCCGGTTTCATCCACCATCCGGTACCTTGGGCTTGTGCTTGACGGAAGGTGGCGGTTTAAGGCCCATTTCCGTCAGCTCGCTACCAAGCTCAATGCGACCGCGGGTGCTTTGAGCCGGTTACTGCCAAACCTGGGTGGTCCGTCGACGGCTCCTCGACGACTATACCTAGGGGTGGTCCGCTCGATGGCACTTTACGGTGCCCCGGTGTGGCATGACGCCCTCTCGTCCGAGAACGTGACAGTCCTGCGGAAGGCTCAAAGGGTGCTAGCCCTGCGTTTAGCGCGAGCCTACCGCACCACCTCCACCGATGCTGCGCTGGTCCTGGCCGGCAGCCTCCCTTGGGATCTCGACTCCCTGGTCCTCGCCGCGTTGTACCAGTGGCGGGGAGACCAAAGATCCCAGGGCAATAGGCCCGCACCGACGGAGGTGGAATCGGAGAAGACACAGCTCACGGAGCTAGCCCACGAGCAGTGGCGCCGTAGACTGGCCAGTAGCCACTTTGGCGTCCGGGTCATTAGTGCCGTACTCCCCGTTCTCAAAGAATGGGTCGAGCGACCACACGGCCAAGTGACATACCGGATGTCGCAGGTGTTTACAGGCCACGGGTGCTTTGGGTCATACCTCTGCCGCATTGGCAGGGAACCCACCACCCGATGCTGGCACTGCGATGCTCCGGAGGACACGGCACAGCACACCCTCGAGGTGTGCCCGGCGTGGGTCGCTGACCGCCGTGCCCTCCAAGCACACGTGGGGACCGACCTCAGCCTGGGCTCCATAGTCCGGCGTATGGTCGACGACAGGGAGGCTTGGCGAGCCATGGCCGCATTTTGCGAGCGGGTGATCGCCGAAAAGGAGAGCGCGGAGCGAGAGCGAGAGGCTGCGGCTGACGCACTCCTTATGCGCCGAAGGCGTACTGGGCGCAGGAGGAACCTCCACCACCTGCACATGCCCCTCCCTGTGCCTCGGGTCGCGGACGTGGGGGCGTCCGCTTCCCACTAAGAGGCGCGATGGTGTGTAATGCGTTCTACGCATCATCGGGACATCAAGCCGGAGGACTCCTCCTCCTCTGGCGCTGAAGGCAGGGGCTTTTGCCCTCTTCAGATCGGGTGAGACCGTGTGTCGGTCTAGTCAGTGAGGGGCCGCGGATGTGTGCTTATGGCGCTGACTCGTGGCCCCGAACTCATGGCTCCCGAGAACGCCGCTGGTTTTTAGTGGGTATGCCCCGTTCGGGGAGAGTCCCACATAACCTGCTGCCCTCCCCCGAGGGCGTCAGGTATGCGTAAAGCATTTTCCAGCGAAACCAAAAAAAAAAAAAAAAAGGTTAGGTTAGGTTGGGTTAGGTTGGGTTGGGTTCCCGTCCCCGAGCGGTTCAAGTCGTCCTATGGCGGACCTCGGCCCTAGATGGGCACTAAAGCGCCTAGACCGGGACACCTTTGAAGTGGCAGCCCTGGTAGAGAGTTGGTCGCCCTGGCCGGACCGCGTAGATCTGAGCAGGGAAGTCGAGTGGTTCCGTGAGGCCATGTCGCACGTGTGCGACGCGGCGATGCCCCGTGTGAGAGCGTTGCCGCCACGCACGGCCGTGTACTGGTGGTCTCCGGAACTCGCTCGGCTGAGGGAGGCGTGTGTAGAGGCCAGAAGGCGCTACTCCCGGCACCGACGCAGGCGAGTCAGAGATGAGGCCTTAGACTCCTCGCTATATGCCGAGTACCAGCAGGCCAAAAAGACCCTTCGGGGTGCGATCGGTGCGGCCAAAAACGCCGCCTGGGAGGAGCTCCTCTCTACCCTGAACCAGGATCCGTGGGGGAGACCGTACCGGCTCGTTATGAGCAAACTGCGTCCGTTGGCCCCACCACTCACCACCACCCTGGATACTGGCCTACTTCAAAATGTAGTGGAGGCCCTTTTCCCGGAGGCCACTGAATTCACGCCGCCGATCCGATTTCAGTCGGTGGCGGATGACAACGAGGAGGTGCCCGAAGTAACTGAGGGAGAGCTGGGAGCCGCGGTCCAACGCATGCAGGCCAAGAACACCGCCCCCGGTCCAGACGGCATTCCCGGGAAGGCATGGGTCCTGGCAATGAAGGACGGCCTCGAGCCAAGGTTTCGCGCCCTACTCTCGACATGCGTGCGGGACGGTCAGTTTCCGCTCGCGTGGAAGAGAGGTAAACTGGTCCTGCTTAAAAAAGACGGCCGGCCTGCTGACTCACCATCAGCGTACAGGCCCATTGTCCTGCTTGACGAAGCAGCGAAACTGTTTGAGAGGGTGTTGGCCAACCGCCTGGTGCGTCATCTGGAGACGACAGGACCTGACCTAGCCGACAACCAGTTTGGATTTAGGCGGGGAAGGTCCACGATAGACGCAATCGCCCGGGTAAAGAGGATCGCCAAGAACGAGGTCGACAAAGGCGGAGTAGTCGTGGCGGTGTCGTTAGACATCGCCAATGCCTTTAATTCCCTCCCTCATGGCTGCATTATAGAGGCGCTGAAGCACCACAATGTGCCAAAGTACCTGCAGCGGATAGTGGCCAATTATCTCGCTGACAGGGAAATAACGTTTCCAACCAGTGAAGGCTGGGCCACCAGAAGGGTGTCGTGCGGTGTTCCACAGGGGTCAGTCTTAGGGCCGCTCCTGTGGAACATCGGCTACGACTGGGCAATCCGTGGTGCCACACTAAGAGGTGCCAGCGTGATATGCTACGCGGATGACACACTGGTCACCGCGAAGGGAGAAACGTACCGGCAAGCTGCCATCCTGGCGACGGCAAGCGTAGCGCAAGTAGTGGACCGGATCAGGCGATTGGGGCTCACAGTGGCGCTGCATAAGTCGGAGGCCCTGTGTTTCCACGGGCCTCGGAGAGCACCACCAGCAGGAGCCGAGATCGTGGTGGGTGGCGTCTCCATCGGCGTCGGGAGTACCATGAAGTACCTAGGATTGGTCCTCGACAGCCGGTGGAACTTTAAGGCCCACTTCGGCTACTTGGCTCCAAAGCTTGTGAGGACGGCCGCAGCTCTCAGTCGCCTTATGCCGAATCTGGGTGGCCCCTACTTGGGATGTCGGCGTCTTTTCGCCAACGTTATAAAGTCAATGGCTTTATACGGTGCCCCAATATGGGTGGATGCCCTAAAGAGGGAGAACCTCGCCGTGCTCCGGCGACCCCAGCGCGCAGTCACCAACCGCATCGTGCGGGCTTTCTGCACAGTGTCAGGGGAAGCGGCCTGCGTCTTGGCTGGAACACTACCGTGGGAGTTGGAGGCACAGGTGCTCGCGGAGGTGTACCACAGGTCCGCGGAAGCCAAACAACAAGGCACGCCGCCACTGAAAGAGGAGGTCGAGCGCTGGCGGGACGAGTCTCGCGATGCAGCTATCGATGTGTGGTCGAACCGCTTGGAGGAGCCGGGAGCGGGCCACCGAACGATAGCTGCTATCCAGCCAGTGCTCAGAGACTGGGCGGAGAGGCGCACAGGTTCTCTCTCCTACAGGATGGTGCAGGTACTGACCGGGCATGGCTGCTTTGGGAAGTATCTGCACAGGATCGGTAGGGAGAGAACCTCTGTCTGCCATCAGTGCGGGCATGCCGTGGACACGGCGGAGCACACAGTGCAAGAGTGCCCGAAATGGGCGAGTGAACGGGCAGCGCTAGTCGCCGAGATCGGCCCAGACCTTTCGTTGCCTGTGGTCGTCAAGGCAATATTAGTCGAAGACACACACTGGGAGGCGTTCAGCACATTCTGCGAAGAAGTGCTGAACCAGAAAGAAGAGGCTGAAAGGGAGCGCGAAGAGGACCCTCTCGCCGATCCCCAACGCCGAAGAAGAGCCGGAAGGAGGCGACGGGTTTTTGCCCGTCAACTCCGTAGCTAGTCTAGTCAATGCTAGTCGTAGGATAGGTTAAGGCGCCAGGCGGTGGGCTTTTTACACCCTCACCTGGCGTTTTGTGTATAGATAGTTTTAATTATTTATACACTGAGATTTATTCATTTACACCTGTGCATCTTTTGTGCACAGGCTTTTGTATATTTATACTTTTATGATTTATACCTATACAATTTGTAAATGAATTTCCCATGTAAGGGGGCTCGCTCTTTTGGCAGTCTCCTTACCGAGCCGGAGTGGTCACATGGTGGGTCTGCGCAAGCGGACAGCTCGCGAACCAGGAAAGACGGGTAAGGCCTGGCTATACCGTCAACTTTCCCGGGACGTGACTGAGGTGGCTCATGGTGGGTTGGGTTCCCGTGTCGGGTTTCTGGTCCCGCATCGGGCGCGTCCCCAGGTGGTGGATAGGGGAACGCCTCCCAGATATGGGGGGTACCGGCTTCGGCCGGCGCGAACCAAAACCAGAGCGCGGCAGGTTTTGTCAACTCGGCGGACCTGTCGGGCCAGACGGGGAAGGCCTTATGGCTTAAGACCTCTCGTACTCGCTGCTCTGCCTACTCCTCCGCGGAGGAATGGACCGGAGCGGCTCGAGTACCTGAGGCGAAGATAGGGGTGCCTAGACCGGCGGGGCGTTTGCCCGGGTCAAAGGGCACAGGGTCGTCGGGGCATGTTGCCCGGATCCGTTGGGTTTTTCCCGGGTTGTAGCCTGTCATCACAACAACCCGGGCAGCGCATTTGTGCCGTGCGCTGGGTCCCGTAATCCTGGGAGAAGAGGATCCTGGACGTTGAGCCTGTGGCAGACCACCCAGGCAACACATGTCTTTGGCCTCGGATTCCGGGCACACGGGTGGCCCGTGGAGTAGCCGGTCCACGGGTTATACGGCTGCGGGCGAGCGGCTTAACCCTCGTCCAACGGTGACGCGGGGGGTACGGGGGGCAGGGCAGGCGGCGGGCTCGGTGATGTTGCGCGTTCTGGTCGACGCGTGCTCACCTTGCCCCAACCGTCTCGTCAAAGATCCCGTGCCAGTCTGCCCGAAAGGGAAGTGGCGTCCCCGCTATAGTCGGTGGGAAACCCTGGGGTGCCAGTGGCACCTCCCCAGATGGGGCTCCGTGGTGGGTGGGGTCACCACCGACTGAATATAGAAGACGAAGGATATGGCTTGCTCAGAAAATCCAAATGTTAATCTAGCGACCAACCCCCGAGCGCAAGGCGCTCAAACTGAGAAAAAAGGAGTGGGTGACGGCGAAGTCCTTTTCAGGACGCCCGTCGTCCGTCTTGAACGGTGTATTACACCACAGGCGGGACCGTCGGGTAGCCGGTTCTTCAGGCCTGGGGATTTCCCCGAGTCTGAGGACGACTCCACCCTTACTGGACATAACAACGAGGGGATGTCACTTTGTGTTTCCCCCTCCACCGGACATGACAACAACGACAGCTTGGAGATCGTGGATTCCTACGAGTCTGCGTCTTCGGGCGTGTCAAGATCGCCGTCTGGTTCACGCACCAGCGGCGGCAGGACGAGACGCGCCGGCAAACGGCGGGCGGATGAGGTCTCTTCGGATCTCTCCCCTGCCAAAGTCCCGGCAGATAAGATCACAGCTGCCCGCAGAGGTCGAGGCCGCCCACCTACGCACGGGGAGTACGTAGGTGTAGGCAGAGCCCGCGAGCAGCTGCGCGACGATAAGCGCCGAGCGGCGATCGTGGAGGCCGAGGAGGAGGCCTCCCGTCTCGCTGATCGGCTGGCGCACAGCCGGAATAGGAGTGAGTTCTCCGTGAGGGATGCCACCGCGGAAGAGCTGAGCGGCCAGATCCGGGCTGCCACGGACACAGTAATGTTCTGCGTGGCAAAGTCCGGAAACCTGAAGGGCAGCTTCCAGCGCGCCCTGAAGGAGGCCGCCACCTCGATTACGCGGGCGGTAGAAATCCTCAGCTCGAGGACTATCGATGAGGAGACGCGGCGGCTGCAAGCCGCGAATAAGCGCCTGGAGCAGGATGTCGCGGACCTGAAGCGCGTCGTCCAGGAGCTCAGGGCTGAGAGGCTTGCGGACATTCGTTCTGCGGCCCCAACCGGAACTCCGGCTCACTCCGCCCCCTTTGGGGAGGAGTTCGAGCAGCGCCTCATGCGCCAGTTCGGAGGCATGATGGATGCCAAATTGGCGTCCATCTCAGATCGGCTGCTCCCTGAGCCTCGCCTGCGCCCGCCACTTGCTGCGGACGCCCGCAAGGCTCAGGTTGAGCGCCCGTCTGCCGCCGCCGACAAGGCTATAAAGCAGCCGCCGACAGCAGCACCGCCAAAGTCGCCGAAGACTGCCACCTCTCCCCAGACAGGAAATGCGCCGTCCGAGGTGTCCGCCCCTGTGGCCACGACCTCGACTGCCGGTGCGGTCCCCGCCGGGGAGAGGAAGAGGCGAAAGCGGAACAAGCGGAAGACGGTCCTTAACCAGGGCCAGGAGTCCGTGCCCGCTTCCGCCTCCCAAGTCGGGACTTCCCGCCCGACAACCCAGTCCGCAGCTGGCCCTGGAGCCGAATCGTGGACACAGGTTGTTCGGCGTGGGAAAAAGGCGACCTCTAGTGCCGCCCCAAGACAGCAGCCTCCGGTCCAGCCCAAGAGGCCGACTGCCCCAACGACGAAGAAGACTCCGAACCTCCGCCCGCCGAGGACCGCCGCCATCTTGGTGGCGATGCAACCGGGAGTGCTGGAGGCCAAGGAGCATTCGTATGAATCCGTGTTGGGCCGTGCCAAGCAGGCGATAGACATCGGTGCGTTGGGGATCTCCGGGATCCGCTTCAGGGTCGCCAAGACTGGTGGCAAGGTCCTGGAGATCACCGGCCCCGATAGTGAGTCGAAGGCTGACACCCTGGCAGCCAAGATGCGGGAGGTTATCCCCGAGGTGATCGCGAAAGTGACTCGGCCGACAAAGAGCGTCGATGTCCGGATATCGGGACTCGACGACTCTGTCACCAAGGTGGAAGTCGCGGAAGCTGTCGCCAAGGCGGGGGGATGTGACCCCAAAGCTGTCCAAGTGGGCTCCATTGGTCGCTCCTTTCAGGGCACAGGCGCCTGTATTGTTAAGGTGCCGATAGCTGCAGCCCAAAAGGTTGTCAAAGGGAGGGTTCTGGTGGGATGGGTCTCCGCCCAGACCAGGCTTATGGAACGGTTGCCGCTTAAGTGCTTCCGGTGCCTGGAGGTGGGACACGCCCGCGAGAGCTGCCCCTCGACCACCGATCGTAGTAGCCTATGCTACCGCTGTGGCGCCCCGGGACATGCAGCCAGGGGATGCACTGCCTCGCCGCACTGCCCTCTGTGCGCGGACGCAGGATTGCCAGCGAACCACCGGGTGGGCAGCAAGAGCTGCAAACCGCCCAAGCGTGGCAATCGAGCGGGAAGGACGGTGGCTAGGACTCCAGCTGCAGCGTCCGCGGCCGATAGGCCGACTCCCATGGAGGCACAAAACATAGCGGCGTAGGATGGCCTTTAGCGTCCTGCAGGCGAATGTGAACCACTCTGCCGCTGCGCAGGATATCCTCTTGCAACACGCGGCGGAGTGGTCCATAGACGCGGTACTCGTCTCCGAACCCTACTTCATACCGGCTGACCGGGAGAATTGGGTCGGGGACGTGAATGGACTTTCGGCCATCATGGTGTCAGGGGCGCATCCTATCGACGTTGTAGCCAGGCAGAGCGGTTTCGTCGCCGCCAAGTGCAGGGAGTTTCTGCTGGTGGGGGTCTATTGCCCGCCCAGCCGAACCAGGAGCGAGTTCGAGGCTGACCTGGATCGTTTCGGGTCGGTTCTCCGACAGTCCACCTTGCCGGTGATCGTTGGCGGCGACTTCAACGCCAAGAACATTGCCTGGGGCTCACGACTTACTGACCCCAAAGGGGAGAGTCTGCTGGACTGGGCGGTGTCCAACGGACTTGTTATCGTCAACGTGGGGACCGAACCCACATGCGTGCGACCGCAGGGGGAGTCCGTCGTGGACATTACGTTCGCGACCCCCGCGGTTGCAGCTCGTATCAGTGGCTGGAGAGTGGTCACAGAGGCGGAAGAATTGTCGGATCACCGGTACATCCGGTTTGACATCTCCGCCTCCGGTCCCGTGATCCCTCCGAGCGGTACACCCCACGTGACATACCCCCGATGGAGGCTCAGTTGCCTGGACAAGGAAACAGCGCGGGAAGCTGCGGTCGTCAAGGCCTGGCTGCCTGTAGGTCTGGAGCCCGTCCAAGTGGATGCGGAAGCGGAATGGTTTCGGGAGGCCGTTACGGACGTGTGTGACGCGTCCATGCCTCGGTCCGGACCTTCCCTTCCCCGGCGGAACGTCTATTGGTGGACGGATGAGGTTGCGGAGTTGCGCCGCATATGTATCGCAGCGCGTCGCGCCTCAGCCAGACACCGAAGACGCAGACGTCGTGATCCGGAGCTGGACGAGCCGCTTTACCAGGCCTATAGAGAGGCGAAGCAGGCGCTCAAGATCGCCATCCTGGAGGCAAAACTCAAGGCGAGGGAAGAACTCCTGGCATCGCTCGATGCCGATCCGTGGGGACGCCCGTACCGCACGGTGCGGGGGAAACTCCGCCCATGGGCGCCCCCGGTCACGGAAAGGCTAGAGCCCGAGTTCCTCCGAAGAGTCGTGTCCACCTTGTTCCCAGCTCAGGTGGAACACACCCCGCCTTTGATGTTGCCACACCCCGTGGCCTCCAGAGAGCCCCCTGACCCCGTCTCCGAGGGTGAGTTCGGCGCGGCACTAGAGCGGTTGAAGGCCAAGAACGTGGCCCCGGGTCCTGACGGGATCCCAGGTAAAATCTGGGTTCTCGTATCGGATATACTGGGTGACCGCCTTCGTAGGCTCCTAACCGCTTGCCTAGAGCAGGGGCGCTTCCCGGCGCTATGGAAGGAAGGGAGGCTCGTGCTTCTGAAGAAAGACGGACGTCCGACCGACTCCCCTTCGGCATACCGTCCGATCGTGTTGCTGGATGAGGTGGGCAAGCTCTTTGAAAGAGTCGTTGCAAACCGCCTCGTTCGGCACCTGGATACGGATGGGCCGAATTTGTCGGATGTCCAGTATGGCTTCAGGAGAGAGCGCTCTACGATCGATGCTATCCTGCGGGTAAAATCGCTCGCCAGCGAAGCGGTGGAGAACGGCGGCGTGCTGTTGGCCGTGTCTATTGACATTGCCAACGCGTTCAACACACTGCCGTGGACCACGATAAAGCAGGCGCTCCGTTTCCACGGAGTGCCTGTTTACCTGCAGGACACCATTGCATCGTACCTGGAGGGACGAGAGGTTGCGTGTGATTCGGTGGACGGTCGTTTGCGGCACTTGGCCGGATGCGGCGTTCCGCAGGGGTCGGTTCTAGGGCCACTCTTGTGGAACATCGGGTTCGATTGGGCTCTCCGCGGCCAGTTCGTCGCAGGGGTTGGCGTGACGTGTTACGCCGACGATACCCTGCTGACAGCTCGCGGGGACTCTTTTGCCGATGCTGCACGTCGTGCGACTGCTGGGGTCGCTGTTATGGTGCACCGAATCCGCCTTTTGGGGCTGCGGGTGGCGCTGGAGAAGTCTGAGGCGCTGTGTTTTCACGGACCTCGACGTGCGCCGCCTGCGGGCACTGGGCTGATGGTGGATGGGGTTCTGATCCCGGTTTCATCCACCATCCGGTACCTTGGGCTTGTGCTTGATGGAAGGTGGCGGTTTAAGGCCCATTTCCGTCAGCTCGCTACCAAGCTCAATGCGACCGCGGGTGCTTTGAGCCGGTTACTGCCAAACCTGGGTGGTCCGTCGACGGCTCCTCGACGACTGTACCTAGGGGTGGTCCGCTCGATGGCACTTTACGGTGCCCCGGTGTGGCATGACGCCCTCTCGTCCGAGAACGTGACAGTCCTGCGGAAGGCTCAAAGGGTGCTAGCCCTGCGTTTAGCGCGAGCCTACCGCACCACCTCCACCGATGCCGCGCTGGTCCTAGCCGGCAGCCTCCCCTGGGATCTCGACTCCCTGGTCCTCGCCGCGTTGTACCAGTGGCGGGGAGACCAAAGATCCCAGGGCAATAGGCCCGCACCGACGGAGGTGGAATCGGAGAAGACACAGCTCACGGAGCTAGCCCACGAGCAGTGGCGCCGTAGACTGGCCAGTAGCCACTTTGGCGTCCGGGTCATTAGTGCCGTACTCCCCGTTTTCAAAGAATGGGTCGAGCGACCACACGGCCAAGTGACATACCGGATGTCGCAGGTGTTTACGGGCCACGGGTGCTTTGGGTCATACCTCTGCCGCATTGGCAGGGAACCCACCACCCGATGCTGGCACTGCGATGCTCCGGAGGACACGGCACAGCACACCCTCGAGGTGTGCCCGGCGTGGGTCGCTGCCCGCCGTGCCCTCCAAGCACACGTGGGGACCGACCTCAGCCTGGGCTCCATAGTCCGGCGTATGGTCGACGACAGGGAGGCTTGGCGAGCCATGGCCGCATTTTGCGAGCGGGTGATCGCCGAAAAGGAGAGCGCGGAGCGAGAGCGAGAGGCTGCGGCTGACGCACTCCTTATGCGCCGAAGGCGTACTGGGTGCAGGAGGAACCTCCACCACCTGCACATGCCCCTCCCTGTGCCTCGGGTCGCGGACGCGGGGGCGTCCGCTTCCCACTAAGAGGCGCGATGGTGTGTAATGCGTTCTACGCATCATCGGGACATCAAGCCGGAGGACTCCTCCTCCTCCGGCGCTGAAGGCAGGGGCTTTTGCCCTCTTCAGATCGGGTGAGACCGTGTGTCGGTCTAGTCAGTGAGGGGCCGCGGATGTGTGCTTATGGCGCTGACTCGTGGCCCCGAACTCATGGCTCCCGAGAACGCCGCTGGTTTTTAGTGGGTATGCCCCGTTCTGGGAGAGTCCCACATAACCTGCTGCCCTCCCCCGAGGGCGGCAGGTATGCGTAAGGCATTTTCCAGCGAAACCAAAAAAAAAAAAAAAAAAAAGGTTGGGTTGGGTTGGGTTGGGTTAGGTTGGGTTGGGTTGGGTTGGGTTGGGTTGGGTTGGGTTGGGTTGGGTTGGGTTGGGTTGGGTTGGGTTGGGTTGGGTTGGGTTGGGTTGG